>JBCNJP010000003.1:13873314-14090550 GCA_039602395.1 Deinandra increscens subsp. villosa
ACAAAAGTCAACAATAGCTTCATTAGCAAGACTTTCAACAACAACATTAGTTTCAGAATAATTATACTTCTTTTGCCTTAAATCTGCAGGAATTCATCTTGAGTCCAACGCCTTTTCATAAATTTATCTGCAATTCTCTAATACCATTTAATTTCAAAACGTAAAATGCATGTCTGGATAAAACTGAACTTTGTAAAAATGTTCACAAGTGCAAACAACATCGACATCCGTTTTGTTAAACAATACCTAAACATAATAAAAACAAATGTGGATTAAACCTCACAACCAGAATAAATAAAACTCAACTGAAAAGAAAGAGAAACAGATTGAAATAAAACTCAAAGCTAGAAACCTAAGGCCAAAGTATACACCTAAAGGGATTACTGTGAATCTTTTTCCAAACTTTCCTTTGAGGCAAAATGATTCTTTTAACTTCTTTTTTCAATATTGTGAGTCCCAATACAGTTTTCCTTATTTTGCAATTAAAATACTCTTCGTTTTCTACAGACTCTTATGTTAGATGCAAAGTAGGTTCTAAAATTTTCATGCTCAAACGTCAAAAGCATACTTTCTTGTATAAACTTTTGCCGCATGGGCGTTTGCATATTACTTAGTTTTGTATTTAGGATTTGTATTCATTGTCTAATTATTGAGATTTTTCTATTATACCTCTGTCTTGCCACAGCCCGAATCAACCAGAACATAATTAATGCATGACTTTAAACTTAAATTTTGAAAAAATAGTTTTCACTTTGGATAGAGCTTGTCCCCCACCAAACCACACATATCAGTGTTTTAAAAATACCGGCCACCCACACTTCTCAATCATATGTAATTAACTACTTTGTTTCTTTTCACTGCATAATCTTTCACGAATCTGAAACTTCATCTTCTTCTTCTCAATTCAAATACTACCCCATAACGTCTTCACAATGAACTTAATCTCTAAAATGATTTTAAAATTAAAAACCATCTACATCTTAAGGAACCCGTAAAAAATATTACCACAAACAAAAGAAAGGTAAATAAATAATTTATTTAATTAAATAAAACACAAAAACAAAACAAAATAAAGATCTAAATAATCGGAACATTCTCATCTTCTGATGGCAATTTACAGTAATATGCCACATACAAAGCCGTTTCAGTTCAGCGAAACACATCTTTTACACTTGTTTCATGGCCCGATCTCACCACCACAATATTTTGGTTGTGTTTTAAATGTTTGACAATCAATTGCAAAACCACATGTAACATATATAATTTAATGTTTCTTTTTGAGGCATACGACTTTCAAATGAAAACATATTTTTATTATTGTCAATTCCAGGAAATGGAAACAAAGCGATATTATACCTACAACACAACAAATATGTTTATAAAACTCAAAACATAATAAAACTGATAAAATATGGAAAACTAAAAACATAATAAAACTCAATTAAAATAAACTTTAATTTGAATAAAACTCAAAAACAGAATTAATAATTAACTATTTGTGTCATATGTGGGTATTAAAATGAGATAATTTCTCCAAATTTTCTTGATAATTTAATTTTGCTACTTGATCAGCCCAAAAAAATCTTGATAACTCACCGCCGTCATCTACATGATACTTGAATGTAAAATCATTGGAATGCCTTGCTTCTTTCCTCTTCCATTGAGTGAACTAGCATTTTGAGCATCTACTTCTTCACCAATGGCAAGATTTCAAATCCCTACTGATAGTTCTCAAATTAACAGCTTATTCGCCTTAAAGAAAATCCATGAGAGCCTCTTAGAGTACTTAACTTGATGAGTTTTGTGGCACGAATTTTTGAAGTTCCAAGTTTCCTTACACGTACTGTTCAATAAAAGTCCTGATATTCCCTATTATACTTTCAACAAATGACTGATAAGAGGGTGGGTCATGGTTTTTACTAGCTCATGGCTAAGTTTGCGGACAGTTCTACAAACCGGCCTCTTAGACACCGAATCGAGCGTCAAAATAACTTACAAGCCTGGCCATATCAGCTTTTTGTAGACCAACTTTCCTGAGGTTTCTGTCCACTGATGACAACCTCATCAATTTTGCCTTTGGAATCGGGACTGGTTTATAAGCTCTACTGCCCACAACATACTTCTTGACAACCAAATTATACTTGTTATGCTTATTTGATGAAAGCTTGGTATTAAAACCAGATTTCCTAGCATAAGTTTTATACATTTGGATTCCATCTTCTAAAGTAGGAAATTGGGTTCCAACAATTGGTTTTTCAATATCTGGAATATTTGGGTAAAAAAGCTTTGAACCACCAGGACTATCTGCTTCAAAACTGTAGAATGACTCACTAGTAGACATGTTATTTGAAGCTGCAAAGAAAAATATGAATAAAACTCAATGACAAAAATAAAACTCAATGAAAAGAAATAAGTGAAATAAACTCAGTGAATAACAAAGAAAAATAAGAATAAAACTAATTGAAATCTTAATGATTTAAAAACACACTTATTAACTCACTGATAAACAAAATTAAAAAAAAAAGAATAAAACTGAATGAAATGTCATTAAGATTTAAAACTCAATGAACTGTAAATGATAAACATACCCCCATCTTCTACTTGTTTACCCTTTCCATCTTGATGATGAAGATTCTCAGAACTGTTTTCCTCCATACCTAAATGCAAAATGCCTAAAAAAATGATATTTAGAATGATAACAAGCTTCTAAAACTGAAAAACATAAGTAAAAAAGCATAAAAAATCGCTAACCTATAAATATGAAAGAGGCGAAGGATAATGCTTCAACTGTCTCTAGACATTCATCCCTCAGCTATCTTGCTTCATTTCAACAATGGTGCTGGCACAAATCGAGTGTTAACAAATGAAAGGATTAAAAATCGGAGGCAAGAATCGTCGGAATCGTGGCCAAAAGAAGCTGGATTCGCGATTATACCTGTAGTCATCAGCTTTTCGTTGTTCTTGGGGAAATCGTTTTGCAGATAGTGACCAAGAGAAGCTCTCACGCGATTTAGGGTTTTTTTGCTTTTGACGGAGAAGAAACCTGACGTGAAAAGTGTTTATAAACGACAAGGTAAAAAGACGATCCTACCCTTCCGCGTTTTTCTTTAAAAATCTCATTAAACTGAAATCTGATCTCAGCCCTTGATCTAATCTAATCCAATGGTTATTTTTGGGGTCTACCGGGTCTACAAAAAACAAGGGGTCTACATTGATTCCGTTAGTGGAAATTGGAGGTGTGACACATTACATCAGTGTAATATATTATTTTAATTTGTCTTCCTATATTGTGTAAGTAATAAATAATGTAAATAACAAATAAGTTACACTAATGTAACAAAAGTGATCAGATGTATTATGAAGCATAAACATTATATCACTGTGAGGGTCTATTCAGGAATACTTTCTATTTCATCAATCGGTCCGTGCTCTTGAATATAATCTGATGAAGAAGAAACCATTATGGAGATGGAAATTGATTATGGATCGAAATTAATTGGAAGTTGATAATGAATTAAAATTATTGATGGTGGAACTTGATGGTAAATCGAAATTGATGATGATGGAACTTGATGATGAATCGAAATTGATGATGAATATGAGGATCGCAGATGATGAAGAATATGTACAGATCGTAGATGATGATGAATATGGGGATCTTAGATGATGAAGAATATGTACAGATCTTAATGGAAAATCCCATGAATGTAGGTAATTAGTTAATTGACATTAAATAAATAGATTGTTTACTAAATTAGAATATTGTAAGTTACCATATTACCCCTTAAATAAAATAAAAAAACAAAAAAAAAGAGGAATTTTCTGATTGGTTGTATATGGTTTTCCAGGTTTTTCAATAGGAAGAGGGTTTTCCAATGATCCTCTTCCTATATATATATATATATATATATATATATATATATATATATATATATATATATATAGTGAAAAGTTCATTGTAGACACCCCCATAAGTGTAGACAGGTAGACACCCTTTTTCACCATTAGATCTCTTGATCTAATGGTTGTGATTAATTTTCTTTTTTCTTTTTTTCTTTTTTCTCATTAATTAGAAACTTTCACATGTGAAAAAGAGCTATTTCACATGCGAAAGTGTCTACAATGAACCTCACCCTATATATATATATATATATATAGGAAAAGGATCATTGGAAAACCAATTATGTATTGGAAAACCAGAAAACCCTTTTGAACCAATCAGATAATTCCTTCTATTTTAAATTATTTCTTTTATTAAAAGGGTATTAAGGTAAATTATCATAAACTATTTTAGGAAACCATATTTTTTAATTATCACCATAACTACCATTCCTATTAACTAGTTATCCTATTAAACAACTATTAAAACTCCCAGATCCATGTTCATCGATCCTTCATCATCTCTTCATCAAATTCTTCCGGTCAAACCCTAAATTCCTTGACGAAATTAATTCCGATCAAGACTTTTTAATCGATTACAATCGCCGACTCGTTCATCAATTGTACATCGATTTGTATTCAACATTCGTCCATCGATTGTACATCGATTTGTATTCATCATTCGTACATCGATTGTATCGATTCGTACATCATTTGTATTCAACATTCATACATTAATTGTATATCGACTCGTGTTCATTTGTATTCAACATTCATACATTAATTGTATATCGATTCGAGTTCATCGATTGTACATCGATTTAGAGTTTGATTACGTATGCGTATGATGCGTACGACGGCACAAACCCACTTAACGCCCCTGACAGAAAGAAGAAACTCGGACGAAGAACACGATGATGATGTAGAAGAAGAAGAAGACATGTTACAACACTGTAATTTATTTTAGATATTGGTATGTTTACAACAGTGTAATCGTTACAGTATTGTAATGTTTTTGACAGATTGTTTTGTATACAAAACTGAAGATGTGTAGAAAATCACATCATTGTAACATGTTGGTATTACATATCTGAAAAAGCAGACCAACAAATATATGTATAGAAAATCCTTACAGTATTGTAATGTTTTTGACAGATTGTTCTGTATACAAAACTGAAGATGTGTAGAAAATTACATTGTTGTAACATGTTGGTATTACATATCTGAAAAAGCAGACCAGCAAATATATGTATAGAAAATGTTATTACAAAAACTGAAGATGTGTAGAAAATTACATTGTTGTAACATGTTGGTATTACGATTTATTAACGAACCTGCTGATCAACATTTTTTTCCTTTCGTAAATTCAGTTTTTTTATTTCTAAATTTGTTACAACTGTGTAACAATCGTTACTCTGGTGATGAACTAGTGATCAACGATTTTTTTTCTTTTATAAATTTGGTTTTTTTTTTTAAACAAATTTGGTCTGAAATTTGAAATTAAAGGAGAGAGAGAGAGAGATTTTAGGAAATAGAAGATTGGAGAGAGAAATTGATTAAAACATTTATTAATAAATATATCATTTGTATATATATGGACAATGTTTATATGCTAAGCACACTCATAATTGTTTGATCACTAGACCTACACAAACATTTTAGCTCATTTTAATATGGACAATGTTTATATGCTACGCTAAGCACACTAATGGTTGTTTGTTTGATCACTATATATACACAACGATCCTTACATCCCAAGAAGAAAGCAAGGATGTACTTTTCCATAACTATGATACTTAAGCTCGACTAGAGCACTATTGTATCTAGTAAATATCACGAAATCATATTGCATTATTAGTGCACATCCTAAAAAAATATAGTTATAATCCAACATATTACATACTTTTTTCCTTGAGTAAGTTTAAACCATTTTGAATTTTCTTAGTATAAGGCATGTAACTAATCTCGTAACTGTAGTTTATTTTATAGGTCCCAAAATCCAAATACTAGTTTACCAAAATATGAAGTAAATTGAGAAAAAACCATGTTGCACCCTGCCCTTTAGGCTTTTGCTATGGGCCATAACTTTTGCCATGCCTAGGTATGATTTAAGTTAAGGAGTGATGTGAAATCAGAAGATCAGATTTTCTATTAGCACCACCCTAAATAATATAGCATCACTTAAAATAAGTCATACAATTCTTAAAAGAATTGGAATTTAAGAAAAGTGGGCCTGAACCAACTCGGTTGGGTTAGTATATATTTCAAATTAAAAGTTTAAAACAATTAACGATCAATACATGTGTATACCTTTTATTTCTTATATCTCAAATTTAAACAAAAGACAACCAATACGTTTCATATCATCTATATCTATTTTTTATGATTCTAACATGTGATATATATTAGTGTTATGACTTCCGTGCAATTCAAAATCTTGTCCCTTTCTTTTATGAAAGATATCACTAGCGAAGCTTGGATGAAAAGTTTGGGGGGGGGGGGGGCGAAGAGTCATGGATCCTAATCCCGGGGGGCGGTTCTCAATAAATATAAAAAAAATTTCAAAAATCACAAAAATTAGCACTACGGCCGAAAAAAACCGGGGGGGCCACTGAAAGATATTATTCGGCTTAAAATAAGTATATCTGGGCCTGTTGGTATCCAAAGTCCAAAACCCCAATTCATCATTTTAAGTCGAGTATAACAATTTAATTTTTTCTGTTAAGATTATGAGAAAATATCACCTTGTGTACATAAAATAAATTAAAAACTGAAATAATGGGCTCTCTCTAAATCCGACGTGTTTACCACCACCACTGAACCGCCACTCTCAGCTACCCAGCCACCACCGTCTGCTAATCCCCTGCCACTACCCAGAAACAAGCTAAAACCACTTGTATCCTTGTAAATACACTTGAAACCCAAAGACAAATTGAGATATGTACAAATTGAAATGTTGGATCATAGAACTACAAATTGAAACCCACGACTTCAAGCATCATAACATCAGAGATGAAGATGGAGGTGCGGCCGAACACGGTATGATCATCACAACCATTTTGTTTCACTTGTAGCTAAGGGCAAAAAATATTAAAATCTTGGTGTGCATCTACAAATTTGAGTCCACGTCTTTTTAAGTGTGGTTTTTTTTGTTTGAATCTAGCCAAATAATCAACGAGTACTAGAACATATATGATTTGATTACCAAACTGTTCTTGATTTATGGATGCTCTAGGATATGGAACCATACAATGGGTCAATGCTTCGTTTTCGTCCATCTGAGTATGGCTTTCATTTGGGGTCTTTTTGTTACAGGTGGTTAGCACTTCAATCTATTCGGCTGAAAATTACTTGTTGAAGGGTGGTGGTGGTCGCCTACAGAAGCTAGAAGTTGGGATGTGTTGGGTCACCGGCATAATGACGATGATAGTGGTTGTCGCTGGCAAAGGAAGTTGGTGGAAATCGGATCTGATGGACGGTTGGGGTGTCCTGGTCGTCGGCGTAGAGACGACGACGGTGGTGGTTGCCCGCCGACAAATACATGAGTTTGGAAGTTAGGTTTCTGGTAAAAATAAATAAATAATGGACTAGGGTTTTTCAAATTTAATAAAAATGAGGAATTGGTAAAATGACATAAGGGGCATGTGACTGGAAGTTAACATTTATTTTGGATGTCGTTTAAAAAATAACTGAAAGCGAAACAAAATGTAAACATCATACACGGAAATCGGATTTTTTAAATTTTAAACCGAAATAATTAAATGAACCAAATCTTAGGGACGAAAAACGAAATTTACTCATTTCGGCCTAAACTAACTAACGAATTGACAGTCTTGTTGTCTTATAAACAAATATCAGATGATACTACTAGAAACCAAAAAAATCATATGTTACTATAAGACATTGATGTATAAATATCTCACCTAAGGACCAAACTACCGCTAAAAACGTACGTTTCTAATCGTTCCCATGACCAAAAAATCATGTAATATTTCATCTCCTTCACCCGTTTCCACGTCTCTAAAACAGCGCCTTTCGGTTCACAAACACATCAAAGACACCAAAATGAAAACGAAAGGAAGAACGAACCATTTATAGAATATGTATGTCGACTATATACAACTTATCCAAGGGTATAAGCGGAACAAAACAAAGATATGGTCAATCTTTTAGTTTCATTCACTCATTTACTAAAAATCAATAAAAAAACATACTTTGTGTTGTTAGTTCCTCCACATAGTTTCAACAACTTACTACTGCAGCAGAAGCTGTTCTTCGTCTATCTGCAACTCACTCAACCGTCTTTTAGCATAAACAGTTACCACCACGGTGGTTGCAACTGTCAAAAGAAACCCGAAAACAGTACAAATAATCTGAGATGCTGAAAGTGAGCGTTGATCATATGAAGCATCTGCCAAAGTCCGGATCATTATACCCCTGCAATAATCAAATTTAAGATCAATAACTACAAAAAACTTGTGTAGTTAACAAATTGGTAATGAGTGTGAATCTTACGTGTATATTGCAACGAAAATCTCGGGTATCATTCCCAACAATGTGCCCAACAAATAAGGGAAGAATTTAACATCAGTCGCGACAGCACAGTAATTGTAAACGATGTACGGGAAGGGTGAAATCCTTAATAATGTGACGGCTCTAAATTGGTTAAACCAGCTTCCTTCACCGGCTAGTTTCAAGATCGAAGCTTTCTTAGGGTACCTTTCTAACCACCCCTACATAAGCATAGTAATTGATAATTAGACATATATTAGTTAGTAATAGATGGTATATGATTTCTTATTTGACTGTCAAGAATGTAGGTCTGATTCAAGGGCAAAGATAATCAAACAGCCTGGATGTTTTTCATCATACCGTTTATGACAAACGCTTTCCAGATGAAGTATTTCGACCCTCTCTAGTGCCTGGGTTACAGGAAATCAACTTCGGACTACCTAAGGCAATAACTTAACTAAAATTTATGTGTGTTCTTTATCATCAAGATCAAGAAACAGTATTATATAGATACTTAACTGATGCACCTTTTAATTAGAATATGTACTCCTCATCTTTTGAACATGTATTGCAACTTATTTTCATGTCCAATTACATTAAAAGCAGTTGATAACATAAAACTCACCAGCAATTTACAGTCCTAAGTAGAATAGGGTAAAATATCAGAAGAATACTCACTTGAATTTTGTGGTAAAAGAGGGAACCCAAGAAATAAGGAAGTGAGGCGCCAATGGTGACTCCACCAATAATCAACAGAAACCCAAAACCATAACCGAAACTCATTCCGGCCACCCACATGGACGGAGTAGATGGCAGAAATATGGTGGGGAATAATGCCACTGAAGCAAATATCAAAACTCCTAATTCTGGTTTGCTGAAAGTTTCTGTTTCCCAATTCAATATAGGAATCACCTCCTGCACCAAAAACAATGGGATTCAATTTAGTTTACACCAGATTGCATGATTTTATGATTTTATCAGTTCAATTGAATTAGGGTTTTTTTTTTTTCAGAACCAAATTAGGGTTTGTGAGTAGCTTATAGATCAATAATCAATTAAACAAAATCTAACAAAATCGGTTCATATAACAAATCAATTCAGATAACTGCAAATCAACATACCTTATCCATAATAAAAGGTCCAATCCACAGAAAGAAACAAACCCCCAAAACAGCCAAAAACATGAGCACAAGAACAATCTTCGCCCACCACCAAATACAGCACCAAAAGCCACCACCGACATTACCACCGCCTCTCGACGACGAACACGACGGCTGAGAACCACCGCCACCACCGCCGCCGCCGCCCAACCCCTCAGGTTCGCTCAAAATCACATAATCGTCACCGGGATCTTCAATTGCGATCTTCAACAGAGTAACTACATCTTTCTCCTCATACTTCATAACAATAATAACAAAAATTAAGCCGAAATTAGGTCAATTGAACAGAATAACCTCCCGATCGGAGGTTTTACAGGTAGCCGTTAAGACTACTCCGATCAAACTGAAACTGATGCGGAATTATCTGGAAACGAGACCGTTGAATCAGATCGGAGGTGCAAATCCAGCATAATAAGGTAATAATTAAGAAATCAGGAAAGAAACACCGATGATTCAGATAGATTGAAAGGAAGATTGATTAGATTTGGGGCAAAGTTAAAGATGTTTGAAGGTCCGCATCAGAGAAATATATAGTGAGTGAAGGGGAGCCCAAATTGAGGATTTGATGTATACAGGCTTTAATTATTTAATAGAATTTTGATTATTTATATAGTTTTATTTGAATAAAGAATATAAAAATATTGATATCACAAAAACAAATACCGACTAAATAAAGCAGGTAGGTAAGTAAGGATACTTTCGTCCTATATAATTGTTATCATTGAGTATATATTTTAAAGACATGGTTTATTTGGTAATCATTAAAATAAATAATAAAAAATAATAAATATAATATTAATGTAATCATTGATTATGGAATAAGTAAGTATATAGAACTTTTGTTTAAAGGTATCTTAAAGCATAATATGAATTATGTTTTATGTATATGTCTAAAGTCGTCTCTAACAGAGGTGTATACAAAAACGATTGACCTATGTTTTATATGGATTTTATAAAAGTTTTAATTTAGATACCATATAGTAAGTATGATCAAATTCTGTTGTAGAAAAAAGTATCTATTTTAACCTAAAGCATAAATTTTTAATAAAAAGTAGGGTCATGTTCAAGCTGAAAAATGAACCATATTTGAAAAAAAAATTATAAATAGAAAAAGTTTTTAAATAAGATAAAAAATAAATTACAACAATAAACATAATAAAATTATACTTTTAAAATGATATTAAAAACAATTAACCAACAAAGCATGCAGACCTTCATAGTTCATATCCTCTAATATTTCACCCTAAATGCTTAAATATTAAATAACTAATTAAACTATTTTTTTAAAATTAGATTATTTTATTAGTTCAGATTTTAAAATTTAAAAGTTTAATTTTTTTGTTGAAAGTAAGTGATTTCTAAATTTAATATATATATATATATATATATATATATATATATATATATATATAGGGAGATGATCATTTGAGAACCAATTTGATTTGAAAACTAAAAAGAACTAATTTGAGCCACATGTTTATTATATGTATCCCCCTCCCATGAATTGTAGTGGTCCCCCCCCCCCCCCCCTGAAATTTGTGGTTGAGATTTAGTTCTTAAAAGTTCTCAAAAGAAAAAGTTCTCATTTGAACCTAACCCTATATATATATATATATATATATATATATATATATATATATATATATATATATATATACACACACACACACATAGGGAAAGGATCATTTGAGAACCAATATGATTTGAGAACTAAAAAGAACTAATTTGAGCCACAAGTTTATTTACATGTATCCCCCTCCATGAATTGTAGTGGTCCCCCGAAATTTGTGGTTAAGATTTAGTTCTCAAAAGTTTTCAAAACAAAAAGTTCTCATTTAAACGTAACCCTACATATGTGTGTAGGGTTACGTTCAAATGAGAACTTTTTGTTTTGAAAACTTTTGAGAACTAAATCTTGACCACTACAATTCATGGGGGGGGGATACATGTAAATAAACTTGTGGCTCAAATTAGTTCTTTTTAGTTCTCAAACTCAATTGGTTCTCAAATGATCCTCTTCCTATATATATATAAAATATAACAAATAATATATAAATTTTTAAAAAAAATATGGACCCTATGCTCAGAGCCTCCACTGATAAACGGTTGCACGCATGTAGTAGAGTGGGATTCAATAAACTTTGAAATTGTATAAAACACAAAAATTAAAAACATCCTTACTCTTTAACAAAACAAAAATTTTGAATTCCTAATTCTTGAACAAGCAGTGCTTTTCCTAGTTTGGTTTTTATTTTCTATACAGATTTGAATTATACAAAAACTATAAAGAAACTGTTGATTTTTATTTTTCATAAAGTTGAAAGAATTTAAAAACAAATATGTCGAGCCGTGGTGTATTCTTATTGAGGATGCGTTAAAGTATGAAGTTGTTTCGAAAATTTGTAACACTCAAAAATGACTAGTTAACTTATTTATTTATTAAGGAAACTATTGCAACATCATATTGGAAAGATTATCCGACCCGTACGTATTTGTTTGTGCCCAGAATGTATATGTGTCATTGTCCCTGAATCATAAAGGCGTTTAGTTTATGAACTATTTTCTATTCTAATACATAAACGTACTAATAGTCTAATATAAAACGTTAAGGCATCAACATCTACGTCATGCCAAACTAAAATGGATGTGTGATGTTGAATGTTAATATATCCTTGAAAAATGAAGTGGTTTTTGTCTACTTCCACCAACAATTCTTAATCCTTTACCGCTATTTATATATATTTTTTACACTATTCCTTAATTTGCCATCTAATGTCACTAACAATATAAAAAGTGATAAAAAGTGATGATGTGACGATGATGAAGGCGGTGAATATCCCGTCTAGAGGTGAACAAAAAAGTCGGTCTCGGGAGCGGAACTAGCGAACCGAACCGGTTCCGAACCGTTTTCCATGGAAGCGGTCCGGTCCCAAAAAGAATCGTCGGGCCCGCACCGATTCCTATTTCTAAAGCTAAAACCGGTTTTGGAACCGGTCCCAGAACCAATTCTGGCCGTTGGGGAGGGTTTTCGAGATTATAACCGTTACCAACGGCTCTATAGCAGTTAGACACCTTTTTGACCGTTTTTTGTGTTTTTTTTGCTCCCCAATTACCCTCTAACTTAGTATGAATGTAACATTTGCACTTTACCCCGTTGAGAAATCCGACCCATTTTGTAAATTCGCGTTTTACCGACTTGCGAATTATTAAGAACCGGGAGAATTTTTAGGTATTATACTTAAATAATGTTTTTAATTGATGAAATATTTAATTATAATCATTTGGAATTAAATTGGATGCCTCGAATTGGAGATAAAGCAATTTCGGGTTTTTACGCGATTTCGGTATGCGATTTGTCGTTTACCGGAAATCTCGTATTTGGTCACCGTATGTCAAATTTAACATTTTTATGAGTCTAATAATCAATTATTATGTCACGAGTTGTCACACACTTGACCGAGTCACGAATCGTTGGTGAAGTGCCCAAAATCGATATGCACGTCAAAACCGACCAAAAATGTGTTATGTTTGATTAACTATTGATCATAATTTAATATATAGTATGTTTATATTCAAATTTTTTTTGCTTGAATGTGATTGACACAATGGGGAGTGAAAATGGTGAAAAACGCAAACTAGGGACTTGAAAACGACGAATAACAAAGAAACTGGAGCGAAAACGGCGAAATCGGTAAGACCATGGTTCGGGTGTGCTCCAAGCGTATGACTCAAAGCAACACAAGCTCTAAGCGATACGATTGGCATGATTCTTATAGCAAAAACCCTAATAAACCCCTATACAACCATCTTAAGTCTCCATGCCCCCAATTTCACCCCTAATCACCTCTAAACACCCAAAAACGACTGTAGGCCCTAAGAACCCTCATTTTTGAAGATTCCAAGCTCAAGATTGGTGCTTTCTAGATTTGATTGGTGCCGGTTTTACCCTTTTCGGTATGTAATCATAAAACCATGTGTGTAGCACCTTAAAACCTCATTCTTTCTCCATCAAGATATGAACTTTATGCATTATTATGCTTAGATCTATGTTATAGTTGATAGATCCATGTGATAATTGTTCAAAGTTCGCAACTTTATTATGTTTGGGGTTGAGATCTACATGTTGCATGATGATTGTTTTGGTCAAAAATTCACTTAGGAATCCTGTATTCCAAACTTAGATTGTGAGGTAGAGTGCTTAACAATAGGATAAACAAATAATCCAAGCTAGGATGATAACACAAGGATTTTAGCGAGGAAAACTTCAGAATCCTTCGAGTTGCCTCTAGGAATCCTGGATAAAAACCTCGGGAGCCGGCCGAATAGCCGCCTCCAAGTCAATTTTATTGATAGAATGTAAAGGATTACAAGTGATTGTAAGGCTTGATCAACGAGACTAAGTGTTACAGAGTTTATCTATCAGCTAGTGTGAGTATGAAAGCTTGTGTGTGTTCTTATGTCGATCAAAGCCTGCTTAAATAGCTGAAATACAATTAACAAACTTTCCTATTTTTTAGGGATTCTGCCCACTAAGTCAAAATGGACGTTATGGACCACTTAGTCCACGTTCTTTAGTCTTTGACCGAGTCTTTAGGGTTGTTTTACACGTTTTCTTTACCTGCAAGCAAATATAAACGAGGAAAAACATAGCGGTTAGTCGATAACTGTATTCAGGATGCCCGAGCCTGTCAGGATTCTCAACCCGTCTGAGGATACTGGACCATTTGAGCTTCCGCCGAGGATCCCGAAATATCAGCCCAAACAATTGCCCCTGAATTTTGACAGTTGTCGACCATGAAGACGGCTGTGAAAATTCAAACTCTTGAAATAATTATGGAGGTGACTCGTTAGCTCCTTATTTGATAGCGACGCAACTTCTCATAAGACTTCTCCATAAATAACCCTAGGTTATCGTCGGAACCTTCTTGATTTCTCTTTTTTTCAGGTCAGCTCCCTCCCTTTTCTTTTCGATTTTCTTCCGCGATCAAGGGCAATGAAGCAGATGTTGAAGGCTTCACTGCTAAGGCTTGAATGCAGCTACCTAGAAAGGAACTCTGGAGGAGCTTGGGGGTGCTGAGAAACTGGAGTTACCCCTTTTGAATTTCCTGCATGGTTAATACTAGTATCCGACTTTCTTTATTATGGTGTGTTTGCCCCTTGTTTTTTATTTTGTTCATGAAAAATTTTGAAATATTTAACTGAGAATCCCATTAGGTTCCTCGGGAATATTAAGGTAGTAAAAATGCTTTAAGTTAAGTATATAAGTCGACAAACCATGACACAAGTCAGTATGATAAAATGTAATAATTTGAAAGTACATTACCTGAATAGTCCCTTAAGTAGGTTTTACCTTGGATGCATTTAGATAGATTCTGGAATCCTCTTTCAACATCCTTGAGGATACCTGTGGTAAAAGCATAGTAGTTTCGAAATTGAGTTAAACTGGGGACAAGCCCGTGCATTTCTGGGGACAAGCCCGTGCAATTCTGGGGACGAGCCCGTGCAATTCTGGGGACAAGCCCGTGCATTTCTGGGGACAAGCCCGTGCAATTTTGGGGACAAGCCCGTGCATTTCTGGGGACAAGCCCGTGCAATTCTGGGGACAAGCCCATACGTAAGTGACATGAAAATGCCAAAACCTTAGATAACACGTTGGTGTTATAAACCTTAGATAATTCGTGAGGATAGCACGTCTGCTATTACTTGAGGATCCGCCTAATGGCGAATAACGAGCGCTCCTGGCGATTCTTAGAAAAGGTGAAGACCTTTTAAGCCTTAGTTAACACGTGAGTGTTAAAAACCTTGAGAATCCTCCCAGCAGCCTCCAGTGACAAGATTGTCAGCCACCCCTGGAGTGGACTGGTCCGGCCACCTTGAGCATACTGGCGGACAACGTGCGCTCCAGGCGAGGGTCGTGCGCTACTGGCGATTACCCAAACGTAGAAGAGGTGAAATCCTCTTAAACCTTAGAAGGTATGCAGGATACCTTAAACGGAGGAGAGGTGATCAGCCTCTAACTGGGGATATACCCAAATTACTTTAGTTATGATTCTGAGAATCTGCAAAACACTCAATGCTTGGTGAGGGGTGGGTGTTAGCCTAGCTAACACCACTTCGATGCTTAAGTCAGTAATTTTATCATAAAAATAATAAGAATTAATTGAAATAGGACTAGTATACGTACCTTGGGATACTTAGACAGTGAGGATCCTTGGGATTCTGTCTGAGATTCTCAATGGGATTCTCACATAAAATAAGCTTTGAGGTGTATGGCATTCCAGGCTCTTGGTAGAGGTTCTCCTTCCATATTCACCAAACGGTATGCCCCCTTACCCTCTTCAGAATCTATAAGGTAAGGGCCTTCCCATTTGGGTGCTAACTTCCCATCAGCAGGGTTAGTGGTATTCTGAAAAGCTTTCCTCAAGACCAAGTCACCTACTTGGAATCTTCTTAGCCTGGTGTTCTTGTTATAAGATTTTGCTATCCGCTGCTGGTAAGAAGCCATCCGGATTCTGGCCATGTCTCTGAGCTCCTCAACTGTTTCGAGATCCTGGAGGAGGTTCTGGCTGTTGGTTTCAGGATCTTGGCAATTGACTCTGGCTGTTGGGAGTACCATCTTTGTAGGAATCACAGCTTCTGCCCCAAACACTAACGAGAATGGCGTTTGGCCAGTAGCATTTTTAGGTGTGGTTCTGTCTGCCCAGAGGACAAATGGCAGCTCCTCAGCCCATTTACCTTTCTTGGAGCCCAACTTCTTCTTGAGATTGTTGATGATGATTTTATTGCTGGATTCCGCCTGTCCATTGGCCTGAGGGTGCACAGGTGTTGAAGTGATCATCTTGATGCCCCAGCTCTCACAAAAGCTTGTAGTTCTCTTGCCTATAAACTGGGAGCCATTGTCGCATATAATCTCTGCTGGAATCCCAAATCTGGTGAGGATGTTTCTTTTGATGAAGGATATCACTTCTTTCTCTCTTACTTGAACATAGGCTTCTGCCTCAATCCATTTGGAAAAGTAATCCGTCATGGAAAGCATAAACACTTTTCCTCCAGGAGCCTTTGGCAGCTTACCCACAATATCCATCCCCCATTTCATGAAAGGCCACGGGGATACTATAGGATGCAGATGCTCAGCGGGTTGGTGGAGGATATTGCCATGCCTTTGACAAGCATCACATTTCTGTGAGAAGCTCGCGGCATCCTTCTTCATAGTTGGCCAATAGTACCCGAATCTGAGAACTTTAGAGAACAGCGCCCTGCCCCCGGTATGGTTTCCACAATCTCCACTATGGATGTCTTCGAGCACCTCAAGAGCTTCTGACTTCTCTAGGCACCTTAAGTAGACACCTGCAAGAGATCTTTTGTATAGGATGTTATCAATTATAGTATAGGGTACTACCTTTGCACGAAAAGCTCTGGGGTTTTCGCCCTTGGGAATCTCCCCATCTTTGAGATACTTCCGAATCGGGTAGGTCCAGGATTCCTGAGCATCTTCAGGATTCTCAACATTTGCACCTGCCTTATTGTCAATAGCCTGAGCTTCCTGTAGAGCTATTGCTGGCGTCAGGATGTGAGTTATTGGAATCTTGACATCCTCAGGGATCCTGAGCGATGAAGCCAAGTTTGCCAAAGCATCGGCTTCCGCGTTGTCTTCTCTTGGTACCTGTGAAATGTTAAAATTTTCGAAAAATAGAGATAATTTTTTAACAACTTCAAGATATTTAATTAGATTCTCCCCTCTCACTGCATAAGAGCCATTAAATTGGTTAGTTAACAAGAGAGAATCAACAAACACTTGTATAGATAGGATTCCCATATCCCTAGCCAACTGTAATCCAGCAATTAAAGCCTCATATTCAGCTTCATTGTTGGTAGCCTGGAATTCACAGGGTATGGATAGAGGTATTATGTCCCCCTGTGGCGATTTTAGCAGGATTCCCAGCCCTGTTCCTCTAATATTTGAGGAGCCGTCAGTGTAGAGGATCCAATCTTCCTTGAGCTTCCCAAGTTGCTGGACTTCCTTTTCAACTTCTGGTTCAATGTCACTGCTGAAATCCGCCACAAAGTCAGCTAATGCTTGAGATTTGATCGCTGTTCTTGGTTCATACTTGATGTCATAGGCACTCAGCTTGACTGCCCACTTAGCCATCCTTCCTGACATTTCCGGCTTCCTAAGAACTGCCTTGATAGGATAGTTAGACATCACGATTATAGTATGTGTTTCAAAATAATGTCTAAGTTTAGTGGAAGCCATTATAAGAGATAAAATTAACTTTTCAAGGTGAGAATACCTGGACTCTGCGTCTAGCAGAGTTTTACTTACATAATATACCGGATGCTGCTGACCTTGATGGTCTTTTACCAGGACTGCACTGATTGAGCTTCCGGAAACGGCAAGATATAAATATAGTGGCTCCCCATCTTCTGGTTTCATTAGCAACGGAGCTGCTGACAAGTAGTCTTTCAGGCACCTCAGGGCTTCCTCATGCTTCTCAGTCCACTCAAACTTCTTGTTTTTCCTCAGGATATCGTAGAAATCCTTGCTTTTTTCTGAGGACCTTGAAATAAACCTGTTGAGTGCCGCGATTCTTCCTGTCAACCTCTGCACTTCTTTGACATTTGATGGGGACTTGAGATTCAGAATTGCCTTGATCTGCTCTGGGCTTGCTTCGATTCCTCTTTCGGTGACCATATATCCTAAGAATTTTCCAGCTCGCACCCCAAAGTGGCATTTGGAGGGATTGAGCTTCATGTTATATTGATCAAGGATATCAAAGGCAGTCTGGAGATCCCTGACGTGATCTTCAGCTTTCTTGGACTTTACCACCATGTCATCTATGTAAACTTCCATCGTGTCCCCCAGTTGCTCTTTGAACATCATATTGACGAGCCTCTGGTAGGTGGCACCTGCATTTCTTAGACCAAAGGGCATAGCAGTGTAACAATATATACCTGTTGGAGTCATGAACGCTGTATGCTCCTGATCACATGGTTCCATCTGAATTTGTTGGAATCCCGCTGAGGCATCCATGAAAGTGAGCATCTCATGGCCGGCTGTGGCATCCACCATTGCATCGATATGGGGGAGTGGAAATGGATCCTTAGGACAGGCCTTATTCAAGTCTGTGTAATCAACACAAACTCTCCACTTTCCATTCTTCTTCTGGACCACCACCACATTTGCTAGCCACCTAGGATATTTGACTTCTCTGATCATCTTTGTTTTGAGAAGCTTGTCAACTTCCTCCTGGATGATTATATTCTTCTCTGGAGCGAACTTCCTTCTTTTCTGCTGTATAGGCCTGAAAGAAGGATCTAAACCAAGTTTATGAGTAATTACATGTTTAGGGATACCTGTCATATCTTCATGCTTCCAGGCGAAAGTTGAAGTTCTGGCTTTGAGAAGTTGGAATAATTCCTGCTCAACATTTGTTGGGATGCTCGTTCCCATGAGCGCCTTGATTTCAGGATTCTTAGGGTCTAGAGGTATTTCTTTGACATCAAGCTCCCTGTCCTCCTGTGCTTCAGGTGCCTTTTTCTGTAATTGCTATCCCTTCGTCACCTTAGTGGTGCTCTTCATTGAAGTAGAATAACAGTTCTTGGCTTCCTGCTGGTCACTTTCAATTCTTACGACTCCCCAGGGTGTAGGAAGCTTGATACATTGGTGATAAGTTGAAGGAACTGCCTTCATCTCGTGAATCCAAGGCCTGCCAAGAATAATATTGCAACAAGAGAGAGAATCTATAACACAAAATTTTTGCATAGAGTTTACCCCCTCTATATATACTGGCAACCTGATATCCCCAACGGTGCTTTTAGTTTCACCGCTGAAGCCGACTAGGACTGAGGATCTTGCAACTATTTCAGTTTCTGGGATCCCCATCTTTTTTAGTACATCAAGACGGATTATGTTTACTGAGCTTCCATTATCAATCAGGATCCTGCGAACAAAATGGTTAGCAATATATAAAGTAACCACAAGACTATCATGGTGAGGATCCTGAACATGAGAACGGTCACTCTCATCAAAGGATATGAGTTTGTCTTGAGTCAGGGTGGATGTCCGGACAGGTCTGTCACCCTGTTCAGATTTGGATTCCTTGGCATGCTTCTTAGCTGAGGAATATGAAGTTCCACAGATGTCCGAGCCTCCTGAGATGAAGTTGATAATCTGGGCATCCTGTGGTGGAGAAGCTGCTCTCTGGGGCACCTTGTCGGCTTCTTGGGTCTTGACCTTCTTTCTGCCTAACAACTCCTTAAGATGCCCCTTGCTGAGTATATAACTGATTTCCTTTCGGAGTGCTATACATTCGTCCGTCAGGTGGCCAAAATCTTCATGGAAGGCACACCACTTGGTCTTGTCCTTCCAGGATCCTTGTTTAGTATCCTTCCTGGGCCATCTTGCTTTTTCACCTAGATCCTGCATAGCACACATCAAACCACCAATGTCAACGGAAAAACAGTATTCAGATACCTTAGGATACTCCTCATCATCATCATCCTGGTCAAAGGCATTGACTTTGTGATTTTCCGGTTTGGAATATGGACGAGATCTATACGGCTTCCCGGGGGATTCCGCCTTTTTGCTGTTGGGATCGTATTTAGGAACCTCCAGTCTTTGGTGGATCCTCTTGTCATCTTCCAAACGAATAAATCTCAGAGCTCTACTGCGTACTTCATCAAGGTTCCTGCAAGGAGCCATGACAAGGTCATCATAAAAACGTGAATCTTTAGAGAGCCCCATCTTAAAGGCTTCCACGGCTGCAGCCATATCCAGATTAGGAATCTCAAGAGATTCTCGTCCGAATCTGGCAATGTAGTCTCTGAGAGGCTCATCTGGTTTCTGAATTATTCGGTACAGGTCACCTGTGAGCTTCTCAAAGGTCCTGCTGCAAGAAAATTGATTGTTAAATAAGTTAACTAAATGAGAAAACGATGTAATAGTGTTAGGAGGAATGCTCAGTAGCCATTTCATGGCTGGCCCTGTTAAGGTTGATCCGAAGCCCTTGCATAGACAGGCTTCCTTGATTTCTATCGGAATGGGGTTGATCTCCATACGCTCCCGATAATGTGCCACGTGTTCTTCAGGATCCGTGGTTCCATCATAAAGCTTCATGCTTGGAGTCTGGAAACGCTTCGGGATCTCTACTTGGGATATTGGCCAAGTAAATCTTGAGATCTTGTGGCTTTCCAAAGGAACCTCAGGAATAGGTTTCAGGATCCCTGGAACGTTCGATATCATTTCTTTCAACTTCTGGAGCTCCCTAGCGATACTTGGATGAATACCTACATCATAAGAAGCACCCTGATTAGAAATAATAGGAATTGAATTGGTCACGTTACCAGAGGTAGGATTCTGGAATGGAATCCTGGGACTGTAGCCATAGTTTGCTGGGAAGCTTGGCTCTGTAGTGGCTGCTGTCTGCATAGGAATGTCGTCGCCATCATGCACTTCTGAGGAGCTGGTTTTGAAGATTCCTGCAGAAACTGAAGGGTTAGTGTATTGATATCCTTGAGGATTCCGACTCGGATTTCCTGCAGAAAAAGGATATCCTTGGGATGGTGCAGCCGAGTATCCCGACAGTGGCGGAATCCAAGGACCCTTGTAGCGTGACTGTGAGGATTCTGGTGGCACAGCTCCTGAGAATCCAGCAGTACTCTCAGTGTATCCAGCGGCTTGAGAAGTCGTTGCAGGGGTTGTAGTAAAGCCTGATGCTGATTTGTAACTGTAGCGAGACGGATCTGAGGATCCTGAAGCATTGAAGTCGAGATGCCTGGGAAATAGGGGACTTTGCTCCTCCGCAGGTTTCTTAGACTTCTTAAGCTCTTCAATTTCCTTCATCACCGTTTGATTGGTCTTTCTTGCTGATCCATTTGATTTTTTACCTGCCTAATCAAAGCAAACAAATCATTGTTAGTAATAACAGGATCAACAGATTGAACCTGGGATCCTGTGAAGACAGGATAGTCAGTTTTTCTCGGCTGCTCGTCCACTTTCTTCTGGCGGTCCATAGTCTTCTTCTGGCTTCCTGGAGCGGAAGGAAGAGGAGGAATGGAGGACGATGTGGAGGCCGAAACAGATTTCTGTAGGTTTGACATCTTTGGGATTGGAGATCAAGCGAAATGAATGAGATATGGGATTTCGGTAAGATTAAGCACCACTTGCCCCACGGTGGGCGCCAAACTGTTTTGGTCAAAAATTCACTTAGGAATCCTGTATTCCAAACTTAGATTGTGAGGTAGAGTGCTTAACAATAGGATAAACAAATAATTCAAGCTAGGATGATAACACAAGGATTTTAGCGAGGAAAACTCCAGAATCCTTCGAGTTGCCTCTAGGAATCCTGGATAAAAACCTCGGGAGCCGGCCGAATAGCCGCCTCCAAGTCAATTTTATTGATAGAATGTAAAGGATTACAAGTGATTGCAAGGCTTGATCAACGAGACTAAGTGTTACAGAGTTTATCTATCAGCTAGTGTGAGTATGAAAGCTTGTGTGTGTTCTTATGTCGATCAAAGCCTGCTTAAATAGCTGAAATACAATTAACAAACTTTCCTATTTTTTAGGGATTCTGCCCACTAAGTCAAAATGGACGTTATGGACCACTTAGTCCACGTTCTTTAGTCTTTGACCGAGTCTTTAGGGTTGTTTTACACGTTTTCTTTACCTGCAAGCAAATATAAACGAGGAAAAACATAGCGGTTAGTCGATAACTGTATTCAGGATGCCCGAGCCTGTCAGGATTCTCAACCCGTCTGAGGATACTGGACCATTTGAGCTTCCGCCGAGGATCCCGAAATATCAGCCCAAACAATGATTATGTCTAGATCTATGGAATCCATGCTAAAGTTGCATTTTTATGATGAATTAGGGTTAGACCATCACCATGCATGTTGATTTTTGCTAGATCTTTGTATTATATGATTGCAACTTTATGCTAGGTTAGGGTTAGATCTATGTTCTTGCATGTTGCTATGTTATAGATCTATGGTTTTGACTATCAAGACTTGGTTTTTATGTTTGGAAATGATATGATCTTCACCATGCATACTATTTAGGAGTAGATCTATGGAATTTGACATCAAGATTGTATTTTTATGCTTAGAAATGGTTAGATCATCAACATGCATGTCATCTAGAGTTAGATCTATGTGATATGATCATCAAGTTGCCCTTTTTATGCAATGAAATGCTTAGATCTATAATATGCATGTCATTTAGGATTAGGCCTATTGTCACACCCCCAAAAATCCTACGCGCGATAACCTACCATAGGGAGCGTGACAAACCAGGATCGAACACATTAGCCATACGAACAGTCTATATGCAATTTAAAAGTCAACTCAAAGTAAAAGCGTTTAAGTATGCGGAAGCGTAAATGACATAAGTTGTAATAAATGTTTAAGTGCCGAAACATGCGCAACTCAAAAGAAGATAAAGTTTAGATAGTTTGAAAAGTTTTAAAACTAAAATGCATGATAACCAAGGTCCAAAAGGGTGCATCCTAGCTCGTGACAAGCAATCCAAATTAGCGACCTGAGAAATAACATGCTAAAAGGTCAACACAAAGGTCGGTGAGTTCACTGGTTTAATATTCTCAAAACAGGTCAAGTTGTGTCTAAACATGCAACATATGTTAAACACTCATAAGATAATCATAGTTAACTAACAAGTTATATAACTTGAATTTTCATGGATTAAAACACTAAATAACCCATGTTCCAACCATGCAACCTTGTGTTTTAAGAAGATCAATTTTATGAACAAAATAAGTTGGTTCTCTAGATCAACCATTTTAAAGAAAAAGAACACGAGATTATGATGGTTAGATTATCAAGACTTTATGGCTCATTTGGGTGGATTCAAGTGTATTAAACACTAGAAATGATGGTTCAAAAGACTCACAAGGAGAGGAGGGAAAGGTGGCGGCTAGGTGTGGTGGTTCACAGTAGTGAACAACAGCGGCAACAGGAACTGTTTCGGCAACAACAGCAGTTGCAGCAGCTCACAACAGTAGCGGTAGCGATGGCTGTGGTGGTTCTTGGTTGCCGCGCACAAGGGAAAGAGGGAAGGAAGGAGAAAGGTGGCTCACGGCAACAGCAGTAGAGGTGCAGTAACAGCTCCGGTAGGGAGGGTAGTAACAGTTCAGGCGGCAGTAGCAGGGTGGCGGGTGGTGGCTGTGTCCAGTCCAGGGGCAGCGGGGAAGAGGAAGAAGGAAATGATGGTGGTGTTTGGTTGTTCACCGAGAAAAGAAGAAAAATAGGTGGGGGTGGCGGCTTATGATGGTAGCAGTTTACTGTAGGTCCGAAAACAACAACCGTTCACGATATTCTATCAATCACGAGTGCGGAATCCAAGTGATTGATTGATTCAAGATAAGAGATGAGGAGAATACTAGAAAACGATTAATATAAATGATAAAAACCTGATCTTTGCACACAAGACGAACTTGTCGGGTACAAGAAAAGAAATCATAAACTAGATCTCTCGGGTTTACGATCCTAATCAGCTCCCTCTCTCTAGAATCGTAAACAGCCTCTAGAATCGTAAACCAGCCCCCCAGAATCGTAAACATCAAGCCCTTAATAAGGAGGTCTAAAGGGGTTTATATAGGCACCCCAATGGGTTTACTATTGGGCCTCTTGAGTCATAAACCCAATAGTAAATCAAGCCCAATCATAAACTAGCCTACATACAATAACCAAACTAGTCTACTAAACTAATGAAACCCTCTAAGCCCAGCCAACATATTTAATATTACAAGCCTCATAATCTAGCCTCTACAATCTTCCCCTAGGCTTGTGATATTAAATGTCTTCAATCTTTGAAATTCTTCTTCTTGACTGGCTGGCATAGATGCTGATGAAGATTCTTTCCGCAGAAATCTTCATTGGGTTTCATAACGGGCACTTGGGACTTCCTCTTGATCAGCATCAGCTTGAACTTCTTGTGTGACATCCGAGAATTCCAAGGTTAACTTCCGTTAGACAATCTCCGTTAGTTACATTATAAGTGTTAACTTAGTAACTAATGCTTAACTAGGCCGAATACGTCCACGACCTTTGGTTGATCACCAAACCCGACCACTTGTGTTATGTGTTTATGTGTTTATTGTCATTATGTGCAATGTGATTTAAACGCATGATTTAGTATTGATAATAGAATGTAAATTGTCCACTTTTGGTTTCCAGCGAAACTACCGGGCGAAACTGTAGATTCGCTCGGTAGCCGGCTAAGCTGTTTGATTTGCATGTGTTCAGAGCCAGTTTCGCTTGGCCAGCGAAACTACCAGCGAAACTAGCCCCTGATATATATATTTTATAAAACCCTAGTTACTTCCCATTTGCATCATTTCACACAAAACACACACCACTCTCCATCTGCTCTCTCGAGATTTCTGGCCATCCGAGAAAACCACCAAGATACCATCATCTCATCTCATCCATTCGGACCCTAGATCGAATCGTGAGTCCCAAAACTATTTTTCATGCATATTCTATGTGTTTTACTTTAAAGCATGCTTAGATCTTCATAGAATCAATTGATCTTCTGATATGATGCTTAGGAATGCTAGATCTGTTATAAAGTCTGCAACTTTACGTGTAAAATCATACCATAATGAAGATTTATGCAAATTAGGTCATTTTAGGTTTAAAAGGTGTTTTTGGTGATTTGATGATGACAATCCATGTTTAAAGTGTTAAAACTTACTGTTTAATGTTGGTAAATGATTATGCATGCTAAATATTGAATCACATGAAGTATGGAAGCTGTTAGATTGATTTTTAGGCTGATTTATGTGTTTTCCGCGACCAGCGAAACTGAGCTGTTCTCTGGGCGAAACTATACAGCGAAACTGTATAGATATTCATCCAGCAATACTATGTAGCGAAACTATAGTGTCGCCCGCGAAACTAAGTAGACCTGCTCGAACGAAACTACCGAGCGAACCAACCTGAACGAAAGTTCAAACCAGTTTCGAGCGAAGCTAGGCTAGCGAAACTGTGTCATCAGTTTCTAGCGAAACTAGCTAGCGAAACTGTGTCATCGGGTATTACCCAGCGAAAATGCTGCCCGGGCACACAGCGAAACTGTGTAGCGAAACTAGGTAGCGAAGCTATAGCGAAACTGAGACCAGACCAAAACCCAAACTTGTGCAACTTGTTTGAATGTTATGCCATGACTTACATGATTGTGCAATAATGAAACATGCTTTGATTTCTGATTTATGTGAACCCTTGCTTATGATCAACTATCGGTGTCGTGTGTCGGTATGTCGTGTCATAGTTCCAACGTGCTATGTTATGGGCCATAGTGACGTTAAGTTAAATATTAGACACAAAACTAATACTTAAGACCTAAACGTGTTCTTAGGTCTTCGTTAAGCAAACAATATTTGGATTACTAGCAAGTGTAGCAGTGCAACCAAAGGTGAGTGTCACTAACCCATTTACCGTGAACCCGTTTGGGTCACACTGAATAACTTAATGAAAAACAATGCTGACAACCTTATGAGTGCTATGCACCTCTCTGATGAACTTGAAAACTTAGGAGTGCTTGGCACCCACTTGATGAACTTGAAGTGTTTTATGGGAAGCACTTGTGAAATACTTAAACAACTATTTCGGAAACGAAACTGAAAATGTTTTCGGGATTCATGAGAACCCAAAGTAAACCGTTTTAATATGGCTAGTGTAGGTTAAAGTGTAAACCACATGATATCACATGATTTCTAAGGATTGCCTTATAACTGAAAAAGTCCTCAACTTAATTGTACCATTAATTGTAAAGCGAGGGGATGTTGGGTAGATCTACTGGAGTTTGACAAACTCCGCCTCGTGACACGGGAAGTGCACGGAGGTACAATATCAGCCTATCTGACCGTGATCCCGAGAGGACACGGGGGAGGCAAAGCCACGATGACGTAGGTCCGCAAAACAAAATAGATGATGGCACTGCCACTACAATATCAGTCAGCTTTGGTACAAACTTCCTTAGTGCATGGAACAACGGATTAGCTACCCGCGATATCGGTTGAGCACTTTAACTATACAAAACTAGTACATACCCGATAACGTATGTTACGGACATTACTTTTACTAAACTACAATACTATGATGATGGATATCACTAAGCATTGCTTTTCACAAATAAATATTTCATGAGTATATGTTGACACGATTATGATTATGAGACCGGGCCACTGCATGACAAGCCCACTGTGAACTCACCAACCGTTAGGTTGACACTTGCGTGGTTTAAACTTTTGCAGATCGCTGAGGAGTATCCGGAGCGGGTTGGCATGGCACGTGAAGACAATTTTTAATTCTATTTAGACTTAATTGAGAATTCAAAACACTGATTTGTAAAGCACGTGGTTAGTGCTAAGATAATATTTTCCGCTGCGTATTTTGAAGAATTTAATTTATGATTTACATTTGGACTAACTCTGATTCGTTTAGTATTTGTAACTAATGGTTGTGGTCCTGGTTTGCTCGCACCCCTTAACGGTATAAACTCCGTTAGTGGTAAATTGGGGGTGTGACATCTTGAAATGAATAAGTTAATGAGATGGAGGATTCTCATTGACTTGCTTCTCATGAAGGAATTGGTTCTTGCTGAATCTTCGGTAACTGTCTTGAATCTTCAAAAATTAGAGGGTAAAAAGTTTAAACACCTCTAACTTTGAAGAACTTGGTTGTTGATCTTGGGTCTTCATGATCTCTGACTGCTCTCTGCATCATTTTCTTCTTCAAAGATCGACTTGAAATCTTCAGCTTCCCCTAAACTTGTGAGCATTTTCTTTGAAAAACTTTTGAAGCTTTTGGAAACTTGTAAAGACACCAACAACTTCCCCTGAATAGTTGATTTTCCAGATGGAAGTCTTGTCCGGCTGGTTCTTTAACTTTGAGCAGCAGCAACATCTTTCTCTCATCAACCTGTCTGACACACATTTGAAAAAAATATACTCCACCAGACATTTGATGACTGGTCTTTGGGTAAGAGGATAATTATCATCTGTTTAGTTGATTCAAATTAATATAATTTTAACCAAAAACCCTAATATAGATTACGGGTTTTCTATAAAACTTCCTCTGAACCCAAGTGATGTGTAAATTTTGGATATATAAAAATTGGGACAAGTTTTAAATGGTAAATACCAAGTGACCAAACTACACACCAGGGCAGTGAACCCGTCGTATGCAGTATAGAATCGGTAAGAACCGGATATCAATCCGTGGACGGGATGACAGACTCCCGATACTGGATCTTTGCTAATATCTAACCGATGAAATGAAAATGGTGAACTAGACTGAAATCTAAGCTAAATAACTAAAACCGACAAAAACAGCTAAAAACCGGGTAACAAGATGGAAAACCAGAGAAGGGAATGCATCACCTAGACTCGACTCCTCTAGACTGGCTTGGACCCTCGAATGACTAATACCATGAACACTATCTTCTAATATGGAAAACTGGACTACCTAGGACTATAGACACATCCCGAATAATCCGGAAATCCTAAATGAAGCACGGATAGCAAAACTGTGAAAATTGTCTAACGGACTAGCTACTTCGGTCAAAGTAAACTAATCCTACATGATATGGGAAACTATAAGAGAGGTCTCTCTAAACAGCACCTAAATCTTGCAATGATGATGATTCAAAACACTTATGACCTAGAAACCGCTAAACACGAATAAATAGGTTCGAGTCTTATGTTCACAAGCAAACTATCCTATTAAACAATGCAAAGCTAGCTCCTAATCTATGAAACGATTCGTTCAAACCTATCTCATAAGGATATTAACTAAATCAGACCCTAATTATCAATAAATCATCAAGAAGGAGGTCTCCTAGCAAGCATCAACCGTTGACTAATAAAAGTCAAACGGGTCAACAATGGATAAAGCAATTAACTTGGGTAGTTCTACCAAGCACGACAATTAACCACATGATTTAATGATAAACAAAACCAAATCAGCAAATAATAATCATCATAAGCAATTCAAAATCATCATCCAAGCAATTTTCACATATTCATAGTAAAAAGCCACCCAAACGGGTCAAACGGGTCCAAATTTGTCTAATCTAAGTGATACAAGAATGAATCAGCCAAGATACATGTTTAAAAACAATAAAAATCGAATCTTGGGACTGACCATGATGAAAAACTAGATGAAAAAGCTAAACGATGAAGAACCGAATTAAAGATCCAACCCGCGAGAGCTAAAATCTTCAAATTTCTTCTCAAAAAGCCTTGATCTTGACCCCAAATCCTTCAAAGATGTTTCAAGATATGTTATGGGGTTTTTCTAGGGTTTATGGAGGCTTCCCCCCTGCAAAATGACGGCTGGAAATGATTTTATATTGGAAAAATAGGGCAAAAGTCGCGTCAGGTCGGTGCTGTTGTAAAATGGGCGCGACAGGAAAGAGATAAAAGAATTGCAGACTGCATTTTAACCAACATGGCCTGCTTTCCTGGTGGCAAGCTACTCCCACAGTTGACCTGGAGGTCACAGGTTCGATTCCTGTGGCCTCTAGTTTTTTTCTTTTTCTCGCTGGGCTAGAAGAGGGCTGTTGGGCCTGATCTATTGGGCCTGGTTCACTTTTCTTTAATCAAGCATAACTTTTGCATACGAACTCCGATTTCGCTCTCGTTTTTTCCATAATTCTTCTAAATTCATCACGGATCCACCAACCACCTAAAAATCACATATAAATATCATTAAGCACCGAATTCATATAAATCATCATAAAACAATATTAAAAACTAATTAAAATGGAGAATTTATATATTTATTAATTTTAAGTTTAAAACCCCACCAAATAACAATAGAATTTATATATTAAACATTTAAGCACTAAATTTACGGAATTTTAAATTGTAAGCCCGAACAAGCAACAAATTCAATATTTTCCAATTAAAAACATATTTAAATGAGGGGATTTTATTTATTTATTTATATACATGATGCTACGCATCACCAAGACCTCTAAAGACTTCCCCTTAGCTGAAAACTTCCCTTCAGCCAAGGACTTCCCCTGAGATAATGCATATTATCCTCGAGTTCCCTTCGGATACTATGTATTATGGAAGTCTTTTCGGATAATACTTATTATCCTCCCTCCTTCCCCTAAAAATTTGTCAAGATCTGACGGAGGAAGTCTTTTCCATTAGATAATAAGTATCATCCTCGAGTTCCCTTCGGATAATACTTATTATCCCATACTCCTTCCCCTAAAAATTTGGCAAGATCTGTCGGGGGCATATTGTCATGCATTAAAACCCATGAAAAACACATTTTGACTTCTCAAATCAACCTGGCCAAGACGAAAACACACCAAAAAGAACTTAACGACTCACACACGAAAGATAAAAACAAACAAATACTTACCAATATCAAACATGAGAAAGTTTACAAGGGATCAAACCGTATGAATCTGACTGAGGAACCCTTTTCAGCTTCAGTTACTCAACTAGTCCAGGTGATTGCCGGTATGTTTGTCCGCTTTAAACTCAAACCCGTTTAATCCCAACTGAATGCGTCATGCTTAATATAGTACATTATTACCGTCATGTTTTATTGTCCCCACACCCAAGCGTACACAGCAAAACCTACCCAACCTCAGAGTTTATTGAGGATTCACAAACCCCCAAGTTGAGGAACCATGCACCACGGCTATGACTACCACTTATTTTCATTAACCATCAGTTGGTGATCAGGTCGGCCGCTAAGCACGCAAAGAAGACCAACTGAGTGATTATTTTTCATTTCTTTTTCTTTCCTTTTTCTTTTCTTTTTATTATGTGGTGTAGTCATGACAGCAGAGACATGGCGTGTGAGAGAGTGAATACTAGGTAATTACCACTCTCAACCCATTTTTGCCGGGACTCAGTCTTTTAAACCATGCAACCTGGGATTGGAAACTAAACATATATATCTTTTAAGTTCACTGCACTTTCATTGGAGGTCATAAGTTTAGGTCGAGCCTACCGATCATATCACCGTGGAGCTTGCCTTTCACTTCCACCTTACGCGTGTCAGCCATCTCCAACCCGGACATTCATTTTACTTCCCCTAAACTTCTCAATAACAAGACACAAACAATTAAAAATTGAAAAGCACACTATTTTTGAGGGGTTAACTTTTTCTTCATCTTTACATTTCTTCCCCTTGCTTTTTGATTTTTAATGTCACAATCTTGTGAACATCATTTTTTCAGTTTTTTTCTTTTTAAATAAAACACACAAACACACTTAAAAGAACAAAACACAAAATTTTGAAGATATTTGGCCAAGCTAACTTTCAAAGTATTGATTTGAAAATTTTAGAAAATTGGGTTTCATGACATGCATACTTCATTGCATTTGAAGTCAAACACATAATCAATCAATAGCTTAATTGAAACTTTAATGAAATAGGTTTGACTCAAAAGACCCTTTGCTGCCTCATCATTCAAACAACCAAATTAAGAACAGTACCTTTCATGATGATTTTGACATTTTACGTCTCAAAGAGACATACCTTCCATTGTATAGATTACTTGACATGACATGAAGATACGTCTCCTAAACTGTGCCTGGAACAATCAGTTATCAACAAACAATTTAGTAGTAAAAACATTAGTGATAATCCTCCTTGATCGTTCGTGCACAGAGTGAGAGATTAGTTAGCTAATGGTACCCAGGCCATTGTTTTTCTAGGTACACCTGAGGAATCAATAAAAGATACTTCTTGTAAGAGCATCCCCTTTGAAAAATCAGGAAGTTGGGATGGAACTGCCTTGATTTTTGGTTTCCAAGTTCCAGATGATTTAACATTTGTTTTAGTCACCTTTGGAGTTGTGACTTTAGGTATTTCAACCTTCTTCGTTTTAGATTCATGTTTTAAAACAGTTTTTGTTTTAGTCACCTTTTGAATTGTGACTTTAGGTGTTTCAACCTTCTTTATTTTAGAATTATTGTTCAAAACAGTTTTAGTTACCTTGGGAGGGGTAACTTTGGGTTTTTCAAGTTTTGATTGCTTTGAAAATGGTTTCATCACCTTTTTCTGAAAATTTTGATAACTTGGAAAGCTGTTGTTTTGATTTAAAGATTTTCTTTCAGCTTTGGCAGCACCCCAATGTTGATCAGAGGGTTTAACCTTAGGAGTATCAGTCTTCCTTGCCTTAGGTTTTTCCACCTTCATGGGCGTAGACTTCACAGACTCCTGAGATGAAAATCTTTGAGTTTTCGGATAATAGGGTTCATAGGGGCGATAAAGACAGTTTCTAGCAATATGACCAGCGATGCCACAATTGAAGCAAGTCTGCTTCTTTAGATAGAACTCAGACGTGTACCCATTTGTCTTCGGTGGCTGATATGGAGCTGGTTTGCCTTGTGCATGCTTCTTTGGTTTGACTGCAGCTTCAGATTTGACTTTCTGCTGGTTTGTCGAAGCCTGTGTCGAACCTGTCTTTAATGTTTTTGTGCTTCCTTGATTCTTTGACGTTGAAGCACCATTCTTGCAATTACAACGGCAACTGCATGATCCAACTGAATAAATGGGAGACACAGCTACTCCCTTGAGTTTTTCATTCTTCACTCCAGCTGTTGGTTTCATACTCGGATGCTTGATGGTGATCTTTGGCCTCTCAACTTTAGGTTCACTTATCACTCCATCAGTTATTCCCTTGAACTTGGAGGAGAAGGATGGTAATTCATATCCTACATCTGGTTCTTGGTCAAACATTGATCCAGATGTCATAAAGATCTTCCCCTTAGGCCGTGTTGTCAAGATCACCTTTTCCCTTTTGACTTCGTCAATTACTTTGTAGCATGGGGTTTCAATTTTAGGGTATGGTTTCAACTCTATCCCAGCATCATCAGACTTAGAGTTGTGACACCTGTCATATTTCTGGCACTCAGCATCATTGTTTGATATATCCTTTACTCTCCCTTCACCATAAGTCAGTTTGCTTCATTATCAATTTCTTCTTGAGTCAATAGTGTAGTTCCAACCAAGACACTATAAATAGGAGGAGCAGCTTCTTTATAATCAGACTTGGTTCGTTCAACCTGTTTCTCACTAAGAAGTATTCCTATAATGTCCTTGGGAACAGGTGGAGGAATGATGTTGTTCATTGCCAAAGATTTATCAGTTTTCTCTGACCCAAACCCAGATGTGTCTTTCCCAACTTGAACAGTCACAACAGCATGTGACAATTCCTTTCCAGCATCGAGCATTCTTTTGCTTCTCATTTGATTCACATCTAGTTTCACTTGCAACTCATTGTTCTTATGTGTGAGCTCATCTACCTGCTTCCTAAGCTCAGCTATTTCTAACTTTGCATTGTCATACAGGAGAGTTTTCTCAGTTGCCAGTTTTTGATATTTCACAATGTCTAGTTTTTGAGCTTTTACATTCTCCTCATTCTTTTGCCATCTACCCTTAAAAGAACTCCTCTCGCATTTTATCTCAAACAATTCTATCTCATAATTTTTACAAATTTGCCTAAGTCCAGGAATTATACGAGCACAAGTGGGATTAGGACATACCTTGATGTTATCAACCTCAGCAGCAAAGGCTTCCTTGTCTTCCACCAGAATCTCTTCAGGTTTCTCATCAGTTACAACAAATTCATGCTCTTCCTCATCATCCCTTTCCATAGCAGCAATCATTGCATGCGACAGGCTAAACTCTTTCATCTGAGGAGTCCAGTCATATCCACCTCCTTTCTGTACAACCAAAGCACTTGACTCTGCCTTTCCTTTGTTATCACCTGCTTTCCTTTCTTCTGTTCTTTCTCTCCTCGGCTTGGTGCACTCTCTTGCGAAATGCCCGTACTCGTCACAGTTGTAGCACCTCAGCTTGCTCTTGTCGAACCCCATCATAATCTTATCTTGATCCTTCCACACATTTCTCCCAGTCTTCGCCATGAACTTCTTTGCTCTGAAAACAACCATTGCCATCTGCCAAGAGACATCTAACATCTCTACATCTTCAAAATGTATCTGGTTTAGCTCCCCCGACAACATCTTAGTAGGCACTAAAGTTCCTATCATAAGAGCATGATAGTTGTTCATAAATCCCATTCCGATGGCAAAGTTGGGATCATTTGTGGCATCAGGGTTGGCACCTCCACTTCCACTTGATTGAGGTTGTGCCACAAAAGCAGTTGACTTTGTGACAGAGCTCGGTCCACTCCCAGTTGACTTTCCATCTTGCTTACACTCCATTTCTTCTGACAACAGTGCTTGGTTCAATTTTCCCGCCAAACTAAGAGAGCTTATATGGTTCAATTCTCTCTGCTTGTCATCAATAAGTTTTGACTTTAGTTTGTTAATCATCTCATCAAGAGATAGCTCACTCAGCTTATTGTTGTCCTTAATAATGGAAATGTTGGTATTCCAGGATTTGGGCAAGGTATTCAGCAGTTTCAGATTCTTATCTTCCTGATCTGGTTCAACATTGTAGCTTGACATTTCTGCCATCAGAGACACGAACCTTTGCACCTGTGCTTCAAAGGATTCTCCTTGAATGTGGTTGAAGAGATTAAACTTCTGCTTCAGCATTTGCTTACGGCTTGCTTTTAAGTCTGGATTTCCTTCATATGCTACTACCAAAGCATTCCGAGTTGCTTTGCAGTCTTGCAGTGCTTAAATCCTTGTGCAATATCATGTGTTAGAGCCATAGTCATAATAGCAAACGCCCTCTCAGCTTTGTTGCATCTTTCCCAATCATCATCATCAAACTCGTCTTCCTTTTTAGCCTTCCCTGCATTAACTCCTTCTGCATGTGTAGGCGTGTATGGCCCATGAATTAGTGCTCTCCATAGTCTTAGATCAACACTCTTCAAGTTGTTTTCAAACCTATATTTCCACTCCAGAAAATTATCCGCCGATGTGAGTCTTGGTGGACGAGTGATGGATCCAATCTCAAAATCCAATTTCTGATACATACTCGGTTCGAAATCCATAATGTAAGCTTAGGAAAACTTAACAACAAAAGTCCAAAAGTCCAAACTGTGAGATTACGATCGTAAATGCCTGATTACGATCGAGAACACCTGATTACGATCGAACAGAATCGTAAACTCCTAATTACGATAAGAGGTGACAACGGGTCGTAAACAAGTGAGTCGTAAACACCGATTCCGATAAGAGCAAATCGTAAACGTCGATTACGATGAATGTTTCCGGTGAACAATGTCGTAAACCCCGATAACGATCAAGTACAATCGTAAACACCAATTCTCCGGATCGTAAACTGATAAAAATCCAATCTTTATGTCGTAAACAGGTTTCCGATGAAGATCTTCAAACAAACCAGTCGTAAACACCCAGAAAAACCCAGGAAAAAATCGTAAACTCACAAGAACAGCAGCAACCAATCGTAAACGTGAAGAACAACCCAAAATTTTGATCGTAAACCTGAAAAACTCAAGAAAACTCGCAAAAACTGTTAGATCTTCTTGAATCAATATCGTGAAAACCACGAAACTCTCGTTTCTTGGCTCTGATACCAATTGTAGGTCTGAAAACAACAACCGTTCACGATATTCTATCAATCACGAGTGCGGAATCCAAGTGATTGATTAATTCAAGATCAGAGATGAGGAGAATACTAGAAAACGATTAATATAAATGATAAAAACCTGATCTTTGCACGCAAGACGAACTTGTCGGGTACAAGAAAAGAAATCGTAAACTAGATCTCTCGGGTTTACGATCGTAATCAGCTCCCTCTCTCTAGAATCGTAAACAGCCTCTAGAATCGTAAACCAGCCCCCCAGAATCGTAAACAGCAAGCCCTTAATAAGGAGGTCTAGAGGGGTTTATATAGGCACCCCAATGGGTTTACTATTGGGCCTCTTGAGTCATAAACCCAATAGTAAACTCAAGCCCAATCATAAACTAGCCTACATACAATAACCAAACTAGTCTACTAAACTAATGAAATCCTCTAAGCCCAGCCCAACATATTTAATATTACAAGCCTCATAATCTAGCCTCTACATTTACGGTGGTGGTTGTGGGTATGGTTTGGCCGAGAAAAAGGAAGGGAGGTTGTGGTGGATGGGTCACGGTGGTCTCATGGCAGCAGGAGTAAGGTGGTGGTGAAAGGTGGCGGTGGTGGCTTTGTTTGGTTATGCTTCACGGAAAACAAAAGGGGGAATGGAGTGGAGACTTGTTACTCACATACAAGAAGAAAAAGAAAGGTGAAATGATTGCTTGGTGGTGGTTCTTCACGGCAGAGAGGAAGGAAAAAGAATATTGGTCTTGTGTAAGAGAGGTTGGTAATAGGAGTGGTGGGGTTGAGTGTTAAGTCACACTCTCACTATTGGTGATCATTGCCTAATATTAGAGACTAGGTGAGGGTGATGTGGCCAAGCTTTTTATCACAATTGATTAACCAAAATCTCCTAACAAGTTTTTGAAATAAAAATCAATGTGTAGGTGATTTGTTTTCATAAAACTTTGTCATGTTTTATAATATAGTTTGTGTATTGTAAATTTTTTTATAAAGTATATAAAGGACTTGGAAAAAAAATAGCTCATAACTTTTATATTTAACCAATGGATAGAATTAATACAAGTCCATGACTAATTTTTATAAAAATATAAAAGGTATTACCATTTTATAAAAAATGAATACAAGTTTGATGGGTTTAAATTATAAAAACAAACCTATTGGGCTTTGGGCTTTATTTTGGGCCAGAACATTTAAAAGAAAATGTAATTGGGCCGTTTCGTCGGTTATGGGCCGTACGGGTCCAACGGGGCACTGGATCGAGGCCCGGGCCCGTTATGCATCGGTTGGGTTCTCGGATCGCCGCGATCATTTGATATATTACGTTTGAGTAATGGGTCAAGGTTTCGGGCTTGGTTTTATTGTTTTAGGCTTAATGGGCCTATTGGGCCAAGTTGGGCCCAATTGGATGTTCGGTTGGAGTTTGGCTTAAGTCTTGACAACGATTTCAGTTTGTGATGGTTTTATTTCATAAAAACAATTGTTTAAGTTGATTATAAAGGTTTCTCAGAAATCAGTTATGTTTTTCAGTTTTTTTTCAAATGGTTTACGAATAGCGTTTTCAGTTTGTCAGTTTGTAACAGTTTTAAGCTCGACCATTCTTATTGTTTAAAACCGAATAGTTTTAGACGATCGATCACTTATCAGTCTGACGTGTCGGTTATATAAACATTCGACACCAGTTCCGGATAAAATATAAAAATACATTTTATATTTATTTTTCTTGTTATTGAAGTTCCATGATTTATACATGAAATTTTCTAAGCATTTAACGGGTATACGCTTCTAGTACAAAAGTGGGATTAGGCTTACGTCATCAGTTAAAAGTCAGGCACAATAATTTAACAATTTAATAGTAATCAGATCAGATAAAGCACAATTAATACTTAATTAAAAGTCAAAGTTTGCGGTTTGACCTAGATTTTCGGACGAGGTGTCACATGTGGTTGCCAAGTCTTTTTGAGGAATCAAAGTGATCACTCATTAGACTACAAAATTGTTGATACCGAGACAATAATGAACCAGGTTCAAGAGTTGCAAGTTATACTACATGATGTTCACGCAGAGGGTACGTCCCTTAGTGAGACGTTTCAAGTATATGATTGAAAAGCTTCCTCCTAGTTGGCTGGAGTTTAAGAATTACCTTAAACACAAGCAAAATGAGATGACCATCGATGATCTCATTGTCTGTCTTCGTATCTAGGAGGATAATATGATGGCTAAGGTAAAGTTGGTGGAACATGGTCAATCATCTAAGGGGTGAAGCGCAATAGTGTGGCCAAATCCAAAGGGATAGGTAAGGTAGTAGAGCACCTTAGACCGAAGAAAGGGGTTGTAAAAAAGAAGCCTCAGAAGTTCCAAGGGAACTGTTACAAGTGCAGGGAACTCGTTTGATTCTAAGACCAACTTTGAGTCAAAATATTTATTTTTAAAACACTAAATCACATCGAGAAATCTAAGTTCAACTCTGAGACTCGAGGTAATGAAGTTTTTATAATAATGGACGGCGTTTTAGAAATTTGTTTTATGTTTGTAGGAAAACCGTTCGTGAAACATAATAAAAAATAAGTACTTTACTTTTTTGTGGTATGATTACAACAAAATAGAGAACCTATTCTATTACAGTATTACAATACAATGAGAAGATATTCTCTACTTCTATCAACAATTACAAGGAAATGAGAAATGATGCAATACAATTACAAGGAATTGGATAAAGTTACAATACATGAAAATAAAATAAAATGACAATTACAAAGAAAGAAATATAATGTTATAGGTAAATGAACAGAGAACAAAAACAAACACACTTGAATGTTTAGAGAAAAGTTGGTTATGAAAAATAACAGTAGATGTTAAAATTATTTTAAGAAGAAAATGATTAACAAGGTTTTATGAAAAGGTTTTAGGTGAGGATGAAAGGATGAAGAAACCAGTGAAGGCTTCGGGTCAAAACCTGGGTCCCTTAAAACAAATTCCGGGTCTACCGAAGATCTCGTTTTGTTTCCCAGGGTATAATCGCCAAAGCCGAACTGTACGGCCATGATAACTCTAAGCCCGAAATTACCTTGAAAGCGTGAAAGTCCCGACGAACAGGATGATGATGATCTTGAGAGAATCAGGAGAAGATGAGGTAGAGAGAAAGAATTCTTATGAGTATTCGGTGTAGTGAGCCTCAACAAATGAGGTTATATTTATAGTAGTTTCGGAGCCTTAGGGAGCACTTAGAATTAATTCGTAGTCAAACTTTGCATTAAACGTCTTTAATGCAAATTGATTTTTAATTGATGCGGAAATTCCTGATTTGGCTCAAACAACACGTTTACAGCAATTTCCGGATGAAATACGTGTGACAGTTATTAGGTTATACCCCCAGAAGGCCATTCGTAAGGGCCTCGAATAACAGAAGGGCTACGAAGAAGCACCTCCGACGCGACGGGCTATGTAGAAGCTCTTGCCCTCGATGACGGGCCAAGGATACCATCTTGGGTATCATCATGGCGGAAGGGATAAGACGAACTCGGCAAAGAGAATGAGCAAGTAAGTGTAGGGGATCTAGCCGACAAGAAGGACAGGCAGGTACGAGGAGGTACGATGGGACAGGTGACGTGATTAGCATCTCTGCAGAATCCAGCCTGTTTCTCGGCGCTCGAAGCTCCTGCAGCCCCATCAGGCATTTAATGCGGGGAAAGGAGACGTGAAAGGCAAAATGACCGTTTCACCCTCGCAAGCCACTATATAAGCACGACTTAGCCAAACGGGTAAAGGATCCGAATTCTCACTAACACTTTCTTTACTTACTCGATATCTCTCCTCAAACATACACTTACTCTCACGCCGGAGTGTTGTCACGAAGACCCCCTTCGGGGCCCTTCGTGTCAAGGCTAACGGTGCTGCTGTTTTGCAGGAACCTTCACAAGGCCCATCCACGTGTAGCTAACCTCCGATAATCCTACCCCGGGATTCTGGGACGCAACATTGGCGCCATCCGTGGGACCGGCAAATACTTTGGTCTTAGATTCAACTAAAAGATGGATGAGAGTGGAGGAGTTCACGTTCCGCCTGGGTTTGAAACACCTAGCGTGAAAGCGAAGGCCACCGCTAGCATGGCCGGAGAACTCTTTTCCTCGGTGGTTAATGTGAAGAAGAGAGGAGGAGAGAACCTCACGAGTCAAGGAGAGAACACCATAACTCCAGAGTTTGTGAAGAACAATCGTAAAGCTCTCATGACCCAACTGTTGGAGTTAGAGAAATCAGAGCAAAATCCGTCGATCCCAAAGGTACTGTTCAGTAGGGAAGATCACGTGGAGGGTCAGTACACTGATACGGACTCGGACGACGACGTAGAAGTCTTGAAGGAAAAACAGGAGGAAAAGCCAGAAGGGGCAGAGACGAGAGACCTCCTCAGAAAACTGTTGACCACACTAGAAAAACAGTCACAATCAAGCAGCCCAACGGCGAAGCCCGACAAGGCCGGCAAGAGGCAAAGCAAGGGGAAAGACCCCATGTCACTCCCCTACAGGCCGTCAGAGGTGGGGGACATTTCCAAATTCACAGATAGAATCTCTGAAGCACCCCTTCAGCCAAAGCTAAGGTTACCTCCGTCGGTGTCCGCGTATGACGGGACTCAAGACCCCGAGGACCACCTCCATGCCATAAAGGCAGCGGGAACGGCAGGGGCTTGGAGCATCCCGACCTGGTGCCACATGTTTGTCTCCACTCTGGCCGGAAACGCGAGACTGTGGTTCGACACCCTCCCACCAAAAAGCATTGATAGTTATGAAGAGCTCAGGGGGAAATTTCTCAGGTACTTTAGTCAACAAAAGAAAACCACCAGGAACCCCAACGAAATCCTCCACATAAGAAGAAAAGACGATGAAACCCTGGAAGGCTTCATGAACAGGTACATCGAAGAAAGTATGTACATTCGAGACGTCCCCGAAGTCATGAAGATAAGCGGCTTCATTCAGGGAGTTAGGAACTCTCAGCTGTGTGAAAAGTTGGGTGAAGAGTTTCCTAGCTCCTTCGACGATCTCATGGACAGGGTTAGAGCCTACATCAGGGGAAAAGATACGGGACAAAAGGCCAAGGAATGGGGGGCCAGAAAGGATAACTCGAGCGGCTATGGCAAAGGAAGGGACAGAAGTGAGGCTCGTCAGGGCAGCTCCCATTCCAGAAGAAGCTCGTCAGAAAAGAAGCCATCGTACTCGCCATACCCGTCAAAGGGAAGTCGCTCATACGAATCGTCATCAGGTACGCCACCCCACTTCGAAAAATTTACTCCGTTGCTTAAATCACCCAGTGAGATATTCGCTACCGAAAAGGATAGGTTGCCTTTTGGCAAGCCCCGTCCTAATAGGCATGGGAGTAAAGCCCGTCCAGGGGAATATTGTGATTATCATCGAGGAAACGGGCACGCGACTGATGACTGTATACAGCTAAGAAAAGAAATAGAAGCTGCCATTAAAACGGGCAAACTATCACACTTGGTGAAAGAAATCAAAAGCCCAGAAAAACCTAGAGGCAAAGAAGTACCTCCAAGGGAAGAACCCCAATACATAGACATGATCAGAAGAAAGGTTGATGACGGAGAAGCCTCTCAGCGAACCGTCAGGCATAGAGTGCATGACAACGAGAAGTGGCTTGAGAAACCCATTACTTTCGCAGCATTGGGGCCCGACGAAGCCCAAGAAGCTCCTCTGAATGTCGCTGCTGACATAGCAGGGCATCGAGTGGCCCGGATCCATGTTGATGGAGGAAGCGGGACGGAGATTATGTACGAGCATTGTTTCGTGAGAATGATGCCAGATATCAGGGCCAGGGTTCAAGAAGATTACACGCCCTTAATAGGATTCTCAGGTGAAATGGTCAGACCCTTGGGGAAGATAACGTTGCCCTTCACCATTGGAGAAGGGTTAACAAGAAGGACCATCGATCTTACGTGGTCCATTGTCAGAGCCCCGTCAAAATACAATGCCATCATAGGAAGGCCAGCCATCAGAGCCCTGAGGGCACTCACATCAACAGCGCATGGTCTCATGAAATTCCCAACGCCAGGAGGAATAGCAACTGTCGGCTCAGCATCAGAAATAGTAGCAACTGTTGACATCCTGCCTAAATTGGTGCCTAAAAATGGGATAGAGGAATGGATGGTGTGCGACAGGTACCCTGAGCAAACCATAAAGGTAGGCTCACAGCTTTCAGAAAAGTGGAAAACTGCCCTTAAAGAGCTGCTGATTGCAAACAGCGATATATTCGCCTGGCAATGTGCACTACTACAAAAACTGCTTTCCTTGACACGCGAACGATGACACTCGATAATTCTTGACGTGCAAAAACTGAAGTGTCAAAATAAAATGTCAATTATAGGTAATTTCTAAGAATTCATGACGCGCATTTTTGAGTGTCAAGAATTTCTGTCATATTTCAAAAAAAAAAAACACGGAGGACACTTATAATGTGAGTGTCAAGAAGCTGATGTCGTTTTTTATTTATTTTCCCGCCTAAAATTTTCAGAAAAGACAAAATCCAAAAAAAAAATAAAATAAAAGTAAAACAGCGTGCCCTAATTCTCTAATTCTCAACCTTCCCCTCCTGGAACGAAATCCCGACCCCAAATCCCTTTCAATCTTCTTCACCGCAACGTGTCGACGAAATCCCTAACGAAATCTCGACGATGCTAGGGTTTTGGTTTCTGTTGAGGCTTTCGTCTTGGTTTTGCTGCTTCCGATCTGTGGCCACGACGATGCTAGGGTTTTGGTTTCTGTTTCGCGCCGTTGGCCGGAGCCCTAGTGCTTCGTTTCGTCGGTCTTTTGCGGTGGCTACGCGATGGCTTTCGGTCTCAGTCGTTTTCCTGTTTTCTTTGGTGCATCTGTTTCTGGCTTCATATCATATACTGAAAGATCAGTTGACTAGGTTTATTGATTACTCTTGAAAGAGCAACTGTTTGGGTTCGTTTCTATCTGCACTGATGTTTCAATTGTACTTCTAATTGACTAAATGAATTTTTACTAATTTTTTGAATCACATTTTTCTTCAAAATTTTGGTTCGTACAGCTGTTCTTTCTCTTCACTTTTTCTTTGTATAGTCAGGTTACTTTGTTGATGTCTAACATATTAATTTTTTGTGAATTATAGTTAACTTTTTTTGTTTTGTTTCATGTTTTTGCAGGCTTACTGTTAACAAAATTGTCAACTGGTATGCAACTAATTTATCTCTACTTAGACAATACTATTTCAATTGAACTTCTAATTAAGTAAATGGATCTTTACTGATTCGTTGAGTTATAACCTTTTGTTGCTATAGTCAAGTTACTTTGTTGATTCTATTTTCTTTGTAGATTTACTCATGTCTTTTTTCATTGTTGATCGTTCTTTTTTGCTGTAGTTGAGTCAGTCATTTATACATGTTTCCTTTCATAGTTGGTTGTGTGCCTTTTTAGAATTTCTATAGCAACAAAATATAGTCTTTTGATGACACATGGTTTACAATTGTTGGAATAATTCCGCTGTAATACTTTGAAATATAAACTTTACACTTTCTAACTCACCATTTGCAGAAATTTTCGATCACATGTGTGATTTGCTCCGTTACTAATCTGCTTTTGTTTTTTCCTTTATTAAAAAGATATTTTTTTACATGGATGTGAGAGAGAAATTAATCATTCTCACTATTCTATGTATCTTTACAAGAAGGAAATAAAGACATGACAACATTCTAACTAACATTATTATAGAGATCGCTAAATAGAAGGTGGTCTTGATTAGGAAAAATTCTTATACAGATATGAAAGTAGCCGTCTTCAATTTAACATCTTTTGACCCGTTTGTCTATTTTTTTTTTCTAATTTTAAGGTGGAGTATTTGATTTCCTTTAATTGAGATTAAACTATATGCGAATAAGTTATTTCACAGGTTTGGAGAGAGAGTGTTGGCATCACAGCTGGAACAATTTATGATCATTTTTATAAATATTTGATAGTAGCTGCCTTCTTTTTTTACATACAATTATTATTCATGTTTAGTGTACCTGATCTTATCCCATTCAATATCTCTTGACCCATTTGTTTCTATTTTGTTTTTAAAAATCATACTTTAGCTTAGTGTAGCATTTTTTAATATTACATCTTAGCTTATTTAGTACAAATGGTTAATAGTGAAATTAGAAGGTAATCTACTTTTGGTATTTGCTATTTTCGAACAGAGTTTAGTTATGAAGTTGGGAATGGAGATCTTGATGATCGTGGTAGATTTTTGTAAATTAAAATCAATAACTACTTATCCGTTAAGGCTGAAATCTGTTTTTTTAGGCTTTTTTTTGGTGTTATGTAATGATATACGGATGTTTTTTGTATGAGATTAGCAGGGTCTGATGCATGTTTTAAACTAACTCAGGGAACCACCACTACTTACCATCAAATAGGTTATTCAGTTTCATGTTTAAATAGAAACCAACATGTTTAATATCTCTTCTGTCAATAATTTTATGTAAAGCTCCTTTGGTATGCCAATTATCATACCAAGCATAAATGTTAGACCCGTTCCCAACACCAGCAACACATTTATCCCTTATGATTTTCCTGCATTTAAGAATTTGAACTCAGCTCCAAGAGTCACTAGATTTCTTCTTACTTTGATTCATGCTTAGCCGATGAGATGGGGTTATCATATCATTTTTAGTTGTTTTAAAGAATATATTGAGATTTGATATTATGATTTTTTGTTGAAGATTAATCCTTAGTACTGGTTATCTATTTGGTCCAGTTTTTCTATCCTGATGAGTTTCAGCTTGCTGTTTTGCAGGGTTCATGCCCGTATGGTGAGTCCTGTAAGTATTTTCATCCCAATCAAAACAGGAATATGCAGCAGGGTAAAATTCATGCTCTTTGTATCTTCTTTAAATCAATGTTTTAAACTGAGCCCTTACAGTTGCAAGTATTACGTTTTCTAAACATGATGGACAGCCTTCTGTTTTAAAGAAGTGGCTGAAATTTGGAATTGAAACGCAATCTCTTTGGTATCCATACATGGGTTTTATTTTCTTATTTTGTTTTTAGATTTGTACAAGTTTGAGTAGCTTCCTGCTCTCGATTTTAGATTCTTTTTTCTATACTATTAATCGGTTATTAGGTATTCTAAGTCTTTCTGCATGGATACATGTGTGTATATACCAAATTCGAGGGGAGGGGGAGCTTGCATCATGGTTGATATTTGGTTAGCTCAACCTTCGTGAGCTAGGATGTCAACTTTCTAACATTTTTCGTCCCGCCGCAAGGCGCGGGTCGAATTACTCGTAATCATAACGTTTATAAACTTTTTCCTCCACAGCATCCCTAGAACTGGTGATCTTTATGTAATATCAGTTATTTGTTGGTTTTAATATTTGTGGGTTCCTGTGATTTTTAGAGTTTTGAATTTTTGATTGACACGAATTGTTGTTCTTTTAGATGACAAGAGATTCCAAAAGTAAAGACTTGGCTCGTTTTGTTGACAATGCAAAGGCGAATTTAATCATCTCTATGAAGCAAAAGGAAGCTGTTATGAACAATCTCAAATTTGGTTAGTTGTTCTTCACTTTACAAAAGTTTGCAGACTTGTGTGCTATAGTTTGTATATAATTGTATATGATGTGAGATGAATTGTTAAGTTGGGCCATATTTAATTATTTGTTATGCTCCAATTTTGGATCTTTGGGCTATAATATGGTTCTTGACTTCAATGCTCAGTGGCTAGTGTTGTGCTAAATCGGTTGTGTTTGTGGGTAAGCGGGTCTCGACACGGACCTGAAAAGTTTACAAGAACCCGAACATGAAATGAATAGAAATCATGCTACAAACATGGACCAAACAAGATATATGTATTTTTGGGTTGACAAGAACACGACCCATTTAGCATCACGACCCATTTAGCATGAAAACATGTTACTTTTTTATTATTTGCTTTTAACTCTCTAAGATTACATATTTACAACAAAAATATGAATGTGTACAAATGAATTATGTTTAAATTGTAAAATTGGATGCTCATCTTTTACATTTTGTTAATATATCATTAATCTCACATGGTGTCAAACTATAAAAACTAAGCCCGACAAAATGGGCGGGCTGGGTAGTCTTAACTGGTTCAGGTTGAAATTTGTTCGAGGCAAAACGGGTTTTGACCAAAATGAATATAAACATGAATTAAAAGCCGATTAACAATAGTGATTAGCCAGCATAAGTAGACCAAGTGAATTACAGATTCTGAAGGTGGTATTCTTAGAAAACATAATAGTGATTAATGACCAGCGACAAAATTAATCAGCCAATAGACCTCTATTTTTGTGCAGGTTATATTTGAGATTTGCCTTTTTTGTGTTGTGGTGATAAATTCAAAATACAAGACGACAAAAGAAAGACATAAAAAAAAAGTTACGACCCGCCGCAAGGCGCGGGTCGATTTACTCGTATATATATATTTGTTTAACATGTGTTACTGGTCAGTTTTCAGTTTTGTTTCTGTTACTATGATCTCCCACATTGTGAATATAGATCTGATTTGTTACTATGATCTCCCACATTCTTAAAATGCTGTTCATATATCTAGGGCTGCTGCTGCTGTTCTATTGTTCATATAGTAACTAGGGCTGCTGCTGTTCATATATCTTTATATAGTGAAACTTAGGGCTGCTGCTGTTCTTAATTTGCTGATGTTCATACGTTCTATTGTTTGTGTAGTGTCCACTCCAGCCAGGAATCACGAAGTGTGGCTATTATGTGTTGAAATTCATGAAGGAGGTAGTTCGGCAAGGGCTTGTAGTCCTTGAACAAAACAAGTAAGTTTTCTCATATTCTAATTAATTAAACTTATTTTTGATGATATTATTTTCTCGTATTTTATCTTTTATACAGATTCGTGGAGATTACATGCTTATACAGATGCTGATTTTGATGAGATTCGTGAAGAATGGTTGACCTGCGCTTGCCACTTCATTTACACGGACGAGAAGTAGTAGTAGTGATCCAATATATATGCATGTAAACTTTGAACACTTTACTTTTGTCGTTGTGATCGAATTGCATGTATGAACATGAAATCGAATTATTTTCAATTGCTATATGTATGAAATGCATTGTTTTGGTACACTAGCAATTCTGTATTTTGGTTTGTGAAATATGATTTAATAGGGAAATCAGTAATTTTAGAAAAAAATATTTAAAAAAAAAACAGTTAAAGGATGACACGCAAGAATGAGTGTCATAAAAGGCATGACACGCAAATTTGCGTGTCATAATCAGACGACACAAAAAAATACTATAAATAAAAATATATTAATCACAGACGACACCTTTTCTTGACGCGCAAAATGGGTGTCAAGAATGGAGTGTCAAGGATAGCGTGTCATTGTTCGCGCGTCAAGAGCTTCTTGACACGCATTTTGCGCGTCAAGAAGCTTCTTGACCCCGGCTTCCTTGACGCGCATTTGCGTGTCAAGAAGGCCCTTTCTTGACGCGCAATGCACGTCAAGAAAGCCAGTTTTTGTAGTAGTGGTGGTGATATGGAAGGAATCCCATCAAGATATATTGAGCATCACCTGAGCATACCACCCGGAACAAAGCCCGTCAGACAGAAAAAACGGAGCCTGTGCGAAGAACATGCCAAGGTGGCTGCTGAAGAAGTTAAGCAGCTACTCGCAGCCAACATCATAAGAAGAATCAGGTACCCGGAATGGATAGCAAACCCCGTAATGGTGAAAAAGCCTGATGGCTCCCTGAGAATGTGCATCGACTTCTCAGGACTCAATGAAACTTGTCCAAAAGATTGCTATCCCCTTCCTGAAGTAGACGCGAAGATTGATGCTCTGGCCTCCTTCCCAATAAAATGCTTCTTAGATGCCTATAAGGGCTATCATCAGATCCGAATGGCCAGGGAAGACGAAGACAAGACTGCCTTCCACGCCCCGGACGGTACGTATTGTTACACAAAAATGCCATTCGGACTAAAAAATGCAGGGGCTACGTATCAGAGGCTCATGGATTGGCTTTTCCAAGAGCAAATCGGAAGGAACCTCGAAGTATACGTTGATGACTTGGTGATAAAAAGTCAAAGGGAAGGAGATATGATAGAAGACATCAAAGAAACCTTTAACACCCTCAGGGAAGTAAACATGAAGCTAAATCCGAGCAAATGCTCTTTTGGGGTGGAAGAAGGCAAGTTCTTAGGGGTGATCGTAAAGAAAGACGGGATACAAGCCCGTCCCGAAAAAGTAGCGGCCATTAAAAACATGAGGTCCCCAAGAACTCTCAAAGAGGTGCAAAGTCTGAATGGTCAGCTTGTGGCTTTGGGAAGGTTCATATCAAGGCTGGCAGACAAGTCAAGGCCCTTGGTTAAAACTTTGAGAAAATGCATCAAGAAGCATCAGTTTGTATGGACCAATGAGGCCGAAGAAGCTTTCCAGCACCTCAAAAGCTTCTTGTGCGACCTCCCAGATCTAGCCATTCCTCAAGAAAAAGAAACTCTTACTGCATACTTGGCCATCTCAGAGCAAGCAGTCAGCTCGGTGTTGTTGGTTGAAAGAAAAGAAGGGCAAATCCCAATCTATTTCCTGTCAAGAACTTTGAAGGGAGCCGAAGAGAGATACCCGGCGATGGAAAAATTGGCCCTATCGTTGGTACACACTTCAAGAAGACTCCGAAGATACTTCCAGGCGCATCCTGTGCAGGTACTCACTGATAAACCCATTCATACTGTGTTGAAAAAACCTGAAGTTTCAGGAAGGCTTGCAAAATGGGCCATCGAGTTGGGAAATTACGAAATCGAGTACAAAGGAAGGTCTTCCAGAAAGGGGCAAGTCCTAGCAGACTTCTTGATGGAAATACCTCCCGAAGAAGAAATAAGAGACAGTTTACCACCAACAGTCAAGAGAGGCGCAGCTCCTTCGTCCACTTGGAAGCTTTTTACCGACGGAGCTTCAAATGAGGAAGGATGTGGGGCGGGCCTAATACTGACAAGCCCAAAGGGGAAAGAAATAACTTGCGCCCTCAAATTTGATTTCACCACAACAAACAATGAAGCCGAGTACGAGGCCCTCCTGGCAGGCCTCAGAATGGCTAAGCAGTTAAAGGTAAAAAACCTTGAAGCTCATGTCGATTCAATGCTAGTGGCGAGCCAAGTCAATCAGACATACGAGGCTAAGGGGGACTCAATGAAACAGTACCTTGACAAAATAAACAACTTGGTGAAGGAGTTCAGCTACTGCAAAATCATTCATGTCCCAAGAAGCAAAAATAAGAAAGCAGATGCTCTAAGCAAAATAGCAGCGGTAGCATTCAACCATCTGGGAAAAGACATAAAAGTAGAAAGACTATCAGCCCCTTCAGTAGGTGAGAATATGGTGATGGCAATCGAAGAGGGGCTAGGGGCATCATGGATGACGCCCATCTTTGAATTCCTGTCCGACGGAAAACTCCCAGATGGGTCAGAAGAGGCAAGAAAGATAAGGACCAAAGCTCTCCAATACACCATCGTAAATGATAGGTTGTATAGAAAATCTTACTTAGGCCCCTCCCTAAAATGTATGAGTGAAGCAGAAGCCTCTCAAATCATCAAAGAAGTTCACGAAGGAATCTGTGGCCTACATGCTCGGCCAAAAACGGTAGTGGCCAAAGCTCAAAGGGCCGGGTTTTATTGGCCCGGGATGTACAAAAGTGCCATTGAAGAAATCAAAAAATGCGACAATTGTCAAATGCATGCTCCGATCCCAAGGCACCCGAGGCACGATCTCGTTCCGGTAAGCTCTTCCTGGCCCTTCCAAAAATGGGGAATTGACATTGTAGGACCATTTCCCATGGCACAGGGAAGAGTAAGGTTTGTCGTGGTGGCTGTTGATTATTTCACGAAATGGGTGGAGGCTAAACCTCTCGCCACCATCACAAGCAGGCAGATCCTGAGATTCGTGTGGGAGAACATTGTTTGTAGGTTTGGAATCCCTCAAACCATTATAAGCGACAACGGGACGCAGTTCACAGACAGAAAATTCAGAAAATGGTGTCTCGAGCTGAAAATATGTCAAGTGTTCACTTCGGTAGCTCACCCCCAAAGTAATGGGCAAGTGGAGAGGGTAAACAGAAGCTTAGTCGAAGGTATAAAAACCAGGTTGGGGCGAAAAAAGAAGAACTGGCTAGAAGAGTTACCTCATGTGCTATGGGCTCACAGGACCAACCCAAAAACAAGCACAGGTGAAAGCCCCTTCAGCCTAACTTATGGGACTAAAGCAGTCATACCCGCTGAAGTGGTTTGTCCAACAGACAGAATGGCCTTGGATGATAAAAGCAATGAAGAGGACCTTCGGTTGAATCTCAATCTGATTGAAGAAAGAAGGGAAATAGCGGCTATCAGAGAAGCTGCTCACAAAAAAGAAATGCAAAGTCTCTATAACCAAAAGGTCAAAGGAGTAACTTTGAACGTTGGTGACCTGGTGCTCAGGGCCAACGAGGCCAGTAGGCAAGAAGAAATGGGCAAGCTTGGCCCAAGGTGGGAAGGCCCTTACAGGGTCATATGGGCCAACGGCAAAGGGTCACACAGACTGGCTATGATTAACGGGCCAGAAATCCCAAGAACCTGGAATATCCAGCAGCTCAGAAAGTATTACTTATGAAGTAGCTTATCTTTGTAACATTGTACCAAGCCAACATGTATGGCAGATTTTGTAAAACGTTACAAGTATCTAAATATATATATGGCTTGACGAAACAAGCCAAATTTTCATGAAAAATTTGAGTGATACATGTTCTAGCATAGTTTACGAAACTTAAAGCAAGAAAATACGCGAACACATTGCCATTTGAAAAAGTACTAAGTAAAATGAGAAACAGGCTTCACAAGAGCCAAGTCCATTACTACCAAAGATTCCTAAATGGGCGCCCTTAATAGAAAAGGTAGAAGCCCCTGGAAGACCTCACAAGGGTCGCTTGGGCACCTTCTGAAAAAGGAAGGCATAAAAAGTGGCGCAAAAATTTTTCATACCACAACAAGACATACCAGCCCATAAAGGATGGATGTCAAGAAATGCTAAAGTACATATATATCTACGTATTGCCATAAAACTGTAGGGAGGACGCTCCTGAAAACAGCGAATAGCAAAAAGATAAACAGTGTTAACAAAGCACCATAACATAGAAAACCCCTATACAGGGCACAAAAGTCAAAGGCCGAAAGGCCATTACAGACATAACAAAATATTGTACACCCCAACAGAGGGGCAAAATGAAACATGTTTTTAACAAAAACCACAGATGTTAAAGAAAGGTGCTTTTAAAAGCAAGCATGCTCAAGGACCAGGGGTGGCAGGATCTTCAAGGTCCAGGAAGTTGCGAACGGCCTCCATGGTCCATTGGGGGTTGGCAGCTATGGTCTCCAGAGCGTTGAAAGAAGCACCAACAAGCTCAGCTCCTGCTTCTTGCACCTTTTGGTCAGCTGAAGGGTCGTAATACGGAGTATCCTCAAGAACAGTACCCTCAGCAGAAAACACATAGCCAGCGGCAAGACCAAGCTGGTACCCGGCACCGGTGCACGCATCAACAACCTTCTGAAACAGGTGGCCAAATTGAGAGGATGTATGGACGCGCTTAACAGCTTTAGCAAGCCCCTCGGTGAGGAGCCAACGCCTATCCCCCTCCAGCTCTGTCACACGACCCTCCATGGTCGCCTGAGTTTCACCAGCAGCTCGAAGGGCCGCCACCTCTTTGTTAACTTTGTCCAAATGAGCATTGGCAGCCGCTTCACCAGCCCGGGCCAACTGAACCTCTTCTTGAAGGGCCTTAACATGAGCCTGCAAGAAAGGAGATAGCATCAGGAAAAAATGTTAAAGCAAAAGTAGGCAAGCATGAAAATAAGAAAGGAGAAGATGCAGCAAAATATACCTCAAGATGAAGGCACTCCTGTTCCTTCTGGGCAACAGACGCTTCTTGGGCCTTCAGCTGATCCTCCAAACCATTCATCTCCTTCAACTTCTCATGAGCCAGACTCATCTCCTTCCTGACGGCAGCTACTTCCTTCTTCAAATCATCAACACCAGCCCTATCGCTTTCCAGACCTTCCAAATCTTGGAGAAGCTTGCGCTTATCCACCAAAACCTGCTCAAGCTCGGCAGCAACCTTACCATACTTGGACCTCCACTTCTTTGCTTCACAGTCAAGCCAGTTAAGGCGCTTCTCCGCCTCAGTAGCAATTTTAAAGCATTGAACAGTTTGAATAGCCAGAAGGTCCCCCAAAGCTGGGGTCCCGATTTTGCTGGCAGATGCACGCTCGGCGGGAGGAAGCGACCTCCTCATAAACTCCTTGCAGGGTTTCACCCCATCAATGATGGTACCTTCAGTAACAGTCCAATCGGGCCAATAAGGCTGGGCTTTAGAAGCATCAGTAACGGGGACTAGCCCGTCAGAGTCATAGTTAGGGGCGGGAGATCGAGGATGATCGTCAGCAAAAATCACCTTAGCAGCTGGTAACGAGGCATGAGACAATGTAAACTCAGTACTCTGGTTAGAACCGGCAGCAGAAGAACTTAACAGACGAATCAATTGAGCAAACAAAGGGGGGGTTGACTCAGTAAGTCTAGGAAAAAAGTAAGGCGTACCAGAAAACGAAGCACCAGAAGCCTTAGAAAACGGCACCTTGGTAGAAGGACCTTCAAGAAAAACGGTAGTAGATACGGGAACCTCAGTAGTAATAACAGCTTCACTTGGGGGGGCTTGCACGCTGGAAGGGGCCGAAGAACCGTCAGCAGAGGGCGAAACGCCAACATCCAGATTAATGGGGTCCTTAGCAGAAGTTTCAACAGTCGGTGGAGTTGAGGAGGAAGGTTTGGAGCCGCTCCTAAGATTCAACCTCAACGCAGGACGCTTCAGAGCCTGAGGGTTAAGGACTGGCATAGCACGCTTCTTGGTTTCCTTCGAAGTAGCGTCCTCAGCAACCTTGGCTGAGGAAGAAGGCGATGAGGTGCTAATAGTATCCGATGCCTGAGAAGTCGCCACAGGTTCCGAAAAACTGACCCTCGGAGTCCCGTCCCCGGCCGGCACTGCAGTATACTCCAAGCCCTTCCCAGCACTGCCCAAAATCTTGAGAAGATTCATTCCTGCAAAAACCAAGAACCACAGTAAGTAAACGTATGAATGCAAAAACACATGCAAATGTAGGTCAAAATAGCTACCTTTGCCCTTCTTCAAGACAACAAAACGCTGGCCATCAGGGAGCCCCTTCTTGCTCAAACCAACCATCACTAGAAGGCCTTCAGCGAAGGTTTTACAAGGAGTGGGATGGTCGGAAAGGCGTTTGAGCAGCCCAGCATCAAAGCCGGTCTTAGGGGGTGGATCGTTGATGAGCGTGTCATCAGGAAGAAGGGGAAGTACCTCGGGAAGAAAATCAGAGGAAACGAAAAAATAGCTATCTTTCCAATTGTGAAGGCAGTTGAGTATGGAATCAGTACAAGACGGGTACTTAGGGGCGCGACGCTTCTCAAAAGTTAACCAACTACCATCACGCCGGAATTTGTAGAACCGCCGGAAAAAAGAGGCACCGACGGATCTCCGGCAACGGCTTTGCATGCCACCTCAAAATGAACGATTTTAAGAAAAGCAAGAGGATGAACTTGCGAAAAATGACATTTGTAAAAACGCAAAACAGACACAAGGAAAGAAGACAAGGGGTACCGAACATTACACTGACGGAAAGTAGCAGTGTAAATTGTTACCCGATCAGCGACGGCCACGGCCCGCTCCTCCGGCAGGGGCAACCGTGGGTTCAAACGATCAGGAATGCCAAAGTCGGCAACAAAAGAGCTTAGATCGTCGGCCGTCATAACAGATGGGACAGATAAAAGATCTACCCGAGCCATGAAAAAAGTAGAAAAAGAAAAGGAGAGCTAACCTGCAAGGAGAAAAAAACGATAATGGCGGAAAAAACCCAATCGGCAGTCGTTTGGAGAGGGAGAAGAGATTGCAATTAAGTGCAATCTCGAATTTAAAGAAGTTAAATGGGCCGAAAGTCGCGGCAGAAACCGCCACGTGACGGACAAGACGCGCAGTAAAACCCTGGCCACAAGTCGTGGGTCCAGCTGTAACCGCCCAGGGGTAAAGCGGTAAAAACAGCAACCGGCGATAAGACAGCCTTTTATTGGAGCATCTTTTTAGTAAAACGTGGGCCAGAAAAAGGTAAGCAAATTAAGCCCACCCCTTTTTTCACTTAGGACCTCAAAAGGGCTGGACTTGGGGGGACTTATTAGGTTATACCCCCAGAAGGCCATTCGTAAGGGCCTCGAATAACAGAAGGGCTACGAAGAAGCACCTCCGACGCGACGGGCTATGTAGAAGCTCTTGCCTCGATGACGGGCCAAGGATACCATCTTGGGTATCATCATGGCGGAAGGGATAAGACGAACTCGGCAAAGAGAATGAGCAAGTAAGTGTAGGGGATCTAGCCGACAAGAAGGACAGGCAGGTACGAGGAGGTACGATGGGACAGGTGACGTGATTAGCATCTCTGCAGAATCCAGCCTGTTTCTCGGCGCTCGAAGCTCCTGCAGCCCCATCAGGCATTTAATGCGGGGAAAGGAGACGTGAAAGGCAAAATGACCGTTTCACCCTCGCAAGCCACTATATAAGCACGACTTAGCCAAACAGGTAAAGGATCCGAATTCTCACTAACACTTTCTTTACTTACTCGATATCTCTCCTCAAACATACACTTACTCTCACGCCGGAGTGTTGTCACGAAGACCCCCTTCGGGGCCCTTCGTGTCAAGGCTAACGGTGCTGCTGTTTTGCAGGAACCTTCACAAGGCCCACCCACGTGTAGCTAACCTCCGATAATCCTACCCCGGGATTCTGGGACGCAACATCAGTTGTATCCTGCTGAACTGGCGCTTCCTGTCAACATTCCAGCTGAACCATCCGTTTGAACCTTTCCGGCTAAACCACACAGGTTTGCTTGAACCCTCTTCTGGCTAAACTGGTTCCGCTCGAACCTATCCGCCTGGACTTCAACCGGAACAATTTCCGGCTGAACTCGCGCACTGCTTAAAACGTTCGTTCCAACCATCCGGCTGAACTTAAAAACAATAAGGCGGCTCTCGATCGGAAAATGCGCCATCAACATCAAAGCACCACACTGCGCCCATACGCCCACGCCACGCACGTGCACGTGTGCAAGTGCGAGTTAGGGGTGCACCCCTTAGGCTCCAAGGCAAGTCTCCTACTCAGGGAAACAATAGTTGGTAAGGTTCCCACCCTCATAAACCACTTTTGGTTTCATCCCCCCAACCAATGTCGGATGACTCCACATTCCATACTTAGAATTTTCTCTCTTATTTTCGCAGCTTTCACTGCTGCAAGACGTCAACTTTGAGCTTCGATATGTCATTCATACGAAATCCGTTTTGGACGTGGTTTGGTGCATTAGAAAGGTATCCCAACGTATTATACAAACCCAGACAATACAGCACCAACAACCTATGTTATCTGTATTTAATCTATGTTGAAAGTTGGTAAAAAACTCATTTTCACACTTAGTGAAAAAAAACACATTTTCCACTAGTTTTCTTCTAAAATTCCAACATTTATTTTACGTAGCGTTATAGCAATGCAACTGCTTTGTGTACTTGCATTATCCTCGACGACCCTTACTACTTGTTTGTTACGTCATTGGCATTGTGGTGCAATGACATGGATAATGAGGAATACAACTTGGGTTTTCTTAAAGTCTCAAGTTCTATCTTGTCTCTACAGGGTCTTATCACAGTGGATGAGTTTCTTCCTGAATTGGTGAATTAAAAAGATGGTGAGTTGATGTATGAGCTTCCATTTAGGGACATGTCGGTCAGTCACTCGACCGTAGCCATTCAAGAAAAATCTATTTGTTTGACCTTCTAGATCAAATAAAAATAACTATTATAAATCATTAAAAGCAATAAAAAGAACTATAAAATCGATGTAAATTGTATGGGTAGTAAATATCTGGAATAGGGAATTACAGCAGATTTGTTTTAAAAAATTTTTGAGTGAATTTGAATTTTAATGTTTTATAAGAATAATATAAAAATGCCATATTACTAATTTTTAAAAACCTAATCTTATAATATTTTTTTATTATTTTATTTAACTAGTTTTTATTTTATATTATAAGGCTATCCGTAGTGGATGGAGCCCCTTGTGGGCGTTATGTGGCGTCCACGTCATCAAGAGGGGCTTCATGACTAAAGTGGTGTAGTGGTAACCAATTTATAACGCCCCTCTAATTATTACCCAATTATTATTTAAAAAATCCATTCAATTAAATCTATCCAATAAAAAAATATATATAAAAAATCAACCAATCAAGAAGAAGGGGGGATGCGTTATTAATATAGCGCCGGTGATTCCATCACCTAAGATGACGCCATAGGGAGGTGAGAAGGGGCTCCATAAAGGACGTTATATTTAACATGCCCATAGACATCAATGCCCATAGACATCAATGCGTCTCTCGAAATAAACCTAACAATTACCTAAATATAATAAACCAAACCTTAAATAGTTTACTTTTACTTTTTTCCATTTTGACCACAACTTATTTTACCCTTTACCCCTAATATATTTATGTTTTAGCCCCCCCCCCCCCCACCCACATGTGTATCATTGTATGTTTGGTCAAATAGTACACATTTTCTTTCTTCTTTCTTGATAAACCAGATTCACACGCAAAGGTGAAATCTAGATATCCCTTTCATCGGCATAGAAAGAAAGGAAAAAGTTGGGGGCACCGCTCATAGTTCTCCGGCGAGAATTCCGGCCGTTTGGCGACCACCCAGCGGCAGCAAACCGCTCACCAGCAACTGTCTCTCTCTTCGTCTTCTCTAGCCAACCTCTCAAGGCAGATGTCTCCGGCGCATCCTCAGTCAAGATTAGGTGAACCTTCATCGTCTGCTTTACTGTTGAAGATCGTTGAAGATGTGTGTTGCCTCCTCCGATTTCGATGTTTTGTTGCTGCTCTAGGTAAGTGACGTTGTCTTTGTTTCACCTTTTCAGTTTTCTTGCTTCTTCCTCTGGTTATTTATGACAGAGTAATTTTTTCAGCCATTTAGGGTTTAGGGTAGAGTAATCGTGGGTGCTTCTCTCTGTAAAGCTCGACTCATTAGAAATTTCTAATTGCGGGTGTCGTTAATGGTGGTCCATGGTCCCGTAGATATCCTCACCGAATCGGAATACTTGCATTCTCAATCCGTCTTCTCGGTAAGTTCAGTGGATCTAATCATCGGTTGATTGATGTGTACATGAGATATTATTCTGATGTGTACAAAGTGATCTATTTTGATACATTTTTCTTGCAGGTTATTAGGTATAGGAGTGTTATTCATGAATTTGATTTTTATTTCCATTAGAGAGTCATTAAGGTTGAAATAAAGTGCTAAACTAACAGGTTATTAGGTATATGATTGTTAAGCTTCATCCAGGTATAACAAAGTGGCTTTTCTGGCCTTCTTTTGGCAAAACCGGTTAGTTTAGGGTTTTAATAGTTTGATTTTTGGTTTTGTATTGTAATTTGCTGATGTTCGTTCGATATTAACCCAGATATATTTGTCATTTGTAATCTAATATATTCGGTGGATGATTTGCAGATGGTGAGATTGATAAGGATAATGTACACATTTTCTTCTTCACCCGTTTCTGTTTTCGTCTATTTAAGTAGTTTGAATGACCCATTGTTTTGCAGGGACAGTGAGTGTTGGCAAAATCAAGCTGTTAATGTTGCTTTGTATTGTTTACCCTTAAAGAAGTTGTACTAATTTTTTTGATCAAATACAAGAACTTCAGAAGGAAAAGGTAACAATTTCTATTTGACTTTTGTTTATCTCATTTTTTAAGTTATTCGCTTATGATATTGTTGATTAGTGAATCTAGGACTCTATGAAACTGTCCAATTTATCTGTTCAAGTGTTCATTGAGTGCATCTAAAACTATTATATTTTGGATTTTTGGTTTCTTCCTGAATGTCATGTTTTGGCTTCTGAGTTATATATTTCAGATTTGATAACCCTATAAATTCTACTTTATATTCTCACAGTCTGAGTTTTCCCATCACCAAATTTCATGTTTCTAAACATGTAATTTAATTAGAAGATACAGTTATTCTTTATCATTTAAAAGTTAATGAATCCTTATGTAGGAGAATAATAAGGATGCGTTCGAGTGATTGGACAAAGAAAAGATATAAGGTATGCTTATTTGAGATACTTTTTCAGAAGCATATATTTTGTTTTAAGCATTTTCAGAACCATATATTACAGTGCACCCTTTTGCACTGTAATTATTAAGGATTTACCTAACATTTAGGTCTCTTTATGTTCAGGGGAGTTGAGGTCTACAACTTGCAGTCACACACACATGCCACATTTATGTTTGCATACTGTTTAAGCATCTTTCTAGATTTAAACATGTGTGCTTCAAAGTTAAATAATGTACTTATATATGTTATAAATGGAATGCTTTCTAGATTTTAACAGTTGTGCTTTGAAGTTAAAATAATGTATGATATAAATCGAAGGGGTGTAAAGCCTGGTGGGTGTCATAACTACCCATCCTTTCCATCTAAACAGTTGTGGCCGAAGGTATCAAATCTGAAGGTAATAGTTAAAGGTTACAAAAGCAAGGAAGGATTTGATGTAGTAATGCTTATCCTCTTTATATTTAGGAAAAAAAAACTTATGCATGTATATTAAGTAACAACTTATATATGTCTGATGTTGTAGGTTACCACTTTTCTATAATATTTATATTTTCGAGTCTTTTTTGGTTTTATTTTAAGTGTTATATTATCTGATTATAGTCTACTGTGACCGTTTCTCTTGGTTGTTTGCAGTCTTTTTTTTGGGGTGTCATGATGACTTGATCTCACGTTCTGTTGTTTATTTACGGTTATAGTATGAATGTTGAATATGTAGTGTACATTTAATTCTGTGGCAATTACTCACGGACAGAAATGTCACAATACAAAACGAGTTACAAAGACGGAGACTAGATTATGTTAGTTTAGTTGCATATCTATTCATGTTTATTTTAGTTAAAATGGTAGCTTATCAATAATCTTGGTTTGGCTCTTGCTGCTGTGCAGGTTTTGCCTCTCTTGCTGCATGGGTTTAGCGTGTATAGAATCGAAGTTATAGGGTATTCAATCGAATCGATGTCTTTCCGGTAACTTTCTTTTTGAAAATTTAGGGTTATTTACTGCTGATTTCATACGTACAGTTAGTTATATAGGTTAATGGCAGTAGTCTATTTATTTATATTGTTGAACTAACATATAATATTTTGCACTGCAGGAATGAAGCTGACAGTTAAATAAATACTAATTGGTCACAAGTCTTAAAGCACATACATCACATGATTGTATGAATACATTTCCTCACACTTTATGCGTTTGGTACTGCACTTTAGTTACAATCTAAACAATTGCTCTGTTAGGCTGTTTATCATTCTTTTTCATGCATTTTTCTGCCTTTTTAAGAGCTTACACCACACAGGCTATATATAAATTTCGCTTATAATTTCATTGGTTAACTTTAACGGCATTTTTAATTACATGAGTGGCAGTTTGGATTCAGCAGTTTTAAAGACACAACCAAGAGGTTGTATGGGACTAATGATTTATGGATTTCCAGCACTCAAAATTGCGAATGAGGTAAGTGTGGCTCAATCAAACAAACAATTACAACATGCCATGTGCTCGAAGAAATAGTTCTTATCAGCGAATAGATGGAGTTACTTCGTATTCCTAAAGGATTTTAAGGTGAAAGGCATTGGATTATGTTTGTGTTTCATTGTTAATGATCTATTTTATCAATGTGTATTGTTGTAAAGATATATTTGGCATTATGTGTATTGTTGTAAAGATATATATGGCATTGTATTTAGACTACTTTCATAACACTTATTTCATGTACTCAAACACTTATTTCATGCACTCAGGTGGGACTGCTATCTTAAGCCGTCACGTTATTTAAAATGGTGAGGCCGCCGCAACGCGCGGCGGGTCACCCACTAGTTCTTATTCATTTATCTATTAACCAAGATTTGAAAAAACCGTAGGGTGCTAGAGTCACTGCCTGTGACGTGGCTTCGCCGCTAGTTGTAAGCGATTGGTGTTGCTTGTAGGGGTTTAAGGAGTAGTGTCAAGTGTGGGTGATCTAACGAGTGCACGTATGATATGAGGTGACAATTGTGGCCAGGTTTTATGATTTTGACAATTGACACGTACCAATAATACACTATCTTCACGAGATTATCCTATGTCGACTTTCATTTATTAGAAAGTCACGAAAATGGGTTTTAAGAGTATGGATGTCCCCACACGTATGGCGATATCTTATTACTTATATTTATTTTAATATAGTTACTAATTTCTAAAGTAAGCTATATAATTTTACGTGTGTTGTCATAGAAATACCACGAAAATATAAAACGGTAACTTTGTAAAGTGTCATATAAAGAAAATAGAAATTATTTTTTTTATAATAACGTGAAACAAAAGTAATAAATAAAATAAAGAGTTAATTGCAAATTCAGTCCCTGTGGTTTGGAGCAAATTGTAATATCATTCAAAATGAAACTTTTTTGCATAGGATACTCTGTGGTATTGTTTTATTACAAATTCAGTGCAAAAGACTAACTCCGTTAGAATTTCTGTTAAATTCAAGGGTATTATGGTCTTTTTTACTAAGGTACAACTAAGTGATGCTAGGTACAATCTGTTGATGCATATAATTAACTTGAATGGTGGTTATATTAAGTTGGAGGACTAGTTATGTATTTACTCAAACTAAATAAAAATATAAAAATATAAAAATATGTTATACCACAGCCATCATGTTTCTATCTCAACTGGCAACAACCAGTCCACCACCACATCTCCGGTGAGTTATGAGGCTTTCAGATCTTAAATCAAGCGCATCGGTGGAAGTGGAGACAAATGGGAACAAGATCTGAAATCAAGCTCATTGGCCGAAGTGCTTAGTTGGGATAAATTAAAGAAACTGTGACAGGATTTGATCCCGAGAACGAGAGTTGTGTTTCCGGCGATGCCGGTGAGAAGTGAAGACATCGGCGGTGGTCGCCGCCCTACGCCGCCGATGGTTTCAATGTGCCCTCAAAATCCAAACCCCTTTTGTTGTTTTTGTGTTTAACTAAGGTGCCCTGGACTTTGTGAAGACATCAGCGGTGTACATCGGCGCCGCCGGTGGGAGGAGGGAGGCAGAGAGCGGCGGCTGATGAGCGGCGAAATTATGGTGGTGGGTGGCGGCGCCGGTGGGAGGATGCTGGTGGTGGTGATGAAGGATCGAAGGTTTTGGAGGTTGGGGGAGAGATGGAGACGGGTGAGGTTGAAGATTCTGTTTTTATTTTTAAAATAAGTTTAAGAAATCTACATAATTAACCCTCCAACTTTAAAGAAGTTTACTGATTAACTATGTGCATTAACAAATTGTACCTGGCATCACTTAGTTGTACCTTAGTTAAAAAGACTATAATACCCTTGGACTTAACATAAATTTCTAACAGAGTTAGTCATTTGTACTGAATTTACAATAAAACCAATACCACAGAGTATCATATACAAAAAAGTTTCATTTTCGATGATATTGCAATTTGCTCCAAACCACAGGGACGAAATTTGCAATTAACTCTAAAATAAAAACAAAATGAAATGAACTGTGAGCATAATAGTACAAAACTAAAATAAAATAAACTTAAAAAAAGGAAAAAAAAAGAAAAGAGGAAAAAGAGACAAAAAAATATTACCTAAGAATGAAAAAGGAAAATAAATAGTTTAAGGATAAAAAGAAAATGGTTATTAGCTTCAAATAATCCTAACTATTATTTTTTGGTCAAAAACATTTTTAACTATGGAAATAGCCAAAGTCACTTCTAACTATCTATCTATTTTTTTCACCACTCCCCCCATTAATGTTTTTTAAAATCATTACTTGAACGCCTACGTGGCAGTCCTACGTAGCTTATTTTTAACAAAAAATAAAATAAAATGCCACATGTATTTATTCCCTTTACATAAAATTGAACCATAATTCTAAAAAGACATCGACATCGTCCCTCCAAGCTCCAACTGAACTGCAGCGAGATGAACCAGTCGACGGCCTCCTCTGGATCAGCTGACCAAAATCATCGGTTTTTCAAAGTTGACATGAATCGAAACATCTATTGCCACCATGATTTGCCTTCAATTCGAAGATTTGCGGATCATAAAAGTTCAAGAATGGGGGAAGAATTCTATGGGTGTCCTCTATGGCCGGTATGTGTTCAACTTCAAGTTTTTGAAGCACTTTTGGGACATTTTTTAGTACGACTTCAAGGGGGTGATGGATATATTCTTTACGGAGGGGCTGTTAGATCGGAGGTGTATTTCGTCCTTCATATGTCTTATTCCTAATTCGGCGGACCCGTAAACATTCAATGATTTTAGGCCTATTACTTTGCTTAGTTGTATTCAAAAGGTAGTCTCGAAAGTTCTCGCTAATCGGATGAAGTCGGTTATGCCTTCCGTCATCTCCGATAACCAAATGGCCTTTGCTATGGGAAGGATATCATCGATGGTCCTTTGATAATCAACGAAATTCTTGCTTGGTTGAACAGGTGAATCACGAAGCAATGTTTTTTAAAATAGATTTTAATAAAGCCTACGACTCCCTTGATTGGAACTTCCTTGACTCCATTCTCTTGCAAATGAATTATCCCCTTCTGTGGCGGAAGTGGGTGCGTGGTGTCCTTCAAGCCTCCCGGTCTTCGATTCTCATTAATGGTTCCCCCTCTCGTGAGTTTGATGGCTTTAAAGGTGTGAGACAAGGGGACCCCCTTTCCCCATATTTGTTTATCATTGCGATGGAATATTTTCATTGGATTTTGTCTAAAGCGGAGTCAATCGGTTTGTTTCATGGTGTCCAACTTCCTAATAATGGTCCCTCCTTATCTCATGTTTTCTTTGCAGACGATGTGATGATTATGGGTGAATGGTCTTACTCCAACTTCTTGAACCTCCGACGGCTTCTTTGGGGATTTTTCTTGGTGTCCGGACTACGGGTTAACCTTTTTAAATGCGGTCTTGCGGGTATTAATATTGATGCTCATGAGATTAAGTCTAGGGCCGAGTTGTTGGGGTGCAAAGTATGTTCTTTCCCCTTTGAATATTTGGGCTTGTTGGTGGGTGCCAATATGAACAACAAAAGCAATTGGATGAAGGTTATTGATGTTGTTCGTAATAGACTTTCTAGTTGAAAAAGTCAATGTCTCTCCATGGGAGGTAGGCTTAACTTAATTAAATCGGTGCTCGATTGCCTCCCGACGTACTTTTTTTCTTTATACCGAGCGCCTAAAAACGTCCTCAACTGCTAGAAAAAATTTGCAGCAGATTTTTGTGGGGTGGAGGGGAGGATTGTAAAAAGATACACTGGGTGTCATTGGAAAATATTTGCAAAGCTAAAGAGTTGGGGGCGCTGGGTTTGTCGTCTTTCATTAACACTAATAGATGCTTATTGGCCAAATGGGCATGGAGATTCTATACAGAACCCAACCGGTTGTGGAGACGAGTTATCTGGAGCATACATGGGAGGGTTGAGTCGGGCTTGGTTCTTCCTTGTCATAGGATGGCCACTGGTATTTGGAAGGCAGTTTTGAAGGTTATTGCTGAGCTTAATAGGCCTGGTGTGAATTTTCAGGATCTGTTGGTGGAGGTTAACGGTTCGTGGAGATGGGGAGGAGATGATATGGGCGCTTTCTCGGTTAGAGGTCTTTGCAAGTTGCTTTCTGGGTCAGCGGTGTCTCAGATTGCTTTCCCTTTGGAGTGGAGTAAAGCGGTGCCTCTGAAAGTGAATTTAGTGGCTTGGAGGGCGATTCTCTATCGCCTGCCGACCAAAGACAGTCTCATCCGGAGGAGAATTCCGATCATTAATGAGTATTGTGTGCTTTGCGACGAGGTGCCGGAGTCTTCGCTTCACATTTTTACAGGATGCAGCTTTTCAGATTCGGTGTGGCAAGTCATTGCTCAATGGTGTAAAATTCTGCAGATTGTTGCGTTTTCGGTGTCGGATCTTGTTTCGCATCATAAGGTGTGTGGTTTGACCCCCAGGAAAAGAAATATGTTAATGATAATTCTTCTCACCGGCTTATGGAGCATTTGGTTGGAAAGGAACAAGGCGATCTTCAAGCAAAGACCCCCGTCAATTACTCGTGTGATTTTGGAGATTAAAAATTGGAGTTATGTGTGGTATGTTAATTGTTGTAACGATCGACCCGTTAGTTGGACGGATTTGTCTTCTTTTGTTTTGTAATGTTTAATGTATGATATATATGTTAGCAAACGTATCAAGTGTCTCACATTCATGTCGGGGCACCAATAAACGAGTATTAACTTGCCTGAAATGTAAATACTAACACGCACACATAAAATATTATAAGTATTAGAGTCAAATGACAGGAACTCACTAAAAACTTTAGATACTGCCAGATTTAGCTCGCATTATGAGTGTAACTAATTACAGATAGACGTTAAAAAGGGTATATTTCGTTTCATGTGCTCCTTTGTGGTGCATCCTCATCTTTTTTTTTTCGGCTAAACCCATCTTCCCATTTTAAAGATAAACGCGGATTCTTGACTCGTTTTTCATGACCCCACCCATTTTGAAGAAATCCTAATTGAACTCGTTCCTCCTATATCCATCAATAAAATTATAAAAAATGATACTAGTGGGACGAAAAGTGAGGAGTGTCACATGGTGTGTGGGATTATAATGTGGACAGTAAATCGCCTAATATGAGTGGACATGGGTTGACACATAAATGTGAAACAATAAAACATGTTAGGTTTTTAATAATATTTCCATGTTCAAGAAATAGTATCTTAATTGGTTGCGTCCTAAAATACATGATAAAAACAACAAAAATATTGTTTTAAAGCGATTGTAATCTTCTTTTCATAGTTAAAGGTAAAAGTGTAAAACAATAGCACACATCAATGAAAATGTTCAATGAAAATGTTCAATGTAGATGGTGATGGAACATATTTTTAATCTCTGTTTTTTTTAAACAAATAAATCTTTATTTTTCTTCCTCCAGGTTTTTAAGTGTTTGTGAAACATTTTTCAAATTTCGCAAACAATATCCTTCTTTTTTTAAACAACACCACTTAGTTTTTTAACATAAAATCATCACATTTTCACTCTACAGGATTTAAATCCACAACATTCGATCGGTAATCACGATTTTGGCAACCTATAGAACCGAAACCATGTCGTTCAATATCTTTGACCTGATTGTCGTGCTATGTCATAGATGACATAGCCATAGAATGTTTTGCATGCGGCGACCAACTAAGAGTTGATGTATATGCACAAAAAAATTCTGTCAAACTAGGCCAACATATAGCCAAGGGTTTATCTCATAACTATAGACATATTCTTGTCCACAGCCCATGCTGATAAACATATAGCTAAATGGTCACCTATAATTAATATAAGGTGAGCGTGAAAGCAATTGAACAAAAATGTTTTTCAATGCCAACTTTGCAAAAAATGCGTAAGTTGACCAAAATATATATATATATATATATATATATATATATATATATATATATATATATATATATATAGAGTTGGGTTATAATACAAAGTACTTTTTACGTGAGAAGTGTGAGAAGTGGTTGATATGTTAATTTTTAACACATGATATTGTCTTTTTATTATATTTTAGGTAAATATATGACAATCCTAAAATAAATACACCATCCATTGAATTCCAAACACTACCAAACACCATTTATTAAGAATTATTAAAAGGGCACTGTGTTAGGATATTATTACACTGTGTTTACATTGTGTTATCCTTTAACTCTAATTTTGATAAACATATGACATTCTAATATGGAAAAAACAATGTATAGTGTTATATATTTACCAAAAACATAACTAAAAGATATCACAATGCATTAAAATCTAACACATCATCCACTTCTCACATTTCTCACGCAAAAAGTACTTTGTATTATAACTCTACCCTATATATATATATATATATATATATATATATATATATATATATATATATAGTCACATTTTACATTTATTTGATCAGTAACAATTAGAATTTTTCTAAAGAATCACCATAAATGAATTCGAACTCATTATACTTTAGCCAAGTATACACACTATATCATCATGGTTTCTCCTAAAATAAAAGGAAAAATTGCGCCAAATAATCTCAACTTTTCACTTTTTGCAAATAATAATCCCACCTTTAGATTTAGCAACTAGCACTCCCAATTTGTTAACATTTTGCAAATAACAGCCCCGCCGTTAAAAAATCTAACTCCGTTAACAGATGCTGACGTGGAAGCTGATGTGGAATTTTTTTTTTCTTTTTAATCCCAACTTATCACATTTTTGCAAATAATAATCCCATCTTTAAATTCATTATGTTTGACTTTTTGGAGTCAAACTTCATGTATTTTGACTCAAAATTGGACCCGAAATTGAGTTTGTTTGTGTTTGTGATTGATTCCAGTAGTTATAGTTTATCAAAACGAATCTACCGTAGGTTACGAAAACAATTTTCATTGAGTTTTGTTCATAATCACGAAATGGGGGTGGTGAACATGTTCTTGAGCTTATCAATGGTGAAATCTTTAATCCTTAACGGTTTTCTGCAAGTCTGGTTCCATTAGCTTCGGTTTGAACTCGTGAATTCAATGGTACAATCGGTTTCGAATTTCGTTCATGTTTGTGTGATTCACCATTAATGAGCTCTTGAAGAACACCATTCTTTGATAATGGTGAATCACACAAACATGAACAAAATTCGAAACCGATTGTACCATTAAATTCATGAGTTCAAACCGAAGCTAATCGAACCAGACTTGCAGAAAACCGTTAAGGATTAAAGATTTCACCATTGATGAGCTCAAGAACACGTTCACCACCCCCATTTCGCGATTATGAACAAAACTCAATGAAAATTGTTTTCGTAACCTACAGTAGATTCGTTTTGATAAACCATAACTACTGGAATCAATCACAAACACAAACAAACTCCAATTCGGGTTCAATTTTTGAGTCAAAATACATGAAGTTTGACTCAAAAAAGTCAAACGGAACGAAATTGTCCAAAATTGAGCTCGGATTCGACCCAAAAGTGCGTATAATCAAAGATGGCATCGCACGTGTCACTCGTCTGATTGTTTCGCGGATTTGATGGTGGCGAAGGGGTGGTTGTGGTGGTGGAGTGGTGGTGAGGTGGTGGTGGTGGTGAGGTGATGATGACTGGATATTGAAAAAAAAAGTAAAATTAAAAAAAAAATCCAAATCAGTTTCCACGTCAGCATCTGTTAACGGAGTTAGATTTTTTTAACGACGGGACTGTTATTTGCAAAATGTTGACAAATTGGGAGTGCCAGTTGCTAAATCTAAATGTGGGATTATTATTTGCAAAAGGTGAAAAGTTTGGATTATTTGGCGCAATTTTTCCTAAATAAAAATCCTTTCACTATGTGTCTAAATTAGGAAACCTACACCTTTGAAGTGATGCGAGTCCATAAAGTGGGTCGGTTTATATTGAAGTCTTTAAATGAGGATGAATCTTGGGTATTAAAAATTTAGTGAAACATTCATTATAGACACCCCGATAAGTGTAGACACGTGAACATCCTTAATTATCATTAGATCTCTTGATCTAGTAGTTGTGATTAATTTCTCTTTTTTTTTCTTTTTTTTACTTTTCAGAAAATTTCACATGTAAAATAGAGTTATTTTGCATATGAAAGTGTTTACTATAAACCTCACTCTTAAACTATATGCCTTATGATAGCGATCAACACAAGGATGAAACTTCTTTCATACCATTACCATCTTTCTGCTTATGGTCTTTTGGGCCATTTAAATAGTCATGGGCTTGGAACTTACACTTACACATCTATCCCTCAAGAAGTGATTTAATCACTTATCGTAGGAGTAATATGCATTTAAACATAGGCATGTAAACATGTTGTACGCTATCACTTGGTATAGTATTTTTTTTTTCATTTATATATCTCTAAGAAGATTTGTTTGTAAGAGATTGGGTTGTTTTATTAAAATTAATTACAAAATAACAGTGATGCTCTTTTATTCTTTAACAACGCCTAGAACTTTTCTAGAAGGAAATCACCACAATTTGTACCGTGAAAGATTTAAACTTACAACCTTTTGAAATTCACAATAATGCACTACTACGTGAGAATTAAATAGTAACAAAAATACAACACAAAACCAGACTCCAAATAATAGAAACGAAAACGTACATAAATGTAAATTGATTCAATAGTCTTGTAAGGGTTCTTTAATTAATGATTTTTGTAGTTTCTTGGCTGTAAAAATGAACAAGCTATTTGTGGACTTGTGGTTGAGGTATCATGTATAACACTGGTTTTTAAAGCAGATTTTGAGTATTCTGTAAAAGAGTTTGTTTATTTTTTAACGATACAATGTTCTAAACAATTTGTACAATTAGATATAAGCATGCACCTAATGCTAAATCTGTTAGTTATTAATTTTGACATGGGTTGACATGGGTCATGGTTTATGGGTCAATAAATTAGTTGGGTCTTAGTAATTCTGTACGTTGGAATAAAGAAAGAATGGGTTGTTGAGTTTGACCGGATTTCAAGAAAGTATATGTTGGAAGTGAGTTGGAGAAAAGAGTGGGTCATCTCTATACGTAGTCTTTAGGAAGTAGGTAGGTTTCTATTGGTTGTTTGTTAGTCCATGTTTTCTATGTATGACTATTTATAGTCAAGTAGTTTATTGAATAAAGTACAAGTCTTCTTCTCTATTTACATTCTATTTACTCTCTGCAACTTACTTCTCTCAAATATATCTGTGAGTTCATTTTTCTTTGAGTGATCACTTGGGGCCTGAGCCAACATTTGGTATCAGAGCCTAGGGCTCATACCGAGGAAGCGGGTTTGAAGATCGGAGGAAGCCTCCGCCACCGGCGGGGTTGTTGGTCGGTGGAGGGCAGGTGTGAAAGGGGTTGTTCGGGGCTGTCTTACAGCAGTAGACGGAGACCGAGAGGTAGTTCGGGTCGGTCGTTGTCACGGGGAAGAGTACCGGTTGGGACAACGGGGGTGACGGGTGAACACCAATGTGTCTCGTGGTTGTTTTGTGAAGTTTTTCAGCAGGGGGTGCTGCTGTCAGGTGCTTACAATCCTTGATCATTTTGTTCGTGATAAGGGGAGACCGGCGTAGTGCGTGAAAAACGAACGGAAGGGATCCGTCAAAGCAGATGGCTTTGGATTGTGTTCGTTTAGCGGGATAAAGAAAACGTAGAAGCGAGGTAGCTTGTTTTCTTGTCGGTGGAGGAGCCTCTTGAACAAGGGTGATTGGTAAAGGTTGTAAAGAAAAATAAGTTGTAAACATTATGGCGTTAGAGTTCAAATCAGTGACTTTGGATGTGGCCGGGGAGAGGTCGTTGATCCGTGAAGAGTCAAGATGTCAATGAACGGTTCTAGCGGGATGCCATGTGAGATGTTACAATTGTGGTTAACTTGATTCGGGTCGAACCGGGATGATCTGTCACACCCCCAATTTCCACTAACGGAGTTTTACCGTGTGGGGCGTGAACCAGACCAGGACCCGAGTCATTAGTTACATCAAACATAAGTTAAGGGTTCAAAATGTAAATATATTTCCAACGGGAAATATCAAAACCAAAGTTAAAGTTTAGCGGAAGCTCATAAAAGTTATGTTGCGCAAAACAATCGCCCGATAAGTAAATACCAGTTCAAGTTGAAAAGATTTGAAAAACAAATTCCCAAAATATCATCCCTTGCTCCTTTCGATCATTTGTTTGGAAACGACCTCCTCGACCTCTACCATAGCCACGACCCCTTCCTTGACCACGACCTCTTCCTTGTCCAAACTTATCATAATCACTTTCGCCACGTTTCATTTTCTCTTGCCAATCCTCCTTTGTAAGCAACAAATTTCCTTGTTCATCATCTTTCTCTTCAAGAACTTTGATCCTATCTTCATAGGCTTTCAATCTTCCTACGGCTTTCTCAAGTGACATATTTTCTATCTCCGAGTATTGCTCAATGGAAGCAACAATCTGCAAAAATTTCTTAGGAACTGAATTTAATAATTTTCTTACCACAACTCCATCCTCCAAGCTAGACCCAAGGCTCTTGAACTTAGTTGCAATCCCACTTATTTTTTCCGAGAAGTCATCAATCGTTTCGCTGTCTTTCATCTTCAACATCTCGAGCTCGGTTCTAAGAGTTTGAAGCCTTGCCTTTTGAACTCTATCGGCTCCTAAATACCGCACACGAAGCGCTTCCCACACGTGTTTTGCATTCTTGTGCTTTGCCACTTGAAGCAACACACCTTCGGGTAGAGTTTGGAATATGAATGCCCTCGCCATTAAGTTCTTCTTACTTTCAACCGCTCATCCCGTCACCGGATCGATAGCTTCCCACAAACCGTATGCTTGTAGGATCGACTCCACCATGATTGACCAACTTGTGTAGTTTGTTGCACTTAACTTAGGACATTGTAATGGAATGTTATTTTGAGTTGTTGCCTGCACTATTGCACCACCACCATCTGCCATTTCTTGCTTTGTTTAGCAAAAAAAAAAAAAAAAAAAAAAAAAAAAAACAATCACTAAATGTTAAAGAAAATCTTTTTCCTTCCGTACAGAAGAACCTCTCAAATCACACTACTTTTCTTGTTGGACTTTCCAAACAAAAGCAACTTTTGTTTTTTTTTCTTTGAACTTTCGTACGAACACAAACAAAAATAAAAACTTCGATGCTCCCAAGAGTTTTCTTCCTTTCAACCAAACATGGATGAGTCAAGTCTTTTTTTTTTCTTTCACACAGCTTCCTTAACCACACAGGTTTGCTTTCTTCACACAACTTCTTCGTTTTCTCGCTTCTGATCACACAGATCTGCTTCACTTTGTTTCTCACGGCTGTAACACACAGTTACAAATCTCGTTCTTCTTCGCTTGAACTCATGGAACCACACAGGTCTCCTTCTTTACGATCACACAGATCGGTCTACTTAGTTTCACACAGAAACTTGGTTGCTTTTGAGGCCTTATTCACATGAGCTCGAACACTCCTTTCTTCTTCCTTCTCCCGAACCCACGAACAGGGCTCTGATACCAAATGTTGGATTCAGGCCCCTCTTTACACACTCAACACACACACAAATTCACGTATATGTATGTATATATTTGTATGAGATGGAAATGGAGAAAAGACTTATATAGAAAAGAAAGTTGCTCACTATTAACAAAAAAGAAAGGCTACTTATAGCCGTACAAAACTAAACGTGAAGCTCTACTAAACCTTTAACCACTAACCCACTAACCTACTAACCTAAGAAATAGGTAAATGAATTGACCATTCTTTTAACTAGCATGCTACTTAATTGTCAACGTGCATTTTCACCTTTATATCCGGTCAACACTTAACCAACTCCTTTAATATTATAAACATGCATAAATACTAAATAATTTAAACCCACTTCTAATATTACTTAACCCAATGACTGATAAACAAAACCCGGTTAGTCCAACAAAATCGTCGTGGTGTTTCAGTAACTACAAGGAAAAAATGGAGTTTTGATGGTAATAGAAAAGGTAAAGAGTGTTGTAAATTCAGTAACGATTCAACAATCGGTTGATCAATTACAATATAAAGAAACAGTAATACAACGAATAGAAACAACTAAACGTAATCACCACCAAGTCTAATCACGAACAGCAGCAGGATCAGGCCCTGCAAAACAGAAGAACACAGAAAAGAAAACGAGAGGAACCGGGCTTGTGTTTGACACAATTCCCTTAAACAGATTCGACGTCTGTTCCCAGGGTACACCGGTTCAAAACTGTGTGTACAGCCGGACGAGAATACTTGCCTGAAACGAGACCGGAATGAAGCAGCAGCAGCAAGAGATCGTAGCAGCAGAGAAGTACGGATGTGGTTTTTGTGTGTATCTCCTATGACCCAATTCACGTGTTTATATACGAAAACAAAACACTAGATTAATGTCCCATAATGTCACATTAATCCATGGTAATTAAGCTCATTAACCATTGTAATGAATGGTCAGTTTGGAATGCAAAGGGTTGGTTCAATGAACCAAAATTCGTTCTAGAATCTGCTAAAAAGAAAGCTCTCGAAAATTAGCAAAAACTGGTCACTTCTTGACCCCCGTTTCGGAGCTGCATTCGTGTCCGCAGGTCGCGCGGGCACGAGTTCAGAATTTCAACCCGAATTGCCATTTTTCGCACCCCCCCCTGCGCGAGGGTATGAGCTAGAGTAAAACATGACACAAGTGATGTCAAAGCCTTTGAGGTTTATCCTTATAAACCAATTACCCTTTTGTTCCCACACCAATGTGGGATAGCTCACATTTTTCCAAACTTGAACAAAAAATCTTTTGAGATAAACATCTCATTCACACATTTTCCAACAATCCCCCACATGAATGGAGGTTGATCTCAGAAGTAACTTAATCCCGATCGAATTTCAACAGTTGAATCTTGCATACGATAGGTAGGTGTTACCCTTTGAACCTTCGCTCATGAAACACACTTAGTCTACTGGCTCTGAGTAGGCGGCGATGCCTTTGAACTCGTCTGCCGTTTATGTAGGCGACAATGTGCTTCACACAAGACTCTCCTTGACAATATCAAGTCCTCATAGTTATGTTCGTTATGGTCATGAACATTAGCCTGGTTCTGCGAGAGCTCTTAGGTATTGTGCCCCCTCTAATACCCTTCGAAGCGACCCCCACTTCTCTCTCACATAGGTGATTCACCACGTGTGGCTGCCTCAGCTGAATCATTAAAAGCCATAGGCTTAACCTCGTACTTGTCACTTTTAGGAATGGACTAGGAGATGTATCGATTCCAATTATACATCCCCTTCTTAAAGTGCGTGGAGTTATCAATTCTTTCCCCCACAGTGACCTCACTAGTTCATACAATTAGGTTGTCCTATTGAACTCAGATCTTGGGATCTCCAGTCAACTGAGTTAGGTTTTCCTTCATATGAACTTTAATCTTTCAAGGGCTTCAGTCCCATTCCCATGCACGACTTCTGAACTACCTCTCTACTTAGGCCTTTTGTCAGCGGATCCGCAATATTATCCTTTGACTTCACATAGTCAACAGTGATAATTCCAGTAGAGATTAGTTGTCGTATCGTATTATGTCTACGTCTTATATGTATGTTCTTACCATTATACATTGTGCTATGAGCTCTGCCAATTGCCGATTGGCTATCACAATGTATACATATGGCCGTTGCCGGCTTAGGCCATCTTGGTATATCCTCCATAAACTGACGTAGCCATTCTCCCTCTTCACCAGCTTTATCTAAAGCGATGAATTCTGCTTCCATCGTGGATCTAGCAATAACCGTTTGTTTCGACGATTTCCACGATATGGCTGCACCTCCAAGTGTGAATACATATCCACTCGTTGCTCTGGAATCTTTCGTACCCGATATCCAGTTTGCATCACAGTGTCCTTCAATCACTGCAGGATATCTGGTGAAGTGCAGCGCGTAATCCCTTGTGTACCTTAGGTACCTAAGTAACCTAGTCACACATCTCCAATGAGTTGAACTTGGATTACTCGTGTACCTACTTAGCTTGCTTACAGCATATGCTAAGTCTGGTCTGGTACAACTCATCAAATACATCAAACTGCCAATAATTCTTGAATACTCTAATTGGTTAACAGGTTGTCCTCTGTTCTTAGCTAGATGTTGACTTGTGTCAATGGGAGTTCTAGCTACATTAGAGTCATTTGCATTGAACTTTTCAAGAATTTTATCCACATAGTGGGTTTGTCCTAAAGCAAGTCCACTTTGGGTTCGTGTGATTTTAACTCCCAAAATCACATCTGCTAAACCCATGTCTTTCATATCAAATCTTGCTTTCAAGATGTTCTTTGTTGATTTCATCATTTTGTCATTACTTCCAGCAATGAGCATGTCATCAACGTATAGACACAAGATGACATAACCATCTGGTGTGTCTTTCACATACACACACTTATCACATTCATTGATCTTGAAACCAGAATCACGCATGACATGATCAAACTTTTCATGCCATTGTTTTGGTGCTTGCTTTAGTCCATACAAGGATTTGACCAGTTTACACACTTTCTTTTCTTGTCCAGAGGCTCTAAAGCCCTCTGGTTGTTCCATGTAAATCTCTTCCTCTAGATTTCCATTTAAGAAAGCGGTTTTCACATCCATTTGGTGAACTTCCAAATTTCTAATGGCTGCAATGGCAAGTACCAACCTTATGGAGGTTATTCGAGTTACTGGTGAATATGTGTCAAAGTAATCTAGACCTTCCTTTTGTTTGTATCCTTTGACCACCAGTCTTGCCTTGTACTTTTCTATGGAGCCATCAGGCTTCATCTTCCTCTTGAAGATCCAACGATGACCTAGTGGTTTGCATCCCGGAGGAAGATCCACTAGTTCCCATGTATGGTTTTGTAAAATAGAATCTATTTCACTTTTGATGGCCTCCCTCCATTGAGGTCCTTCTGAGGAAGTTACCGCTTCATGGTATGTTTTGGGCTCACTTTCTACCATGTACGTGTAGAAATCAGGACCAAAAGACTTTTCAGTTCTAGCCCTCTTGCTTCGTCTAAGCTCAACATCTTCTTCCTCAATTTGCTCGTGTTCTTCCGGAACACAGTCTGGTTCTTCCGGAACACGTTCTGGTTCTCCCGGAACACATTCTAGTTCTTCCGGAGCATGTTCTAGTTCTTCCGGAACTAGATCCTCATGAATACGTTCATCATCTGCCCCAAACGTATTTCCATATTCTTTTGTAATGCATGGAAATATATTTTCAAAGAATGAGGCATTCTTTGATTCCATTATCGTTCCTTTGCGAATATCGGGAATCTTGGATTCATGCACAAGGAAGCGATACGCGCTACTGTGATCTGGATATCCAATGAATATACAGTCAACAGTTTTTGGTCCTATCTTTTGAGCCTTAGGTAGTGGAGCAACCACCTTGGCTAGACACCCCCACACTTTGAGGTATTCGTAGGACGGTTTCCTTTTCCACCATAACTCGTATGGGGTTTCATCTCTTTTCTTATGGGGTATCCTGTTCAAAATATAATTTGCTGAAAGGATAGCATCCCCCCACAAGTTTTGGTTTACACCAGAACTCACTAACATGGCACTCACCATTTCTTTCAAGGTTCGATTTTTCCGTTCAGCAATCCCATTTGATTGGGGTGAATATGGTGCAGTGAACTCATGTCTAATTCCGTTTTGCAAACAGAATTCAGCAAACGGTGAGACATACTCACCACCTCTATCACTTCTTACAACCTTGACCTTCCTTTCAAGTTGATTCTCAACTTCAGTTTTATATGCAATGAAAGCTTCAATTGCCTCGTCTTTACTTTTAAGCAAGTAAACATAACAATACTTCGTGCAATCATCAATAAACGTGATGAAGTATTTAAATCCATTTCTAGTTGGAATGGATTTCAAATCACACACATCTGTGTGGATCATACCCAAAGGTTCAGTGTTTCGATCAACCGGTTTGAATGATGATCTAGTTAATTTTGCTTCAACACACGTTTCACATTTATAGTTTGAGTCAATATCAAAAGTTGGTATGCAATTCAATTTAATCAAACGACGAATGGAATTAAAGTTAACATGACCAAGTCTACCATGCCACACATTAGAAGACTCAAGCAAATAAGCAGAACTGGTACCAGTCTTATTCATAGCATTGTTAACAACCATTACATTCAGTTTGAACATACCATTGAGGGCATAGCCCTTTCCAACATACACACTATTCTTGGTCAACACGACCTTATCTGACTCAAACACCATTTTGAAACCAAACTTATTCAACAACCACCCAGACACAAGATTCTTACGAATCTCAGGAACATACAACACATTAGTCAAGGTAAGCTCCTTTCCTGATGTCATTTTCAGGATCACATTTCCTTCACCTTTGACTTCAGCAGTGGCAGAGTTACCCATGAAGAGCTTCTCTCCATTAGTAACCTCCTTGAAGGTGTTGAACAAGTTCTTGTCAGCACACACATGGCGGGTGGCTCCGGTGTCAACCCACCATTCCTTGGTATTCGAACCAACCAAGTTAACCTCAGAGATCATCATTGTGAGGTCAGAGATCATGGCAACAAGATTCTCATAATCATCAACCATATTGGCTTGACGAGAGACATCTTTCTTTGGTTGTCTACATTCATTTGCCCGATGACCTGGCTTGTCACAGTTGTAACATTTGCCATCAAATTTCTTCTTTGCAACCCCACCTTTGGGTTTAAGATTAAACCCTTTCCCCTTGTTCTTCTTCTCAGCCCGTCCTCTACTTTTGTTACCTTTGGAGGATTGGCCATATTCAACAATATTGGCCTTTGCTTGCTCGGGGACATCACTCTTCTTTTGAGCAAGTTTGTTGTCTTCTTCAATACGAAGACGAACCACAAGATCTTCAACAGTCATTTCCTTTCTCTTATGTTTGAGATAATTCTTGAAATCAACCCAGCTTGGTGGCAATTTCTCGATCATGGCAGCAACTTGAAATGTCTCACTAAGTGACATTCCCTCCGCATGAATATCATGAAGAATGATTTGCAATTCTTGGATTTGGCTCATAACAGTTTTTGAGTCAATCATTTTAAAATCCAAGAACTTGGCCACCACAAATTTCTTTGTGCCTGCATCTTCGGTTTTGTATTTCCGTTCCAAAGATTCCCATAGTTCCTTGGCCGTGTTTACTTTACAATACACATTGTAAAGTGAGTCCGCCAAACCATTGAGCACATAGTTCTTACACAAGAACTCAGAATGCTTCCAAGCTTGAACTGCGCTCACAGATTGAGCATCCATTTCCCCTTCAGACACTTGGGGAGCGATTTCAGTCAAGAACCTCGCAAGGTTCAACGTTGTCAAATAAAACAGCATCTTCTGCTGCCAACGTTTGAAGTTCAGACCGTTGAACTTTTCGGGTTTCTCAGCGTGGCTTGCAACCGCGTTAGGCAACGGTTCGACCATCACTGTGGTAACAGCAACGGAAGAGGTGAACACAGCAGAGACACCAGAGGTCGGTACACCAGAAGTCGGTAAAGGCTGAGATGAGTCCATTCTGAAACGAGACCCACAAGAGAACAGTCAGAAAAATTCGTACACAGAGTGTACACCAATCTGTTTAAGTTTGTTGGAAATTCAGTAACGATTCAACAATCGGTTGATCAATTACAATATAAAGAAACAGTAATACAACGAATAGAAACAACTAAACGTAATCACCACCAAGTCTAATCACGAACAGCAGCAGGATCAGGCCCTGCAAAACAGAAGAACACAGAAAAGAAAACGAGAGGAACCGGGCTTGTGTTTGACACAATTCCCTTAAACAGATTCGACGTCTGTTCCCAGGGTACACCGGTTCAAAACTGTGTGTACAGCCGGACGAGAATACTTGCCTGAAACGAGACCGGAATGAAGCAGCAGCAGCAAGAGATCGTAGCAGCAGAGAAGTACGGATGTGGTTTTTGTGTGTATCTCCTATGACCCAATTCACGTGTTTATATACGAAAACAAAACACTAGATTAATGTCCCATAATGTCACATTAATCCATGGTAATTAAGCTCATTAACCATTGTAATGAATGGTCAGTTTGGAATGCAAAGGGTTGGTTCAATGAACCAAAATTCGTTCTAGAATCTGCTAAAAAGAAAGCTCTCGAAAATTAGCAAAAACTGGTCACTTCTTGACCCCCGTTTCGGAGCTGCATTCGTGTCCGCAGGTCGCGCGGGCACGAGTTCAGAATTTCAACCCGAATTGCCATTTTTCGCACCCCCCCCTGCGCGAGGGTATGAGCTAGAGTAAAACATGACACAAGTGATGTCAAAGCCTTTGAGGTTTATCCTTATAAACCAATTACCCTTTTGTTCCCACACCAATGTGGGATAGCTCACATTTTTCCAAACTTGAACAAAAAATCTTTTGAGATAAACATCTCATTCACACACATTTTCCAACAATCCCCCACATGAATGGAGGTTGATCTCAGAAGTAACTTAATCCCGATCGAATTTCAACAGTTGAATCTTGCATACGATAGGTAGGTGTTACCCTTTGAACCTTCGCTCATGAAACACACTTAGTCTACTGGCTCTGAGTAGGCGGTGATGCCTTTGAACTCGTCTGCCGTTTGTGTAGGCGACAATGTGCTTCACACAAGACTCTCCTTGACAATATCAAGTCCTCATAGTTATGTTCGTTATGGTCATGAACATTAGCCTGGTTCTGCGAGAGCTCTTAGGTATTGTGCCCCCTCTAATACCCTTCGAAGCGACCCCCACTTCTCTCTCACATAGGTGATTCACCACGTGTGGCTGCCTCAGCTGAATCATTAAAAGCCATAGGCTTAACCTCGTACTTGTCACTTTTAGGAATGGACTAGGAGATGTATCGATTCCAATTATACATCCCCTTCTTAAAGTGCGTGGAGTTATCAATTCTTTCCCCCACAGTGACCTCACTAGTTCATACAATTAGGTTGTCCTATTGAACTCAGATCTTGGGATCTCCAGTCAACTGAGTTAGGTTTTCCTTCATATGAACTTTAATCTTTCAAGGGCTTCAGTCCCATTCCCATGCACGACTTCTGAACTACCTCTCTACTTAGGCCTTTTGTCAGCGGATCCGCAATATTATCCTTTGACTTCACATAGTCAACAGTGATAATTCCAGTAGAGATTAGTTGTCGTATCGTATTATGTCTACGTCTTATATGTATGTTCTTACCATTATACATTGTGCTATGAGCTCTGCCAATTGCCGATTGGCTATCACAATGTATACATATGGCCGTTGCCGGCTTAGGCCATCTTGGTATATCCTCCATAAACTGACGTAGCCATTCTCCCTCTTCACCAGCTTTATCTAAAGCGATGAATTCTGCTTCCATCGTGGATCTAGCAATAACCGTTTGTTTCGACGATTTCCACGATATGGCTGCACCTCCAAGTGTGAATACATATCCACTCGTTGCTCTGGAATCCTTCGTACCCGATATCCAGTTTGCATCACAGTGTCCTTCAATCACTGCAGGATATCTGGTGAAGTGCAGCGCGTAATCCCTTGTGTACCTTAGGTACCTAAGTAACCTAGTCACACATCTCCAATGAGTTGAACTTGGATTACTCGTGTACCTACTTAGCTTGCTTACAGCATATGCTAAGTCTGGTCTGGTACAACTCATCAAATACATCAAACTGCCAATAATTCTTGAATACTCTAATTGGTTAACAGGTTGTCCTCTGTTCTTAGCTAGATGTTGACTTGTGTCAATGGGAGTTCTAGCTACATTAGAGTCATTTGCATTGAACTTTTCAAGAATTTTATCCACATAGTGGGTTTGTCCTAAAGCAAGTCCACTTTGGGTTCGTGTGATTTTAACTCCCAAAATCACATCTGCTAAACCCATGTCTTTCATATCAAATCTTGCTTTCAAGATGTTCTTTGTTGATTTTATCATTTTGTCATTACTTCCAGCAATGAGCATGTCATCAACGTATAGACACAAGATGACATAACCATCTGGTGTGTCTTTCACATACACACACTTATCACATTCATTGATCTTGAAACCAGAATCACGCATGACATGATCAAACTTTTCATGCCATTGTTTTGGTGCTTGCTTTAGTCCATACAAGGATTTGACCAGTTTACACACTTTCTTTTCTTGTCCAGAGGCTCTAAAGCCCTCTGGTTGTTCCATGTAAATCTCTTCCTCTAGATTTCCATTTAAGAAAGCGGTTTTCACATCCATTTGGTGAACTTCCAAATTTCTAATGGCTGCAATGGCAAGTACCAACCTTATGGAGGTTATTCGAGTTACTGGTGAATATGTGTCAAAGTAATCTAGACCTTCCTTTTGTTTGTATCCTTTGACCACCAGTCTTGCCTTGTACTTTTCTATGGAGCCATCAGGCTTCATCTTCCTCTTGAAGATCCAACGATGACCTAGTGGTTTGCATCCCGGAGGAAGATCCACTAGTTCCCATGTATGGTTTTGTAAAATAGAATCTATTTCACTTTTGATGGCCTCCCTCCATTGAGGTCCTTCTGAGGAAGTTACCGCTTCATGGTATGTTTTGGGCTCACTTTCTACCATGTACGTGTAGAAATCAGGACCAAAAGACTTTTCAGTTCTAGCCCTCTTGCTTCGTCTAAGCTCAACATCTTCTTCCTCAATTTGCTCGTGTTCTTCCGGAACACAGTCTGGTTCTTCCGGAACACGTTCTGGTTCTCCCGGAACACATTCTAGTTCTTCCGGAGCATGTTCTAGTTCTTCCGGAACTAGATCCTCATGAATACGTTCATCATCTGCCCCAAACGTATTTCCATATTCTTTTGTAATGCATGGAAATATATTTTCAAAGAATGAGGCATTCTTTGATTCCATTATCGTTCCTTTGCGAATATCGGGAATCTTGGATTCATGCACAAGGAAGCGATACGCGCTACTGTGATCTGGATATCCAATGAATATACAGTCAACAGTTTTTGGTCCTATCTTTTGAGCCTTAGGTAGTGGAGCAACCACCTTGGCTAGACACCCCCACACTTTGAGGTATTCGTAGGACGGTTTCCTTTTCCACCATAACTCGTATGGGGTTTCATCTCTTTTCTTATGGGGTATCCTGTTCAAAATATAATTTGCTGAAAGGATAGCATCCCCCCACAAGTTTTGGTTTACACCAGAACTCACTAACATGGCACTCACCATTTCTTTCAAGGTTCGATTTTTCCGTTCAGCAATCCCATTTGATTGGGGTGAATATGGTGCAGTGAACTCATGTCTAATTCCGTTTTGCAAACAGAATTCAGCAAACGGTGAGACATACTCACCACCTCTATCACTTCTTACAACCTTGACCTTCCTTTCAAGTTGATTCTCAACTTCAGTTTTATATGCAATGAAAGCTTCAATTGCCTCGTCTTTACTTTTAAGCAAGTAAACATAACAATACTTCGTGCAATCATCAATAAACGTGATGAAGTATTTAAATCCATTTCTAGTTGGAATGGATTTTAAATCACACACATCTGTGTGGATCATACCCAAAGGTTCAGTGTTTCGATCAACCGGTTTGAATGATGATCTAGTTAATTTTGCTTCAACACACGTTTCACATTTATAGTTTGAGTCAATATCAAAAGTTGGTATGCAATTCAATTTAATCAAACGACGAATGGAATTAAAGTTAACATGACCAAGTCTACCATGCCACACATTAGAAGACTCAAGCAAATAAGCAGAACTGGTACCAGTCTTATTCATAGCATTGTTAACAACCATTACATTCAGTTTGAACATACCATTGAGGGCATAGCCCTTTCCAACATACACACTATTCTTGGTCAACACGACCTTATCTGACTCAAACACCATTTTGAAACCAAACTTATTCAACAACCACCCAGACACAAGATTCTTACGAATCTCAGGAACATACAACACATTAGTCAAGGTAAGCTCCTTTCCTGATGTCATTTTCAGGATCACATTTCCTTCACCTTTGACTTCAGCAGTGGCAGAGTTACCCATGAAGAGCTTCTCTCCATTAGTAACCTCCTTGAAGGTGTTGAACAAGTTCTTGTCAGCACACACATGGCGGGTGGCTCCGGTGTCAACCCACCATTCCTTGGTATTCGAACCAACCAAGTTAACCTCAGAGATCATCATTGTGAGGTCAGAGATCATGGCAACAAGATTCTCATAATCATCAACCATATTGGCTTGACGAGAGACATCTTTCTTTGGTTGTCTACATTCATTTGCCCGATGACCTGGCTTGTCACAGTTGTAACATTTGCCATCAAATTTCTTCTTTGCAACCCCACCTTTGGGTTTAAGATTAAACCCTTTCCCCTTGTTCTTCTTCTCAGCCCGTCCTCTACTTTTGTTACCTTTGGAGGATTGGCCATATTCAACAATATTGGCCTTTGCTTGCTCGGGGACATCACTCTTCTTTTGAGCAAGTTTGTTGTCTTCTTCAATACGAAGACGAACCACAAGATCTTCAACAGTCATTTCCTTTCTCTTATGTTTGAGATAATTCTTGAAATCAACCCAGCTTGGTGGCAATTTCTCGATCATGGCAGCAACTTGAAATGTCTCACTAAGTGACATTCCCTCCGCATGAATATCATGAAGAATGATTTGCAATTCTTGGATTTGGCTCATAACAGTTTTTGAGTCAATCATTTTAAAATCCAAGAACTTGGCCACCACAAATTTCTTTGTGCCTGCATCTTCGGTTTTGTATTTCCGTTCCAAAGATTCCCATAGTTCCTTGGCCGTGTTTACTTTACAATACACATTGTAAAGTGAGTCCGCCAAACCATTGAGCACATAGTTCTTACACAAGAACTCAGAATGCTTCCAAGCTTGAACTGCGCTCACAGATTGAGCATCCATTTCCCCTTCAGACACTTGGGGAGCGATTTCAGTCAAGAACCTCGCAAGGTTCAACGTTGTCAAATAAAACAGCATCTTCTGCTGCCAACGTTTGAAGTTCAGACCGTTGAACTTTTCGGGTTTTTCAGCGTGGCTTGCAACCGCGTTAGGCAACGGTTCGACCATCACTGTGGTAACAGCAACGGAAGAGGTGAACACAGCAGAGACACCAGAGGTCGGTACACCAGAAGTCGGTAAAGGCTGAGATGAGTCCATTCTGAAACGAGACCCACAAGAGAACAGTCAGAAAAATTCGTACACAGAGTGTACACCAATCTGTTTAAGTTTGTTGTAAATTCAGTAACGATTCAACAATCGGTTGATCAATTACAATATAAAGAAACAGTAATACAACGAATAGAAACAACTAAACGTAATCACCACCAAGTCTAATCACGAACAGCAGCAGGATCAGGCCCTGCAAAACAGAAGAACACAGAAAAGAAAACGAGAGGAACCGGGCTTGTGTTTGACACAATTCCCTTAAACAGATTCGACGTCTGTTCCCAGGGTACACCGGTTCAAAACTGTGTGTACAGCCGGACGAGAATACTTGCCTGAAACGAGACCGGAATGAAGCAGCAGCAGCAAGAGATCGTAGCAGCAGAGAAGTACGGATGTGGTTTTTGTGTGTATCTCCTATGACCCAATTCACGTGTTTATATACGAAAACAAAACACTAGATTAATGTCCCATAATGTCACATTAATCCATGGTAATTAAGCTCATTAACCATTGTAATGAATGGTCAGTTTGGAATGCAAAGGGTTGGTTCAATGAACCAAAATTCGTTCTAGAATCTGCTAAAAAGAAAGCTCTCGAAAATTAGCAAAAACTGGTCACTTCTTGACCCCCGTTTCGGAGCTGCATTCGTGTCCGCAGGTCGCGCGGGCACGAGTTCAGAATTTCAACCCGAATTGCCATTTTTCGCACCCCCCCCCCCCTGCGCGAGGGTATGAGCTAGAGTAAAACATGACACAAGTGATGTCAAAGCCTTTGAGGTTTATCCTTATAAACCAATTACCCTTTTTGTTCCCACACCAATGTGGGATAGCTCACATTTTTCCAAACTTGAACAAAAAATCTTTTGAGATAAACATCTCATTCACACATTTTCCAACAAAGAGTACTACTCTCTATTAGAAAAAAACATCCCATTATTTCTCTTGGTTTTTGATGTGATATTATGCGGAGAGTATATCTCATCATACAAAATGAAACAATGGTATATTTTTATCATGTCGAAACCAAAATGCAGATTTAATTTCATAATAACTAAACAAACATTTTTTTTAAAATGACGTTTGGAAGTTGGAACTACCGTCAGATCTACAATATCCGAGAAAGCCACAACTAAACCAATATATAACTGCATTTTAATGCACATCATTAGTGACTTATTACTCGGCTAATGCTAGGGTAGCTACCAACTTGGTTACATTGTCCAGAATGCTAGCTAAAGTTTTGTTTAGTGGGAGCTAAATGGCCCATAGCGTCTCAACACCACCCCAAGACGTTATGGGTTAAAAAAAAAAACACGAGCCATATTATAGATATTAAGATATATCACCTTTTATTTGGGTTTGATTTTAAAATTTAAGTGTTGAGCGGTTGAACTTTATTTAAAAAAAAATAAAATTCCTTTTTCTACTCTATAAAAACCATCTTTTTATATTTTTTACCATAAAATTCTTTTCAACCTCTCTCATAAATCTTTTAATTTTTCTACCAATAATGTCACAATGGTGAACCAAAGAGGAGAAGTTCAAGTTAATCAATTTTATGATGAACGTTAAGGAGAAGACGGTGACTATTGATCCCAATGGTGCTAAAGGTGAAGTCATGTGATCACATAAAGGAAATATACGACGAGAAGCATATAATTGAACTAATGTATGACAACAAAATGGGGTTTCACGATGATAAACCGTCCACTAGATGAGCTAAAAGCAAAATGGGCGAGATTACTCTCGGTTATTTTGAAGTTTGAAGTTATATTCAGAAGACAGATGAATCCGTACTACGATCATGATGATGGTGCTATCAACGAATCTGTTATTAAATATGAGTGGTTGTATGGAATGTCCTTTATTAAGTTAGACATTTGAAAGTATTTGAATGGAATATATTACGACTAGTTTTTTTAAAGACTTTCTTATTAATCAAATTATGTAATTTGATTTTGATTTAATGAAATTATGTTAATTTATTTGTTTATTTAAAAAAATTAATAATTGTGTAATGATTAGGGAGGGGTTTTGGGACTACACAACTTTTAGTTATGGAGCCCCTTGTTGACTAGGCTGCCACATAGCAGAAAACACTCAAGGGTTGGCTCCATGAGTACACATAGCCTAAGTGTCATTCTTCTCACTTGTAGACCTAGTCAGCATGCCACCTCGATTTTTCAGTAATCCTTTCCACATGCTGCTTTTTATCCAACGTCATCTTTTCCACATAGGGATGATAATGAAACCCGAACCTGATAAAAATATCCGGAAACCAGCACACATGCGATGCGAATGGGGTTTAGTAATCAGGTATGGGGTTGATTCACCCCCAATTACCTAACCTAATCCTAATCTCCACCTCCCACGTACCTTCATCTCCACCTACCATCTCCACCTCCGATCCATCACCGTCCACCACCAGTCACTTCGCAACCCCCAACCACCTTTACCCCTTTACTGAGCTCAGCCACCAATCACCCTTCACTGAGCTCTGCCACCAATCACCCTCATCGCGACCCTAATAAACACCAAAGAACACCGCCGCCACTATTACTATTGCGGTGACCACCGGAGGTCAACAGAGCCACGTTGGACCTCAGCCGGCGACTTGGAAATGTGGCTTTTCAAATAGTAGTCAAAAGCTCGTCTCCACTCGATAATTCATTTTTAATTCCATAGTTCGATGAATATTTTTAGTTTCTTCAGATGTTGTTCGAGCAACAAGCTGATTCTCTATGCGCTTCTGCTATTTGTTGTATATTTTTGCTGTAGTGTGCTGTTTTTCAATCGATGTTTGATAATCTATTAACCTGTACTTGATTTGAAAACAACCGATGGTGGACTGGAAATGTGAGGATGAAACCGATTCAATCGTCTGGGCCGCTGGTGTGCTGTGATGTATATATAAAATTTAGCATTATTTTTGTGACATCTTTTAGCAGTTAAGCTTTTAAATTTATAAAACCTGATTTACTGACAACTACTATTTCACCACATCACGGGCAAGTGCACCCATCGTGGAGCAGTATAGCAGTGGTAAGTTGAATCGGGGTCGATCAAAGACACAAAGGAAAATGAGGGCTCTTGATACTTCGCCCTTACTGACGTCTAACCTGACTAACCTTCAAGTTAAGATGTTAGTAAAATATGTAAAAATAGTAAAATAAAATATCTATACTAAAAAGGCGTATCTTGATCAACTCGGTCGCAGATAATATCATTTGGGGAACTTATTATTGGTAAGGTTGGTAACCCGTGTTTCATGCCCTTCCATTAAGATTGTTCACTAGCAGAAGGTCAGCCACCTTTCGGCCCTCTTTGGCTAACTCACCATCCAACTGTTAATCGTTTGCAAGGAGTACGAATGCCGAGGGAAGGTGCTGCCAGTGGACGAATGAAGTGGTGTAATGCCACTTAGTTACGGAGTCTGTGGATCCGGCAAATTACCGTACTCGACACGCCGTCATGAACCAGCAGGGGAACAACCCTACGTGCCGGATTATATTATTATAAAAATGAACTTTTTAAGGGGCTAAGACCAGTTCCATACACCGCTCTCGCGTAATGTACGTCTGACCAGAGCCAAGTTCACGAACACGTACCTTTCGGTTCCCGTGAAGTGACAAAATATTACCAACCCTCATTCCCAACCAAATAATTTCAGCCCGCACCTGTGTGGTCAACCGAGTTTGCTTACATAGACATAAGGACCTCGAACATATCATGTAGCATGGGACGCGAGTCACTTTTTGGATCATGCATCGTCCCCCGACCAGGTGTCACGAGTACGACCTTTGGGATTTCGACTCCCCAAATGGTCTGTGATACGTGAAGCACGTTTGGTTCAGAAAATCAGTAATATACTTTCAATAAAAAGGGATTCTATAAAGTCATTAAACACACCTTAAACTAAGGTTATGAAAACAGTTTATCAACCCACCAAAGATCCGTTTATCCCCAAACGAGTGTATGAATTTGACTAACACTTGAAAGATTGAGGCTGACAAGTGTTAGTCTAAAGATATGCTTAATAGATAATGAAAGACTCAAAGACAAATAACAATTCATTATCACCATAAGTTAAAGTTCTTACAATCTTTGACGAGTAGATCAAGAACACTAAGACAAATGGCTCACAACCGAAAATATGAAACTAGTGGAAGAGGGGAGGAGAAAGTGAGCAAGTCAAATTGAGGAGGGAGCTCCTCTATTTATAGGCCAGCCGGAAGGGAGCACGGCCCGTGCCTGGTTGGGCACATGACATGTGTGTCAGTCGGTTACACAGTTATGTTTCTTGGAGCACGGGGCGTGTCGTGTTAGAGTCGTCAATCATCCGGAAGGCTTGACAAGGGCACGAGTCGTGCTTCGCCAGGCACGGGGCGTGTTGTGTCAGAGTCTTATGCGACAGTATCAGTGGCACGAGGCATGCTTTCGGGGGCATGGGGCGTGCTAAGTCAGACACATGGGGTGTGTGTTGCAGACTGATTCAGAGGCATGACATAGGGCTAAGCTGGAGCACAGGCACAGGCCGTGCTTGGTTAGACACGGGCCGTGCGTCGCTTCAGAAATCTAGAAGTTGCTTCTTTGTTTATCTTTTCTTGTGTTTTCCTTTCCTTCTGTGATTTCGGCTTAGTAAAACCTGAAAAACTTACAAAGATGACAAAGACACTGTTTTTTGTGATAGTTAGTCATATTTTACCCAATACGCAGGAGAATTTGGCTATAAAACATGTATACTTTAAGGCATATCAGATGCCGTCATCATTGGAGCCTCGTTCGAGGTCGCTGAAAAGAGACAGTCCGCCGACAAAAAGTCACTAGTTGTCGGTTAGGGTTTTGGGTTGGTGGTGGCGTGAAAGGGGACGAAGTTTTAGGGTAGAAAGGGGGAGTTGAGGTTTTTTTTTATTTAAGGAAGTTACATTCAGGCCCCTCATCTTTTTTCTATTTTCACAACACAAAAAAAAATAAGAAAAGTCATATGGACTGCCACGTCAATAAATAAAACTAACACCGTTAGGGATTTATGTTAATTGGGATAAATAAGAGAAAATAGTTTGAAACTTAGGCTCACTGATAAACATTTCAAAATGTGAGATTAATCATGTCCAATAGGTGAAACTTGGGATTATTATTAAAATGTGAGATTAATCATGTCCAATAGCTTTTGCTGGTAGCGTTTTAAGAGTCATATCTATTTTTAGACCTTACATGGCTCTAAAATGCTACTAGCAAAAGCCAAAATAAAATATTTTTACCCAGATTTGAAAAAACGCCGAAAAACATAATTTTTTTTTCCAAATCGAACACACTTATACTCAAATTAAATATAAAAATGCGACTATAATTATGGTGAGAATTTTTTTAAACCAATTCGTATGAAAAATTATGACCATTTTAAAAGCGGAGAGAAAACTAACCTTATACGCTCCATATAAGGCACTACGTCCCATATAGGGGTCTATTCAATCATTAGCCCAATCATTAAGTAATTAGTATGCAATCATGAAACCCTATACGCTCATATAAGACAATACGCACAATGTAAGGATGTGCAAATAATAATTTTTGTCTTTTAGTAAGTGTACAATAGAATTGACGAATTTTAATTATGCTTAATAAATTATGTTAGTGTATAAGGAAAATTGGCGCCAAATAATCCGAACTTTTCAGTTTTGGCAAACAATTATCCCACATTTTGATTTGGCAACTGGCGGTACCAAGTTGTCAACTATTTGTTTTTAACGGTCCCGCCATTAAAAAAAATTTAACTCCGTTAACTAAAGTTGACGTGGAAGCTGATTTGTAATTTTTTTTTTCATTTTTTTAAATATCCAGTCATCATCACTATCACCCTACCACCACCACCACCACCACAACCACCCCACCGCTACCACCAAAATCCATGAAACGATCAGACGAGTGGCACGTGTGATGCTAGCTCTGATTATACGCACTTTTGGGTTGAATCCGATCTAAATTTTGGAAACATTCGCTCTGTTTGACTTTTTAGAGTCAAACTTCATGTATTTGACTAAAAAATTGGACTAGAATTCGAGTTTGTTTGTGTTTTTTATTAATTCCGGTAGTTATAGTTCATCAAAACGAATCTACCGGAGGTTACGGAAATGATTTTCATTGAGTTTTGTTTGAATCGCAAATGGGGATGGTGAACGTGTTCTTGAGCTCATCAATGGTGAAATCTCCAATCCTTAACGGTATCTGCAAGTCTGGTTTCATTAGATTCAGTTTGAACTCGTGAATTCAATGGTACAATCGGTTTCAAATTTCGTTAATGTTTGTGTGATTCGTAAAATCAAAGAATGGTGTTCTTCAAGAGCTCATCAATGGTGAATTCTTCAATTCTTAACGGTTTTCTGCAAGTCTGGTTCCTTTAGATTCGTTTTGAACTCGTAAATTCAATGGTACAACCGGTTTTGAATTTCGTTAATTTTTGTGTGACGTCGTCAAATGTGGGGGTGGTGACGGAGGTAGTGGGGTGGTGCTGGTGCGTCGAAGTGCTTTTGGAGTGGTTGTGGTGGTGGGCAAGTGGTGATGGTGATGGTGGTGGTGGTGGTGGGGTAATAGTGATGATGACTAGATATTTAAAAAAAAAAGAAAATTAAAAAAAATTACACATCAGCTTCAATGTTAACTTCAGTTAAGGCTATAACGCCCTCCAAAACACCCACCCCCACTACGGTGGGGCGTTATGGGGCGTTATCATCCGAAAAATCGAGAGGGGCGTGAGGGAGATAACGCTGAAAAGGGTAGGTTGGTGGGGCATTATGAGGGTTTTATCCACTATACCATAAAGCCACATAAAGCCCATTGTCCAGTCATCATCCACATAGCGGATAATGCCCCATTTAGAGCCTTATCCACTACACTTAGCTTAACGGAATTAAAAATTTTTAACGACGGGATCGTTAAAAACAAATAATTGACAACTTGAAACCGCCGGTTTCCAAATCTAAATGTTAAATTATTTTTTTTCCAAAAATGAAAAGTTCGAATTATTTATCACCAATTTTCCTAACAAATAAATCTCCTATCAACTTTAATATATAGATTTTCCCTAGCATGAGTGGATTCTGTTAATTCTTTATTTTCTTTTATCTTATCGTAGTTTCCTGTTACAACGCGCGATCGAGTGAAAGGAAAGAACAGGAAATAGCCATGACTATTCTTACGACATTGCTATCTTCTTCAACCCCTTTCTTTTCCTCTCATCAAAATCCACAGAAAACCCTAAATACCAAATCATCTTCTCCCAAAACCCCGATTGCAACCAATACCCCAAATCTCGGCAACAATAAAGCCATCCCAGCTCTAATTGGCGCCGGATTTGCCCTAACATCACCCCTTTTCGCCGGAGCTGCTTCCGCTGCGGAGCTTCCATTGTTGTTAGATTCATCCCTGAAACTCGTCGAACCCTCCAATGCTCTCTCACTACCCACTTGGGCAATCCACGTTTCAAGCGTCGTTGAATGGTAAGTTACAAAATTAATTAATTTCATTATTAATTTATTTTACCGAATTACTGATTTATTAGCAGTTTGACACTCTGTTACAATTTGAGCCTAGTCTTTGATTTCCAATTTCAAGCCTGTTGCTTTATTAATTGTTTTTTTGTTTTTTTTTTTAATTTTGGGAAATTTGGAAGGGTTACAGCAATGGTTTTAGTATGGCAGTATGGGGAGAAATCTGGATATGAATCTTGGAAGGGGCTATCTTGGGGTATGGTGAGTTTTAGAGCTCTTGATATATTAGTTTTGGTTTTAAATGTTGTTTACTTATCTGCTTACAAAATAATAAGCTTATGTACAAATTTATGGTCTGCACATAATAAGTTAGTTGCATTCAGGTGCCCCTGCTCGGCGGAGCATTTTGCGCGTGTACTTGGCATTTCTTTTATAACTCGGAGTCACTAGAGGTAATAAGATTGATACTTCTCATTTTTTAACAAATTTTAAAAATGCCATTTTTAGAGGTTTAAACATGTTTTAGGTTAGGGCTTAGTATAACTGTTTGTCTGTTTCACACCTGTTCAGACGATTTTGGCCGGAACATGGCCTAAAAATGCTTTTGAAAATAGAGATTGGTATAAAATTCATGAAATGTAAAAAGACAAATCTTGACTTTTTGTTATTTGAAATAGAATAAGGTCTTACTCACCCAACACAAATTATAGGTTTTGGTTGCTCTCCAAGGGGCGTTGACGGTTATTGGCAACACTACAATGTGCATAGCTGCGTACCGAATCTATAAATCATCACAAGAACGCTCCACTGATACATAAGCATTTGTATCGAATCTATAAAACATGCAGTTTCTTCATAGGTCAACTATCTTTAAGGTAAATTTTCCTTAGTTTATCACCACCATCTTTGACAATCTAGCACTCAAAATGAGTTGCATTTATTATTTAGTTAAGAAAACGAAAAATGTACATGCTTGCTGTTCTTGAATCGGCTTGTTGTTATTATCATCCAGAGTTGTGAAAAACATTATCTTTGAAAAGGGTACAGTTGTAGTTTCTATTTATACAATTATACTCTAATGCTATATACGAGCTTTCAATTTGCATTTACTGAAACTGGTCTTGACTCTTGACAAACTGTGATCATGGGGCTTTGCATTTGACTTTGACTTCTTTTGTGTATCATAAGAAGATTTAGAAACATTAAGCAAGAAAGTTCCTTAGATGGTGTATATATCCTATGATAAATACTGATAAGGTTTATTTATCAGGACAGCCTATAAGTATAGCACATTTTTTTGGTTCTTTTTAGAAAGACATGTGGAAGTGAAAATTGCAGACCTGTTAAGGATGAAATTATCATGACAAAGTTTTAATCTCTTGCACTAACCTACCTGGACTGTTTCTAGATGTTGAAAGTTGATTAATTTTAAGGTTATCTAGGTAGTCAAAGGTGCACTGAAGGCGGAACAAGCGTATGTCCGAGACAAAACAAAAGCGCAATAACTAAAAGGTAAGAAATATTATACTATAGTCATAGAAAATCAATACTTTCAACAAATATAATTAAAAGCCTAATAATATAGTAATTAAAATCATCTAGTTAAAACCAAAAGTTCAAAAGTAATAATAATTTATACAAACATTCATTGTTCATCATCACTATCACCAAAACAATCCAAGCTCTCATTCTCAAATTCATTTGAATAATGTGCTTGAGTTTCGTCTGGTGTGTCTTCTCCATGTCAATCTTAATCTTCTAAAGCCAATGAAGTTAAATGTCATGAAGATGTTGTCGATTGCCTAGCTTGGTTTTAAAAAGCGTGCCTCAAGGGCTGAGGCGTGAGGTTACACAAGGCGAGAACTCCAACGACATAAGACGTTGGGTTTACATGAGGCGTCGGTGAGGCACAATTTTTAGGAAAAAAATTGGCCTAAGGCGCCAGAGTGAGGTGCACTTTTCGTATATTGTCTACTTTTATGCTTCATGATGATGTGCGTCAGGCTTTCTAGGTTGTGCATAACTATATATTTTTTTTAAAGTTATTAAACCATATATAGAGCTAATTTGTGTCTAATTTGGGGTAACCTACGAGTAATATACTACAAATTTATATAATATATTGTGCCTCATGTATGAAAAGTGGTTTGCTTTTTTCGCCTTACATCTCGGCTCAGGACCTTGTCACCTCAGCTCGGCTCGCCTCACACTTTCTAAAACCATGTTGTCTAGTGCTTGATGCTCCTAATCTCTCCCGCCCCACTTGCATTTGCTACATCAAGCCATGTCAAGTCGTCATTCTGAAAAAACTAGCTCTTCTTCATCCATGTTTCCAATCCTCATCATTGTCATCAATGTCATTAGAAGATATAGGAGCATAAGCAACATCACTATTAGAGTAAGGGTATGTTTGGGAGTGCTTATTTGAGTGTAAAAACACTTTTAGGTAAAGTGCTTATTGGCTTATTACTTTTTGAAAATAAGGTTTTAAAAAATGTTTGGATCAACTTTTGTGGTGTGAAAAGTAGGTTATTTGTGTAAACTGACCACAAAGGACATTCTTTATATATCAATTAGGAAGGTCATGGGTTATTGTGGGGTAGTATGGTAATTTTGTTACCTAAAATCCAAATAGAGTTTTGAAAAGCCAAGATTTTGGTGCTTTTGAAAATCTCCTTTTTACTCTTTCTCCAAAAGCCATTTTGAAAAGTGCGTTTGCACTACCCGAACAATATTTTTAGCTTATTGATTTTTTAAAAAGCAAATAAGCCAATAAGTTGATTTCTAAATGGTTACCCAAACATCACGTAAGTGTAGTGGACTACTCCTTCACTTCTCTACTTATTATCACATCAGCAACCACATTAACTTTCTCTTTCTTTTACTCCACTTCATTGAGTCACAGTTATGGACTACTCTTTCATTTCAGGGTTAAAAATAAAAATTTAAGGTTAAATGTGAAAATACTAATTAAAATTAATATTTTCAATTAAAAAAATTACATAATAAATAAAAACCATAATATAATATAAGACTAATATGAGTCCGAAATTTATACAAAAGACTGTTGGATGAGAGTTTATTAACACAACAAGATTAGGGACGATTTTCGCTGTTTATATCTAACGATTACAGTACCTGGAGATAAAAACATGGCATGTTAAGGCTGTGTTTGACGTACTAGCTGAAAAGCTAGCTGCTAGCTGATGAGCTAGCTGCTAGCTGATATGCTAGCTGGTAACCTATAAGCTAGCTGATAAACTAGCTGAAAAATATAAAATGAAATAAATGTACATGTCATAAATGTAAATAAAGATATTTATTTATAAGTTAGGGAAGCGTAAAACTGGAAATATTATAAAAGCAAGTTGAAACGCTACTCCAACTAGCTTTTTAAAAGCTAGTTTTTTGACGTTACCAAACAGGACTTTTAAAAAAGCTAGCTTTAAAAAAAAAGCAGCGTTTGGTACGTCTCAAAAAGCTAGCTTATGACGCGCCAAACACAGCCTAAACCTACCATCTACTCCTATTTATTGAGTAAAATCAACTAACACCCACGTGCTTAAAACATCCACGTCTACCTGCTTAGGCTATGTGTAATGGTCATGCTCTTTCAAGCCCCACCTAAGGGCATGATCCGCCATGTGGACAGTGACGTGGCAAGTGGGCTTGAAAGGAAAATGGTAGTAATGGTCAAGCCCCTTTCAAGCCCCTTGCAATAATTACCCTATTATTATTTTTTTCAATTTAAATAAAATGAAATCTAATAAAATAAATAAAAAGGAAAATGGTAGTAATGGTCAAGCCCCAGCCGCGGATGACGATGTTTTCGATTTTTTAGCGCGCCTTGTTCTTTGCGTCAAGTCGGGTTGACTCCTCCACTTGTCACTATCCCGAAGGATCAACCAACACTTCATGTATTGAAAAACACCTCTTTCCGCTTGGTATTCGACTAGTGCACTAGATTGAATGACCTCGTCATTCTCACCGCTCTTCCAACCCGCACGAATACGGTTGTAAACCGCGCTAAAAAACCAACAATGCTTGTTGATTTCTGTCCACTTTCCGGAAATGGAGTCCCGAGTTCGATATTCGTCCTTCTTGAGCAACTTGTAGAAGTTTTTGCGAATGTTCGACCAAAACATCGTCTTGTCTTGGTGGTTAGCTAGTATTTAAAAAAAAAACTAGTTTAGTACATAATCACAAAAGTAGAAAAAAAATAGAAAACTTTTATGAAAATAAACTAAAAAAAACGTAAATAAAATAAATAAAAAATCGAAATAAGAAAAAAATAAATACAAACCAATGACGGGATCCTCCGATGCCTCGATCCAACATCGACATAGCGCCACCTCCTCCTCCTCGGTCCATGCGTAGATAACTCTCTTCTCACTCGGTTCGTTGACAACCTTCTTCTTATGAGATCGTTTCCTCGGTTTTTTTTTACCCACCCGCTTGTTGCGTTTCGGGTACCACCTCGCAATCATCTTCTTGTGACGGTGTTTGAGATGGTGGTGTTTGAGCTTGTGGTGTTTGAGCTTGCGGTGGAGGTTGAAAATGCCCTTGAAACGGGAGTTGAAACGGTGGTTGAAACGGCCCTTGCAACATCGAACGTGGTTGAAGATTTTGGAATGGGTGTTGTTGCGTGTATCCGGAGAATCCTTGAGGAGGTTGAAGGTTTGCCATCATACTCCACAACTCTTCGTTGGTCGGTGTTTGATCATTTTCACCGGACCGTGGTGTCGGAGAACGACCGAAAGGTTGCATTTTTTGTGAATAAAATGTGAGAATAGTAGAAGAGTATAGAGGAGGTTGTGTGATTTTTTTTGAAAAAAGTTAGATTTATATATATAGGGGTTAGTTTATATTGGTTTAAATTGAAAAAAAAAACAAAAAAAAAAAATTTAATGTTCAACGGTCAAAAAATGACCCGTTGAACGGTATTTTTGACCACTTTTCCCCCCAATTCGGCGTGATAAGTCCCACGCCCAGGATCACTTTTCTCTCTTTCGCGCCCCACCGTAGTGGTGGAGGGCGCTAAGGGGGCGCTAAGGGGGCGCTAAACTCGGTTTCAAGCCCCTATCGAGCCCCATTATACATAGCCTTATAGTCCTCACCTTCCACCTTCCATGCTTCCAACTTACTCGGTCAACATGGACCAAGTCTATATTAACCAAATAATTTTTGGCCCGTTAACTCTATGACCCGGTTTGACCCGTACCCAATCAACCCGATTAAGATTATTTTCAACAAAGACGTGTCTCAAACTTACACAAAGCCGCTTACGAGACCAAAAAAAAATAGTTTTTCAAAATAACTCTGTTTTAGATAAAACTAAACTTAGATTAAAATGTTAAGAATTTTTTATATAATACTAAGTATTTTGATTTTCTAAAAAAAATATACTAAATAACAATTTATTAACAAAATATTTGTTGAGGTGCTAAGATAATTAAAAAAAATCCGCGTGGACGAAACCTAGTTCGCATGGAGAACTCTACAGAACTTTCAAAAGTGGCATGTAGGGGCGGTGTTCCACGCGCGGCCACACAAGCCATCTCACCACCAACACATGAAGACGTAACCCATAACTCCTAGCCTTATGACCATTCGTGAGTGTTTGATTTGTTGGGTTTTACAATGGTATCCGGATTACTGTTTACTTACAAAACAAGCTTTACCGAACTGGTTTTAATTAACAGTTTACAATTAAAGTGTTAAACGCAGCAGAATAAAATCAGAATGTGAATACCAGTATTTAAAACCCTATTACAGGATCATTGATTAACCAATACGCGAAAATACAGGTAAACATTAAACAATATCTAATCTAAAAGTTTAGTTTAGATATACCTTAGCGGTGTCAACAAAGGTTTAAGACACCGAATGCAATGAGCTAGTGTTAGACGAGAATGGAACCAAACAACCGAGAACCAGAAACGACGAGCGGTGGTGATCGCTATGATGTGAGGTCGTCAGCACTACGATGGAGACTGGCGTTGGCGTGGCTGTAAGGAGGCGGTGTGCAGACAGCAACTCGCAGCAACGATGGTCATGCGTAGGCACCGATGGCGGCGGTAGGCCAAGGTGGTGCTGACAGTTGGCAGGCGCGTGGGGGGGGGTGTGGGGTGTGGGGATTGTTTTTGGAGAGGGGATTAGGTTTTTTTTTTCTTTCTTTTTCCTTTTCAAGTGATTAATCCTTAATTACTATGGTTGTTAAATAACCATTCTAATCCCTAGAGAACAATTCCATTAATCTAGACGAGAACTAGTCCATAGAATTTGTCTACAAATTATTATTAATCATATTAATAATAATATTAATTATTAATTATTTATAACTAATTATAAATAATATATAATTGTTCAGTTCCGTTTAATTACAAGTTAACCATTTAAGCGAGTTTAATGTTCGTTGCACCCGGTGTAACTCTTACGGGTTCTAACCGGGTTAGGTTAAAGATTTGTCAAGTCTGGACATACCAAATCCAACAGTCACCCACTTGGACAGAACACGACAAGATCAACGCATACAGATAGAGGCACTCTAGCTGTACATGACTGTCCTGACCAGCTATGACACTTTAAGTCAACAACGAAGGTATATAAGTTGTCAAACAACATATTTAGACTTATGGTAGTTCTTAGTCATCTATCCCTTCCGTATAAGACATCAATCGAACGATGTCCCTTATTGTTGCATATAATGCAAGAGTGCAGAATCCCTTATTGACTGCATACAGCTCCCACTGAACTTCATATCCACTCCCAAAGATAGCCTTTATGACTGGCAGTTATGCGACATCAGTTGACTACAATAAAAAAAACAAGTCCTGGTAAACGGGAGTTCTAGTATGTATATCAGTCTCAGGATGCTAAATGAGTATACCATAATACATCTTATGACTGGAATCCATGAAGATGATTTGATGCGAGTTACATCCAACGTCATTCTCTAATGAGGTCTGTGAGTTAGGAAGTCAACCCTTTGAGTCCATAGTCAGAATAGTCTTAATTCAAATTCGTTCCATGATTTTGAGCGACTACAGAATTATTTTTGAATACTAGATTCATGGATTAAACGTATTAAAACCAAACTCAGTTATAAAATTTAGAATTTGCACTTAACTCTGTAAATCAAATGTGAATACTAATGTATAACATCCAAATACCAAATCAAAGCATACAACTAGCTAGTCAATATCTTGCATCATGTCATCATGTATATGATGTTAACAAGTCTTACGAGTCATTTGTTTAGCGAACATGTCAGCTAGGTTTTGATATGTGTTAACTTTTGCCTATTAGAATATCTCATAGTTCCAGTATTTCTCTTGAATAATGGAATTTTTGTGTGCCGGTTTTGTGAGTATAATAGTGCTCCTTGGTATGCATCGCAGATTCTGTGTATCACAAAATGTCTTGATTGGTTAATACGGTAACCTTGTCAAGATCCGTTCTGAACTCCTTCAGTCAACCAGCTTTATGTTTTCACTTGAGGTCGCTATTAATTAAACACACCACGTATCTAGAACATGGTAAAAGAAACGCAAGCCAAATCACTGTCCATAACCATTGGTATAAAATTCAAATAAATGTACATAAAGCAGCAATATCGAGTTGTACTCCACTGTGAACTTGTATTCTCTTTTATATAAGAGTAAATACCAACCTATTTTTTTTTTTAAATAATTGTTGAAAGTTTAGTTTTTATAGAAAAATGCCAACAAAGACAATCACTTTGGTTTTCCCTATATTTGTCAAAAAATAATTATTGACAAAGTCCTATAGGTAATGCCACAACATATTGTATTCGTATTGTATGTCTAGTTTTGAACCATACTAAAAACTTTCAAAGTTTTGACACTTGCACCCAACCCTATCGCATTTTGCCACCTATAGTCATAACTCATAACATAAACAAAGGGGAAATTATTTATGATAGTAGATGAAATCCAATCAAGCAGCATCTTTGATATGGCAAAGTATGCTTCTGCACAGAAATCAAAGTGCAATAAACCACTATGTAATTTTGAATACAATAATTTATTGGAGTATAGCTATATAATAACAAATCAAATGTAAACATACTGCAACTCTGCAAGCTTTAAGAGTTTCCTTTCTATTGCATCTCGGAGCTCAGTAGTTTTCTGGAAATATGTATCAAGAAAGTTTCATAAAAAACCAACACTCTAAAGATCCTAGCTTCTATGAAACTTGTTTTCATTGATGTTTAGTGAAGATGGAAAACCAATATGACATATAAATAGGTGCCATCAACATCAATACTCATTATCCTTTTAAAAGAAAACCATGGTCATGTAATTTGAAATCAAATATGCAAAGTTCTGATGGTTAAAGAAGCTCATTCTGTTTAGTTATCAGCAAAGCAGAAACAAAGATACCCACCTCAATCATCTCTTAACTTTTCAATTAGCCCAGGCTGTGATTGAAAGCAGAAAGATGGTGGTTCTGTTCACTATGCAGTGAAGATGTTGGAGGATTTGGACAAAATCAAAATACACAATCAAGAAGTGTTCTTATGTCATTCAGGGGCTGTGCATAGTAATAATATTACATGACTTTGAGAAGGCAAAATGGTTTTCTATTTGAATTAGTATGAAAATGTTATAATAACAGTAATATTAGCTATGTAGGCTCACCTGCAAGCACTTGTATATTATGAAAAAGGGGCCAGCAACTATAGTGACCTCACTACTGATGCACCAAATTCCATAGGGATTTTTACATAAATTGCAACCACCTCCCCCCCCCCCCCCCTCCCTCTCACACACACACACACTTATGTTTTTTTTTTTGAAAATTTAGTTTTTATAGAAAACTGTCAAGAGAAACTACTTTGGTGTTCTTCCCTGTATTTGTCAAAGAAATAATTACCCTAACTTTGTGAAAAATTGAACTTTCATCCCCTTCATTTAGAGTTGAACTTTTACTCCAGATATACAGCAGCACCAACTCAAATAAAACAAATTTCTAACATCTTCAATTTATATATCTAACAATCTAATGATTATTCAATAGTGGACCAAGAAAATGTATATGCAGTTTCTTTTGGGGTGGAGTGGAGAGGATTATTACTTACATGCTATGATAAATAGATCTCCAAAATAAATTATTGATAAAGTCCTATAGATATGACGCAACCTATTGTAATCATAGTGTATATTTCCAGATTTTTAGATTTTGAAGGAAACATGTAGTTCTGTTATGTAACAAATAGTCAAAGGGGTTATTTGTAATTGTAGTCATGTAGAAGGGTTAAATATAAACTTGTACCCATTGGGTTGTTTACTTAGACAACCCCATTTACCCCCATTTAGAGAAATAAGCATCGATGATATTGAGAGTTATCTCCTTCTTCTCTGTCTCTCTTGTATTCTCTAAATCGATCCTTATCAAGTTCATAGGGATGTAAAAGAATTCCTACTCATGGAAATGCTTAGCAAGCAGAGAGTGTTACAGCCAGAGGTTCCTATTCACAAGAATAAAAAAAGGTATAATAATTGAACACTCGACATATAGTACCTCATAACAATCGTGTATATAGAAATGGAAACAAAATTCTAAACGCCTAGGAAGAACGGAAGAGTACACGTTGAGATGCAAAATTGAATGCTTACAAAATTCCAACCTCTAGTACAAGTATTTCCAAGAATCATAATAGTAGTGGTGGCGGTATCAGTTTCACCACTATCATAAAAAAATGCATGCTTACAAAAACCTTTACATAAAATCAAAATGACCATATCAGTTCTAAACTTTGATACATATTTTTTATACGGACTCTACTATGTACAGTTCATAAGTTTTTGTTTGTTCTATAAAACGGTAGAATCACTAACAACTCAAAACATATTAAATCATAAGTAATGGTGATAGCATGCTAACATGATACACGTCTAATCTAATAAAACTGTCATTTAATCTAATCAAGCTAATATTATATTGCTTCTAAATGTAATAAATTTGTAGGTAAATCGTCTATATGTCATCTATCTCCTCATATTTTTTTTGTACATTTGAAGTAAGATAAAACTGTCAAAACTCAACACCATCAAGAACAACTTAATCCACATTTTCTTCATTACCCTCATTCCTCTTCATTTCCCACTCCATTTCCTTGAACTATGTCCACTAGATCCTGCTCATCTTCACCCTCTTCCTCTTCATTTCCCACTTCATGTCCTTCTTCATTTGCCACTTCATCTCCCTGGACCACCATGTCTGTTAGATCCTGTTCATCTTTACCCTCTTTCTCTTCATTTCCCACTTTATGTCCCTCTTCATTTGCCACTTCATCTCCTTGAGATGGATCCTGGTTGTCCTCACACTTTTCCTCTTTATTTCCCACTTCATGTCCTTCTTCATTTGCCACTTCATCTCCCTGAATCGGGTCTGCTGGATCATGCTCGTCTTCACCCTCGTCTTCTTCATTTCCCACTTTAGTTGCCTCTTCATCTCCATGAAAAACATCCTCGAGAATGTCGGGATAGTCAGTTTCTTCATTTCCATGCGTGCCTTCTGTCACGTCGCGCCTAAATCTCATATTACTACACCAAGTTTTCGGAATTTTCTACTACATTCAAGAGGCATTTGGAGCTGCTGGAATTCTTTGAAAACTACTACAAGGTTCTAAATCAACCCTTAAGATCTAATCAAAGAAGATTATAGATTACTCTTGTACACCCATGGAAAACTATATATTTTGATAGAATCTTCTAGATAACAACCATTAGATAATTTGTATGAAATGGTCTAGAATGATCTAGACCGGCCCTTAACAAGTATAAATAGGTGGTGTGGGCTTCATTTGTATCCTAACCTAGCAACGTCACAACTCACTTGTATGCTTGTTTGCAAACACGACAAGCAGTACAAGCATTCTACTTGTGTACCCACAATCTTCATTCCCTTTATAAACCAAACATCTTTGAATGGCTACTTCACTCTAGGGCTGTTCACGAACCGAACCGAACCGAACGAAGGTTCGCTCGTACTCGGTTCGGTTACAAACCGAGCCGCTCGGTTCGGTTCGGATTTGTAAATCCGAGCAAGGTTTTGAGGTTCGAACTCAGATCGATTTCTAACCGAGCCGCTCGGTTCGGATCGGTTTCGCTCGGTGGTTTTGAATATAACTTTAAAAAAATACAAATTAAGTTGATAAAAACACAAATGAAAGTATGAAACTCAACGGAGGAAGCCAGGAAGTAACACAAATGAGGAGCTAATTTGGAATGAAACCCTAATCTACCTAATTTCTTACATAAATAAATTAAAATCAATAAAATAAATAGTTAAATGTGTATATATTATATATATATATATATAAAATAAATATATACTTTACATAATTCGAGCGAGCATCGAACGAGCGCACCTATGCTCATACTTGGTTCGTTTTACAAATCGAACCGAGCCGCTCGGTTCGTTTTTAAAGCAAGCGACAATCGAACGAGCATTTTCCGAACATTTTCCGAGCGAGTTCGAGCGAGTTTCAAGTTTCGAACTTTTTGAACAGCCCTACTTCACTCATCAATAAGGCTTACGTAGATCGATTTTAAGGCCGCACGTGAGTCAAAAGATTAACTCCGTGACACTTCGTTCAAAGCTACTAGATCATGCTCATCTTCTATTCCACGAACAACGTCCTCAAGGACAATGTCTGGATAGTCAATGTCCTCATAACCATGACCACCTTCATTTCCCTGATCCACATTTACTAGTTCTTGTCTATTTGCTGGATCCTGCTCGTCTTTATTTTCCTGAACAGCGTATTCCAATTCAATCTCCATATCCAGCCAGTCTTCATTTCCATGAACTAGAATTAGCGCATTATCAAATAAGTCAACTAGTCACTTCTAAGTATCTCAAAATCATTCCTAATAAAGGGGATTACAGACCGTACTCTAATGAAGGGATTGATGTTATTTTCAGCTAAATGCATAAAATCTTCTATTTGGTCAAAAGTGTTATCATGATTTAGGTGAAGCCCTGAAAGTGGACCCTAATCATACATATCTACGAAGTATTCATTATTACGTAAACATGGATAATCAAAAGGAGGATCTGTGCACATTATCAAACAAATGTTCAACTTCATTTCCAATGATATTAAAGAGAGGATATTCAACTTATTTCCAAAGAATTGATTAAGCTGAAGAGGATCATCATGAAGCCCAGAAAGATTTTCATTTAGATCAGCATTTAGATTGTCATCAATATGAAGCCCATGGAGGTTTTCATTCAGATAAGCATTTGGATTGTCATCACTATCCATTGGTGATATGTAATTGGATTATCAATCCAATCAAACAAGGGGGATGGCATCAACAAATAAATGTGGCAGGTTATCAAATGGATTATCATGCAACTCAGGTTGCGGACCCTCACCATTAAAATCGAGAAGATAATCATTAGGATCGGAACCTGGGACATCATTGTTAACATTTCCATTCAGCTCATGATCAACATCTTCCTCATGATCAATATCTTCTTCATTAACACTATGGGGATTTAGAAGTGGAAACAAAGCACCATGCGCAGGTGCTTGGTTCATTTCATCTTCTAAATTATCTACTACACCTAAAGGAAGCAATTGTTGCAATTATTCCAAGGGAAAATTATGTTGATCCATAAAATTTGAAAAAACATGTAGTATATCACTGAAGTATGCATTTGAACATGTTTTGATAAGCTAAGAGTTAAGTATTATACAATATTAAAATAAGGAAGTTCGTACCTTCAAGTAGAGGAAAATGGCTCTTCAAACCCTAGATTTTAGATGTTTTTTTTCCAGAGGGATAAGAGAATTTTAATGACGATCGTAAACAAAGGCCTTCTCCCTTAGGCTACATTGCATGTCATTGGCTACTTAACGGAATGAATGTATTATTTCATTCATTATTATAATATAAAAATTATAAGATTTGTGTTTTAATGATAACAAGTTTGGCAATTAGCGCGTTACCGCTAGATATACGTGGTGTTCGTGCGTTGGGACGAAGGATGTGAAGGTTGTACAGAAACAATTTAAAAACAGTTTAATTAAAGATAGGCAAGCACATATAGACATAATATGTATCGCATGAAGCAACAACCATTACCACATAAACAAAAGAAAGGCATATAAGGCTCCATTTTAATGTAGCCAAAACCTCTAAACAACATAAAACTATGCCAAAACAACCTACAGAGGCATATCGAACAAAGTGGCATCCAAAATGATACGCTTAGTTTTGGCTATCCATGTACTATATATCCTATATGTCCTATTGGGTCACCATTTCCCACAAAAATAGTTGCTAGTATATGGTTATAACAAAGTTTAACAAAAAGGGCTTGACAATAGGTTACTGTTTATGTTGTTATTACCCGGTTTACACTTCTATCTAAAGTTCTTTTAAATAAGATACCCCGCAAAGATAAAGATAGAACTCATTATGAATCATGGACAGGCATAACGCCATCCTACAAATACCTGAAAGTGTGGGGGTGCCTAGCTAAAGTATTAGCTCCTTTGCCTAAGGTGCAAAGGTTAGGATCCAAAACTGTGGACTGTGTGTTCATTGGATACACGGAAAACAGTAGTGCATATCGATTTCTTGTCCATGACTCAAAAAATCCCGATATACACGAAGGCACTATCATGGAATCAAGGAATGCTTCATTAAGTGAAAACGTGTTCCCGATTTATCGTGAGAACACGCGAGTTCATCAAAACCATTAGTTTTTGACGACACTCATGAAGAACCATTAGTTGGTGACGACACTCGTGAAGAACCATTTATTGGTGACGAGGTTCATGAACAACCTTGTGTTGGTAATGAGGTTCATGAACAACCCGCGTCTAATGAGGGTGAGCTTAGATGAAGTAAGCAAAAAAGGGTTGAAAAATCCTTTGGTCCTGACTTCATGGCTCACATGGTTGAGGGTGAGCCCAATACCTACCGCGAGACGGTAACCTCTTCAGCTGGGCCTCAATGGAAAGAATCTATCAAGTGTGAGATATATTCTATCTTGTAGAACCACACTTGGGAGCTTGTCGATCTTCTTGATGGTTGCAAACTACTTGGATATCATTGGATATTCAAGAAGAAGATGAAAGTTGATGACACCATTGACAAGTATAAGGCAAGGCTAGTGATCAAAGGATACAGGCAAAAGGAGGGTCTGCATTACTTTGATACTTACTCACCTGTGACGCGCATAACCTCGATAAGATTGGTGCTTGCTATAGCGGCTTTACGAAATTTGTAGGTTCACCAAATGGATGTTAGGACCGCGTTTCTAAATGGTGATTTAGATGAGGAGATCTACATAGAACAACCTGAGTGTTTTTCCGCTCTTGGCCAAGAAGGAAAGGTGTGTAGACTCGTCAAGTCTTTGTATGGCTTGAAGCAAGTTCCAAAATAATGGCACCAGAAGTTTGACCATGTCATGCTTGATAACGGATTCAAAATAAATGAGTGCGACAAGTGTGTCTATGCAAAAGACACACCTAGAGGTTATGCAATACCATGTCTCTATGTAAATGACATGATTATCGTTGGGAGTGATGATAAGATGGTCAAAGCTACTAAAGACATGTTGAAATCAAGACTTGACATGAAAGACATGGGGCTCGCGGATGTGATACTCGGTGTAAAAATCATCAGAACCCCAAATGGTATTGTCGTGACTCAATCTCACTATGTGGATAAAATCCTTGAGAAGTTAAACGCGGGAGATAAGAGTGTCTCAAACTCCGGTGATACTACCCTTCATCTTGCTAAGAATAGAGGAAAATGGGTTGCTCAGTTGGAGTACTCAAGGGTGATTGGCAGTCTAATGTATCTTATGACATGTACCAGACCAGATTTGGCTTATGTTGTAAGTAGACTAAGCCGGTACACGAGTAATCTGTACGCGAAACATTGGAGAGCAATGACTCGTTTACTAGGGTACTTAAGATACACGAGAGACTATGGACATCATTATACCTGAGATCCAGCAGTTATCAGAGGATACTGCCACGCGAATTGGATTTCGGACATAAAGGATTCCAAATCAAGAAGCGGGTATGTGTTCACGCTTGGTGGCGCGGCTATTGCTTGGAAATCGGCTAAGCAAACTGTTATAGCGCGATCCACAATGTAATTTGAGTTCATCGCCTTGGATAAATCTGGTGAAGAGGCGGGATGGCTACGTCAATTTGTGGAAGAAATTCTATGGTGGCCTAAGCCAATGACAGCTATTTGCATTCATTGTGACAGTCAATCGGCAATTAGGCGCGCCTAATCCGCGATGTACAATGGAAAATCAAGGCACATCAGACCGTAGACATTATACGGTACGACAACTAATCTCTACGGGAGTTATCTCAATTGACTATGTGAAGTCAAATGATAACACTGTAGATCTGCTTACAAAAGGCTTAAGCAAAGAGTTAGTTTTGAATTCGTCAAGAGGAATGGGACTAAAGCCCATTGGGTTGAAAGTTGATACAAAGGAAAACCTAACCTATGAAAATGGAGATCCCAGGCTCTAGGTTCAATAGGACAACCTAATCGCATTGGCTAAGGTCACTGTGGGGGAGTACCCCAAATTCTTAAAAGGGAGTTGTGTACTTCCTAGTCCATTCCTATCACCAAACAGTGAAGTGTGCGAGGTTTAGCATACGATGGTTAATGACTTTGTGTAAGTTATAGATGATTTTGAGTAAATCATATTATGCCAATGCTTTTAATGATTGTGGTAATCACCTATGCAAGAGAGAAGTGTGGTCGCTTCGAACGGAATTGTTGGGCACAAATCCTAGAGCTCTCGCAAAACCAGGCAAGTGTTCCAGGACCATGATTGGACACGAAAATGAGGGCTACCCAAGTTTGAGAAAGTATTCTGTGAGTATAATAGCGGTTACACAAACGGTCGGTTGGTTCAAAGACATTGCGTCTACCAAACACCAGTAACCTAAGTATGCTTCACAAAGAAGGGTTCAAAGGGGACACCTACCTATCTTGCAATACTAGACTGTCGAAATTGCCTTTGATTCTTTAACAATAGATCGATAACCATTCATGTGGGGGATTATTGGAATTTTGGGAGAAAAACTAGTGAAAAGTGTGGTTTTTCACTAAGTGTGAAAAATGAGTTTTTCACCAACTTTGGACGTAAATAAAATACAGATGACATAGGTTGTTGCTTCTGTATTTTCCACGTTTGTATAGTAAGTTGTGAGGGCTTTCTAGCACACCAAACCACATCCAAAATAGAGCTCGTATGAATGAGATATCGAGTCTCAAAGTTGAGGTATCACAGCTAGTGAAGCTGTGAAAATAAGAGAGGAAAATGCTAAGTATAGCATGTAGACTCATCCCACATTGGTTGTGGGATAAAACCAAAAGCGGTTTATAAAGAGGAAACCTTACCAACTATTGTTTCCTTGAGTAGGACACATCCCTTGGATCCTGAGGGGTGCGAAGCACTCGCACTCGCACGTGTGCGTGTTGTAGGCGTATGGGCGCAATGTGGCGCTTTGATGGCGCACTTTGCACTTCGTATTGCCGCGAGCCACTTAAGAGCCAGCCGCCTAATTGGTTTTAAGTTCAACCAGAAGTTGGTCCGGTTGATGCCCATGCGGTTCAAGCGGAAGTGGTCCGGTTGAAGTTCAAGCGGAATGAGTTCGAGCGGTTGGGGCCAAGCGAAATAGTTGAACTAGAAGCGGTTCAGGCGGAACCTGTGTGGTTCAGCCGGAAGGTTCAAGCGGACCTGTGTGGCTCCTACGTCCAGCAGGAAGGTTCAAGCGAAAACGCGTGTTCTTCCGGAATGACAGTTGTTCACGCGTTTTGAGCAATTAAGGAAAATTCGCGTTAATTAGAAATCAATTTGTATTAAAGACGTTTAATGAAAAGTTTGACTACAAATTATTTGATTGCTCTCCAAGGCTGTTAACCACTATAAATATAGTCTCATTAGTTGAGACTAAACACCCCCGAATTCACATACTTCTTTCTCTCTTACTCCTATCCATAATAGTTCTTACAATCTTCATTTTGTTCGTCAAGATCTTGAAGAACTCTAAGGTAAATTAAAGCTTAGTGTTATCTCGGCCGTACAAACGGTTTAGGCGATTGTACATTGGGAAATAAAACGGGATTTTCGATAGACCCGTAATTTGTTTTAAGGGACCCGGATTTTGACTCGAAACCTTCGCCAAAAGTTTTTGTCTGTTTCTTATTTCCCTCAAAGTTTTTCAATATTTTACAAACTTTTCCAACCTTCCGTCTTCTTACTAAAATTCTAAATCATTTCAAAGACTTAATTTGTTTTTACCAACATCTTTCTTTTCAATGTATTTATCATTCCATTTAGTATTTATTTCTTTCTAATGGCACATTTCATTTTCTTATTTGTAATCCTTTTTCTTTTGTAAACTACTGTAATTTAATTAATTTCCTTTATTTCAATGTATTGTCATTAATCTCAATTTTCTTGTAATTGTAATAGAAGTAGAAAATTCATTTCCTTGTATTGTAATAGTTAGAATTATCTCCCTTGTTGTAATCGCACAAATATAATATTATTTTTATTAGATTTACGAACGGTTTTCCTACAATAACAGGGGTCCAAAAAAATTAAATCTGTCATTCTAACTACAAAAAAATATCCAATACTTAAAAATAACATCTGAAAAACAGAACAGTCGAATCTTTTACAACTTTTAATGCGGTTAATCTTGTTAATATATGTTAATAACAAGATTTCCACGCGTTGCCGCAATGATAATGTTGGCACATAAACAGTCCTATTGTATGGCGGTACATAAAGAAAATGAAAAAAAAAGTGTAACGATGAAAGCGCTTTAAAACAAAAAACCGTGTTACACGATTGTATATAAGGAAATCTATGTGTACATATTACACCACAAAAAACACCAATGCATGTCCCAAGCTTAACGACTCAATCGGAAATAGAAAAATACTATGTTACAACGTTGAATAAGAAAACGAACGTTTAAAGTGTTGAACCTATGACCTAAAAGTTATGTTACACGACTGTTCCCGTTACAACACAAACTTATATGCTAAACTCGTCGCGTACAAATATTATAAAAATGACAAATCATAAAAATAAACAAATTATATAATGGTAAATATAGCAAATGACATAATGGTAAAAGTAAAGAAATGCCATAATGGTAAATATGTCAAAAGAAATTGGCAAAATGGTAATTAAACTTATCAAAGTTTATAATTATACATAGAAAGGAAGTAAATACGACGAAAGAAAGGAGCAAAATGGTAATTAAACATACCGATATGGGCGGATTTAGGTTTTATAGTATGTAGTCACAGAAACAATGTTTTGTCGTGTCCATGTAGATCCATATGAACGGATTTTGTGAGTGAATACATTGTTTTTTTATGAAAGGAAATCAATATTTATGATTTTTTAGAATAGCAATAGTTAGCATCTGTTGCGCAACGACCTGGAATTCAGGAGGTCACGAGTTTAAGTCTGGTCACATTATACACATTTTTTTTATCTTGTTTTCGTTCAAATTACAGCAGTTCATCACTAGCACTGACCAGCCCCATAAACAACAAAAACATAGAGCCCACTAATATATTAATAGCCCAACATACAATCAAAATTAAACCTAGCCCAAATAAGTAATTAATTAAAAACAATTTCCTAAATTCATTTCTGCTGCTCTCGCATTTTTTCTCAAAACAAATTTACAACATTCATCAGCTCTATGCATCTCAACCCACATACGAAAACCAAGATTCATAAAATTTCATGGTATGAAAGATTATTTGTTGAGTATCGTTTCCAATTCTTCAAGGTTAGTCTCCATTTTTCTTTTATTATTTGCTTTCTTCAAATATGAAATTTTGATGGATAAATAGATAATTGTTCATTAGTTTGATTTTAGATTCTTATTTTTGTTTTTATGCATTATTAGTTTAGAAATTAGTATAATTAGCCAATTAGTTACTTATTTGTTGAAATTAGTATATATATGACGTTTTTAATTCGTATAGACTATTGTATCTATATTGTGTGTGTTTTAGTTATATTCTAATGCCGGTGTTCTTTATTATTGTGTCGTATTTGTATTATGTTACCGACTCGTATTTGTATTATGTTACCGACTCGAACCAAATTTTTTATTTATGTTTTTATGAAACTGAAACACTTAAATAGTGACTACATTTAAAAAATCCTAAATCCGTCGTTGATTATAAAAGTTAGTAATTATATATGAGTAATGTTGGTTATATTAAATCAAAGTCCTTTGGTAAATCTTAAATCTTGTTGCCTAAATTTGTGATTTTTATATCCTCATAAGTGTAAAGAAGCTTCATATTCCCCAACCATTAGTGGCTCGAGGGTTGACTTTTTAAAAGTCGTCTCTCTTAAAATATAAAGATACATCATACCAATATTAAAATCAAACTAAAAAGTCATTTAGAATAAAACTAATAGATTAATAAAATCATTTCTGACTTCATACTACCATTCTTCTATTACCTAAACGATCCTGCACCATAATAACCAAGAATTCTAGGAAATTGATTAGCAAAAAAGACTGGATTTTTTCCATGTTATTCAAAATTCCAAAGGTGCCCCTAAATCAAAATGATCATGAAGGTAAAGGGTTCTTGAGATATGATCAAATTTTGACTTTATTCCTCTGTAATTCTAATAACAGGGCAAGATTTTCTTGATGAAGCAAGTTAGCTTTGTTCTTCAGCCTTTCATTCTCTTTCAAGATTCTCATGTTCTCCATGTACAACTTCAAGTTTTCTATCTCCATCTCCTGTTTCATCTGTTCTTCAATAAACCTATTAACCCTGAAACCAAAAAAAAAAATATATATATTTTTTCCCATGATGAAAGGAGAACAAACATTACACACCCAGAAAGATTATATATATAACATGTACCTTTCAATCCTATGAATCCGAACCTTGACTCGGATTCGAAACTTCGATTTCGCTTTTTGGTCAAGGAAATGGAGAGAAGATGGTGCCATGTAATATTTGTTATTACCGTTACACATGGTCACTTATTTGTATTGAACAGCTTGCTAGATCCTTAATTATATATAGATGGTCTGGTTTCTATCCATGAAACACACATGGATGTGTATGTATATATAATATAATACATATATATATAGAGGGTGAGATGGGTGAGGAACTGAGGATGTGTGTGGGTGTGTTGGGGGAAAATTTCAAGAACTGTAATGATGATGAGGGAAATTCATGATTAAAAAGAGAAAGAAGCCAAAAAAGTATAATTTTCTACTGGGAAAAGCCTAAGAACAGGGGAAACTAATGATCTCCACTCTTAAGTTTCAATTGGTTTGTTTAAATTCATTGTTGTTTTGAAATCGACCATTGCATGTCTTACTTGTTGAGTAATCTAAGATTAGGGCAACACAACATGAGTGGATCGTCTAATCAACTTAATTAAATCACAAATAATAATAATAATAATAATAATAATAATAATAATAATAATAATAATAATAATAATAATAATAATAATGATAATAACAATAATAATAATAATATTTTTTTTATTTACGATACCAAGATACAAATACAAAAGTGTTAAATTACAATAAAGTAGCAGGTAAACGAGCAACAAGCTACAACATCATAAAATCGTGAAGTTGTACGATGATGAAGCCCCGACTAATTCTCGATTGGTTTCCATTAAGATATCCGAGTTAATCAAATAAAGATTAAGATTTCGTAAGGAAGAGAAAGACGACTAGGTTATAGGTGGTGTTTTATGTTCTTTCTTAGCATGAGCGGATCTTCTATAAGCCCCCCTCTCCCGCCCCCCCCCCCCCCCCCCCCTCTTTCGCTTAGCAATATTAGTGTGTTATATTTTACCCCATTCATTTCGAAAATAATCAATTTATATACCGAACGAGTCAAGTCATAACATCATGACCCAAGTCGAGTTTGTTAGATAGATTATTTGTACTATTAAATAAATTATAGTACTTAGATTTTTATTTTGCTAAAATTTATTATAATTAGTCTTCTTGTGTAACTATACTTGTATTTTTGCATATAGTTGATTAATAACATGTAATTTCTGCAGGTGTAAACGAGTTAAGGTCGAGTTGAGAACTTCAAATCGTTTATCAGAACAGAGCTCGAGAGCTTGTCTCATTTTAAATTTTATATCCAAAATTAAGCTTTGGAACTAGACTCGTGAGTATTGTTTTAAGTCCAAGCTTGTCTCATCTATTGTTTATTAATTAATTAATTTATTTATATAAATATTAGGCTCTTTACCTCACGTGGCTTGGGCTCCTTTATTCAACGAACTAGTTTGGGTCGGGATTTTAGTGAGGAAAACTCGAGTAGTTCAAGTTCAAGGATGGTATTAGTTAGGGTGGGGGTATTGTTTTAGACAAGCTTTTAGGATTAATCTTTTTAATTAATAGGAGCATGACATTAGGAGAGAAAAAGAATGATATTTCTTTTTCTAAAAAGGAGGATATGGTTGCTGCCAATGGTTGAAAAAATGGGCAACTAGTTGTTTGGCTCCAACGGTCGACAAACACGTTCGAAAACGTTCGGCAACACTCAACAATTAATCATCGATTTGGTTTGGCAACGTTACCGAAATTGTACTCGCCGATGGTGGCGGTATGGTTGTCGCCAAGTTGCTGTTTTTTAGGTGTTGCCGAGAACATACCGCCTACCCTTAGGAGTTATGGTTACAACCACTAGCTTAGCCTAATGGCAAATATGTATAGTCCTTATTAGGAGGTCATCAGTTCAAGTCGCACTTGTAACAAAATAATAAAAAAAAAGGGTTACAAACTGGGCCAGAGGGTTTTCTCACAAATGGTGAGTTTTCTTCTGATAGGGATTGAAGATGATCGGGTGGGTATTGTAATGTCCCTGTCAGTGATCCAAATTTTCCGTTCAAAAAAAAGTTAGGAGTTATGATTTAATTATGCGTCCTCTTCACAACTTTTCTCATTATATCTAGGGTGGGGTTATTGTGAGAAGTTTAGTTTGGATAAGAAGGATAAGAAGGAATCATAGCCATTAGATCTTCAATTAAATGAAGATCTATGGCTTAAAATTTTCCTGGGTAAATTAGAGAGAAAAACTAAAGAAAATCAAAGATAGAAGGGTATTTTTGACTTTTTATCAAATTCCCCCCATTTTTTAATCCTTCATAACTTTTAGATACGACATTATTTTTTAAAAAAAATTACACCATAAAACGAGCATTTTTTTATCTTTAAAACGTGTATAGTGTTGCTATATAAAAAAATTAAAAAATTTTTACTCTTTCGATTGTATCAAAATGTTCAAATCATTGTGTCATTGTGTCAAAATATTCAGATCATTGTGTCATATTGTGTCAAAATGTCCAGATCATTGTGTCATATGGTGTTAAAAACCAAAAGAGTAATTTTTTTTTAATTTTATATATAGTAGCAATATATATACTTTTGACACGACGACACAATGACACAATGATCTGAACATTTTGACCCAATGACATAATGATGTGTCAAAATGTTCAGATCATTGTTTTATATGATAACAAAAACCGAAAGAGTAATTAATTTTATATATAGCAACACTATATATACTTTTGACACGACGACACAATGACACAATGATCTGAACATTTTGACACAATGACACAATGATGTGTCAAAATGTTTAGATCATTGTTTTATATTGTGCCAAAAACCGAAAGAATATTTAATTTTATATATAACAACAGTATATATACTTTTGACACGACGACACAATGACACAATGATTTGAACATTTTCACACAATGACACAATGACCTGTGTCAAAAATCAAAAGAGTAATTTTTTTTTTCATTTTTTATATAGCAACACTATATGCGTTTTAAAGATAAAAAAATGCACGTTTTTATGGTGTAATTTTTTTTAAAAAAATAATGTCGTATGTGAAAGTTATGAATGTTTAAAGAAAATGGGGGAAATAGATAAAAAGTCAACAAAAGTTGCTAAGACTAAAATACCCCTCCTTCTTTTTTTATTAGATCAAGATCCAATGGCTGAAAATCCTTCTTATCCTTCTTACCCAAAACAAACTTCTCATTTGAACCTCTCCCTTATATCTGGATATCTATCTATACTATATTATAATAAATATAAGTAGAAAAAACTTGTCTATTTTTACTTAAACAATTAAAACTCTAAAATGTATAATGATTCTTTAAATAAGAAATTAAAATTGTCTTTTTAATGAACAATAATGAAAATTTAAACGATCTATTTAATGATAATTGAATTTAAATGATTTATATGTGTAAAGTTAAAAGAAAAGTCAAACACCAAAATTTATTTTCAAATACAGATTCGAATATCGTATTGTAAATTGTCCCGAGGGGGGGGGGGGGGTGGAACAATAAATTCTTTTAAGAGGTAGCACAATTTTTTTGGCGGGGTTCAGAGGCATCGCTACCGGAAGAGTGGGGTCCAAGGGGCGATGACCTCTTGCAGTGTCCACTGAGCAGCGTCCTTGAAAACTTACCCATGATTTTTTACAAACTTGTTATTGTTTTATAATGTGAACCTGATCTTAAGGGATATTTAGAGTATGTAATGATCTAATGATTTTTAAAGGATATCAGACGTATAAAAAAACTATAAAAAATTTTTTTTATTCCTCGTACAAATTTAAGGGATAGCACGTGGTACCCCTGGCTTGAAGCCAGGTTCACCCCTATCCATAAAATTTGTGTCAAGAGGTCTCCGGTTTAATAACATTGGTGAATGCCCAATTTTTTCTTTACGTACTTGATATTTGTTACTCGATACTTAGTGCGTGTATGTGTGTTTTTGTTTGTTTTCGAGTTGGGTGTCTCACGTGTACAACCTCTTTATCTCTTTACATGATAATTAAAGACAATGTTTATCTTTATCTTACTCTTTGTAAACCCTATTTAGTGACTGAAAATATATCGAATTTCTTTTATTATTTAACTAGGTTAAAACCCATGTATTACATGAGTTGGATAAATATAAATTATTATAAACAACAATTTTTATAAAAAAATATCTATTAAATGTCATCAATCATTTGTGAAAAAAGAAATAATTAATATTTAAAAATTATAAAATAAAAAATAATAAAGATTTTAGCAATAAAAAATTATATTTTAAAATACAATATAATTAAAAACTTATTGTAGTTTATTAAGTTTAAATATATTATTAAAATAAGAAGATTTATATTTTTTATACTTAATTATATAATACTAAGTTAGTAACCCGTATACTACACAGACTAAATATAGATTTATAATATTAGATAAATACAAAGAAAAAAATAATAATTAAAAAATTTGAAAATATAATTGATATAAAAGTCTTATAATACACGAGTGTCACCACTCACCGCTGTAAAAATTGTCCATATTGCGATTGGTTATTGTAATAATGATCTGTAAATGGACGGTGATGATGCATATATGAAAGAATAATAATAACTTGCGAGATGCGACGAAAGCTCACATGTGTTTTCAATTTAGTTATCGATTGTTTTTGGAGAAGACGTGTGAGGCAATCTGGCTGGGGATGACTTTAATACCCTTGGTCTTTAAATTACTCATAGTTTCATATTTATGTTTCATATTTATTTAATTACTATTTTTTATACGGACAAATTTTATTGTAAGGTATTAAACTTGTTCTATATTAATTGTATTTTGGGGCGAAACTGATATTACGGGCTACCTCTTAAATTCGTAAGCATAGTGGATTTTGTTTAGCAAAACTGGTATTGCGGGCTACCCCTTAAAATTGTAAACGTAGTGAAAAAAAGTTTGGATTATGTTTTTGTTTTTATGTACGTGTGTTATCTCTTACAAAATTATGCTTTTTTTAATCCTTAATAAATGTCCTAGTTTCACCCCTGATTTATTTATAATTGATATGGAGTTAATACATTAAATGAGGCATGTGACCCAATAGACTAATCTTTTGAACAGTAACAATGATATCTTGTTTTTTTATCGGTAAATTTGGATCACTAACGAATACATTACACCACCCACTCGATTATCTTCAATTCCAACTCACCATTGGTGAGAAAACCGCATGGCTCAACTTTTAACTTTCATATTTTTATTTATTTGTTATAAGTGAGACTTGAACTCAATACCACATGGTAAAGGGGCATACACCTTTATCACTAGACTAAACTAGTGGTTGTAGTAACAATGATATCTAAAACCATCTCAGAGTGATGGTCTAGAAGGAACCGATCATGCTTTCGCCTTTCAATAAGTTGACACATAAAATAACTTGCATTATTGATCTTACAAATAATGCTTGATCTTTTAACCCCACTGTTAATACAATACAACCAGAGCATAACGATTTCTTTGTATGTGTTTAAATAGTTATAAATTGGTAATACTTGTTTAGATTGCAAACTCGAGTATTTATTAACGTGTATATATTTGTCACGAATTTCCTGTATTTATTTAGATTATTTTGTTTCCTTTTTGATAGGCTAGGTAGTTGTAAACGTATCTTGTATTTATAACCCTTTGTGAATAGAATTGAGGCAATCGATCATTCAATATTTTACATGGTAATCAGAGCCTGGTTGCCCTAATTTTTTTCTCCCTGCCGCCACCCTTACAAGCTCCTCCGACCACCTCCCTTCATCGGCCTCCGTCCCTGTTTCGATGGGTGACAAAACTGATTCCTCCACTCCTGCCAAAAACGTCCACATCGCATACACTCTCAACAACATACTCCATCGCGTTCGTGTCCTAGATGGGGTTAAAGTTTCATATGCCTCATGGGTTAACCTTTTCAAGATCACTGCAAAAGCCTACAAGGTTACCTGCCATATCGATGGGACGCCAGCACCGGAGAAGACAAGCGCCGACTATGAGTCTTGGTCGGAGATTGACGCTGTTGTTTTGCAATGGATCTACGGGTCCTTGTCTGATGAACTTCTTCCTCGGGTCATGAACACCGAGTCTACAGCGCGTCAAGCATGGAAACGTGTTGAGACAATTTTTCTCAACAACAAAGGATCGCGTGCGGCGGCCCTCAACCACGAGTTCACTAATCTCACCCTCAAGTCTATGCCGTCGTTGGAAGCGTATTGCCAACGTATCAAGGAACTTGGGGATCAACTCACTGCTGTGGATATTCCCATCACCGAGAACCAATTGGTTCTCCAACTTGTCCGTGGATTGCCACCGGAGTATGATACTGCGGCTGCGTATATCACCCAAAGCTTACCTACCTGGGAGGGGGCGTGTGGGATGTTACAACTTGAACACCAACGCCAACTCGCCCGTGAAAAGATCTCGTCCCCGGCTGCGATGGCGGCTGTCCCAGCAGCAGACCCGCCTCCCAATCGCCGTCGGAACACCGGCAGAGCATCTCAGCAGCGCCGCAAACTTCCCCTCTGCCGGTCAGACCCAAGCCGGCGCCCCTCGCTCCAGCCGCTCCTTCAATCCTCAGTCGGGCCAGCCTAGCTGGGCTCCCCGCCCCCCATACTGGAATTACTGGACCCCTCCCCCGTGTCCATACCCAACACAGCCTGGTTGGGCCTCTTACTGGACCGGCCCGCAACCATCTTGGCAGCCCACTCCTGGTCCGAATCAAGGGAACAAAGGACCCGCTCCACAGCAGCACTCCTCTCCTGCTCACGGTGAAGCCCAACTCACCTCTTATGATCCGCTTGACCCGCATCAGATTGGTGAAGCTTTTCAGGCGATAAACCTTGGCAATGGAGACGATCAGTGGTACATGGACAGCGGAGCCACCGACCACATCACAGGAGACCAAGGTAAAATTTCAAACCCATCTACATTGTATCCTAACGGTTCGATTCTTGTAGGTAATGGCGCTCGCGTGAAGATTATGGGATCGGGTGACTCAAAAATTGCCACCCCAACTCGTACCTTTCACCTAAACCATATACTCTACACTCCTTCCGTTGTTAAAAACTTACTTTCCGTTCGAAAATTTACCACTGAAAATAATGTTTCAATTGAGTTTGATCCAAACGGTTTTTCTGTGAAGGAACTCAAGACTGGCCGGACGCTTTCCCGACACAATAGCTCAAGTCAGCTCTATCCGCTCACGTATCCCGTCTCAGCTCCTACTGTTTTGGCTTCCTCCGTTCAAGATTTTTGGCATGATCGTTTGGGACTTCCGGGCACTCCTGTTTTTGATTACTTAGTTTCTAATAAGTTTATTTCTTGTAATAAACGTGCTCGAACTCTTGTGTGTTCATCATGCCATTTATCTAAGAATAAACGTTTACCCTTTTACATGTCTCAATCTATTACTCTTTTACCATTTGACATTGTGCATTGTGACTTGTGGACGTCACCCGTCGTTAGTAAAGCCGGGTACAAATACTATATGGTCCTTGTCGATGATTTCACCCAATACACATGGGTCTTTCCTTTGAAATTTAAATCCGAGACATTTACTCGTTTCACCCAGTTTCATAAATACATACATACACAATTTCATGTACCCATTAAGTCCTTCCAATGTGACTTAGGGGGTGAATTTGACAACCATAATTTTAAGTCGTTTGCAAATTCCAATGGCCTCCAGTTCCGTTTTTCTTGCCCACACACCTCTCAACAAAACGGAAAATCTGAGCGGATGATACGTAGGCTCAACGAGATCATTCTTACGCTCCTCACCCATGCCTCGCTTCCCCCCGACTTTTGGGTCGAAGCCCTTCATACCGCATGCTACCTCCACAATATACTCCCCACATCTCTCCACAAGTTTAAAACACCCGCTTCCGCCCTCTACCTTCGCCAACCATCCTACTCTCACTTACGAGTCTTTGGTTGTGCTTGCTATCCGAATGCCTCCGCTACCCGACCGCACAAACTTGCACTCCGTTCCTCTAAATGCGTCTTCCTCGGCTATCCGGCCGATTTTCGCGGGTACCGTTGCCTCGATCTTGCCTCCGGCAAGGTCATTTTGTCCCGCCACGTCACGTTCGACGAGTCCTCCTTCCCCTATAGTTCTTACCACTCCACCCCCACTCACTCGTATGACTTCCTTGACATCGACCCTAACCCGCTCCTTTCCTCGTCCTCCCCCCTGTTCCAGCCTAACACCTCTCCTACTTCACCAAACCCGTCTCCCTCTATCTCACCTCCCTCGCCACCTCAGCCCACTCCCTCGCCACAACAGCCCACACCCACGCCACCTTCGCCCCCACAAACTCGCCACCCTATGACAACCCGTACCCAAGATGGCACTCGCAAACAAAAAGTCCCATTCAACTTGAACACTCAGAAAACGCATACCTAGTTTCTCCCCTTCCTACCTCCCACTTAAAAGCCCTCTCCGATCCCAATTGGAACGCCGCCATGACTGAAGAGTACCGGGCCTTAATGGATAACAATACGTGGGTTCTCGTGCCTCGTCCTCCGAACACAAATATTATCCGGTGCATGTGGCTTTTTCGCCACAAATTTAATTCTAATGGGACCCTTCAACACTACAAGGCACGATTGGTGGTAAATGGTAAAAGTCAACAAATCGGTATTGACTGCGATGAAACGTTCAGTTCGGTGGTCAAACCCACCACTATACGTACCGTTCTGAGCCTTGCAGTCTCACGGGGTTGGCCGATTCACCAGTTAGATGTTAAAAATGCTTTCTTACACGGCGACCTTCAGGAGACAGTTTATATGTTTCAGCCTCCGGGTTTTACTTGTGCTACTAACCCTAATTATGTTTGCAGATTAAAGAAGTCACTTTATGGGCTGAAACAGGCACCACGTGCGTGGTATGATAGGTTTGCCACGTATATCAAACGATGTGGATTTCGGAGTACGGTGAGCGACACTTCCTTATTTGTCTACAACAATGGCTCTAAACAGGCGTATCTTTTACTGTATGTAGACGACATTATCTTGACTGCCTCCGATGCCTCGTTCCTTCGGACTATCATCACCATGCTCTCAAAGGAGTTTGCCATGTCCGATTTGGGTACTCTACATCACTTTCTTGGGATTACTGTGACCCGTACCAATGGTGGTTTATTTTTGTCACAAGGATCCTATGCTTCAGACATTCTCTCCAGGGCTAATATGTCAGATTGCAAACCGACTCATACACCTGTTGATAGAGCTTCGAAGCTCAGTGCCACTGACGGATCGCTTCTTCCGGATGGTACTCTTTACAGGCAACTCGCTGGGGCTCTGCAGTACTTGACCATCACCAGGCCCGATCTTACGTATGCAGTCCAGCAGATATGCCTCTTTATGCATGCACCCCGGGAGACGCATTTTCAGTTCTTGAAGCGTGTCCTTCGTTATGTTAAAGGTACTTTACAGTTTGGTCTTACTATATCCCCCTCCAAATCACTCAATCTTACTGCTTATTCTGATGCTGATTGGGGGGGGGGGGATGTCCTGACTCACGGCGCTCTACGTCTGGATATTGTGTTTTCATGGGTCCCAATCTGGTGTCCTGGTCTTCTAAACGCCAGGCCACTATTTCTAGATCCAGCGCAGAGGCTGAGTATAGAGGCGTTGCTAATGCCGTTGCTGAAACGACGTGGCTTAGGAATCTCTTATTGGAATTATCAGTTACTACGAAACAGGCCACTATTGTTTATTGTGACAACATCTCCGCTGTTTATTTGTCTGGTAATCCTGTTCAGCATCAACGTACTAAACATGTGGAGCTCGATATTCACTTCGTGAGGGAGAAGGTTCAGATTGGTCAAATTCGGGTCCTTCACATTCCGGCGGATTACCAGTACGCGGACATTTTTACAAAGGGTCTACCTCGCCTTCTATATCAACGGTTCCGGTCCAGTTTGGGAGTTCGTCCTCCTCCTACTCCAAACTGAGGGGGTGTATTAACGTGTATATATTTGTCACGAATTTCCTGTATTTATTTAGATTATTTTGTTTCCTTTTTGATAGGCTAGGTAGTTGTAAATTGATAACGGCTTGTCAGACCGTTTCAAATCCCCAACTAAATTGATTTGTAGTAGTGGTAAGTTAGGGTTATCGAACCAAGGGAATATGTGGAAATTGACTAGTCGATTAACTAAGTTAACTAAATTTACTGATTACCTAAAATTAACTAAGGTTGCCACTTGGCTGTTTTGGTTGATTGAGTGATTTAACTAACAAATTAACTAACTTTAACCTAAAACGTAATTGAATTCAAATGAGACGAATCTAACCACTTCTGGATCCTGGTTGGCTACCGATCTAGAAAAACCTAATTCCTTAACCGTGACACATAGACATGCCCCCCAATTGCTTCCTTGACCTAATAACCTAGTTTCCTAATGGGCTGATTAGTCCTGCCGCAAGAAAGTGCTAGATCAATAAACAGTGGACCACTAAAACCCTAGATTACTAGTTGATTTTAACAATTCCGCATGTAGGTATTCAACGGTAGCAAGTATTCCGGAATAACTAGTTAAGAAATAGGTTAATCATAGAACGAATCCACCAACCAATCACCAAAAGCGGTTAGTGGTGGATTAGCCGGACATGGCTAATGAAACAGACAAACACATAATGAAAGATTGCATTAAACTAACGTACCGAATGATTCGAATCTCTCAAAAAGCTCCAAAACAAAGTGAAATTCGCAAACCCTACTGCTCTGGTCGCACACTGAAGATGAATGAATGACAAAAACTTAAAGAACAAGTTTAAATAGAAAACCCTAATCTAAAACTTCTGCCGACTGAATCGGGGCGTACCGCCCCAAAGTGTGAAACTCTGGGCGTACCGCCCGGATTCAAATCTTCCGGCTGCGCCTCTAAACTTTAGGGCGTACCGCCCTGACTTCTTCTCTTCTGGGCGTACCGCCCTGATTTGAATCTCAGGAACTTTCTTCAATTTTCTTCTAAGTCTTCACTCGTTCCCGGTTTTTCTCGAACTTTGTACCGACAGCTTCCAGCTTCTCTCGTAACTGCTTCAATTTAACTCATTAAGCATCCGGTACCTCAAAACATAAAACCCGTGAAAATGCAACATAATCCAACCATTATTGTTATTAAATAAGACAATATAAACATAATAATGACGACACATTGGACTAACATCACATCCCCACACTTGACTTTTTCCGTCTCGGAAAAACTGCCATGGAATCATAATCGGGAAGTCAACTCAAAATCTTTTAACATTTCAAATTATTCAGCAACCAATTCAATTCCACATTCCAAGATGTATTCATATATACTAATTGCAACCGCCGATATTTCGATCCGACTAAACCCAACCACTGATCTTTGAGCCCCCAAGGTGTTTATATAATTTACCGAATAAAGTCTCAACCTGCTTATGTGTCCCACATTCAGAAAGTCCTAGCTCAATCTAATCCCGACTCAAATTTGGTCAAAGTAAAGGGTAATACAGATAGAATATTTATATTTTCCCCACCCTAGTTAAATCAGATACTCATATATCCCAAGAATGATGGATTTGAATGGATAATGGATTTGCTTGAGCATTTATTTGACTACTGATGCTTCTATATTTTTTTTCTCTTATTTTTTTATTATTATTTTCTATTTATTTTTTATTTTTTTTTTATAATTGGTTAATTTTAACTATACTTACCAACGGACATCATCAGAGGCATTCTTTCACAAGGTCTTACCCCCGAAATCATACGTGAGTGTTTTGCCCGCGAGATCCGGAACATCATCAGAGGTACTCTTTCACAAGGTCTTACCCCCGAAATCATACATGAGTATTCTGCCCCTTCACTCTAATTCATTAACCAATTTATTACCTAATATGCTCAAAAGATGGAAAAATGGGGCGCCGTTATTTCTCGGATTTGCTTTCGCAAAAAGATCATAACGTGCCAGGTTATTCTGAGGATATATAAGTCTCTAATTTAAAAAGGTCTTTTTCCTCCTAATCATCAGTTTCAACCTCACTATTACCTCTAAAATGGGAACCCACTAGCAACTGAATTATTTACATTTTTATACAAAATTAAACACCAAGGGATAATTAAGCTTTACTAAATCAGCTGGGCCTACCGACACATCACAAATTAGATATATTTTCCATTCTCTCCTTTTCTTACCACTTTTCCCTTTCTTTCTTTACATTTATTTTTATTTTTGAAAATCGATTCCCAATTGTACTATCATTTTCCATGTACCGGCAATTTTCCCAAAACAGATTTGACTCAAAAACTAAAAACTAAAAATGACTCAAAAAATTGCAAAATCTTTTTGGATTTTATGTTTTTTTTTTATTTTTTATTTTCAAAATAACACAACTACCTAAAAATTTAAAAACTGACGTCCTGTCCCCCTCCCCACACTTAAGATCGACATTGCCCTCAATGTGATAGGAACACGCACAACGTATAAACAGACACGAACGATAAAATAAAAATGGAAAAATAAAAATAAAATGCAAAAATAAAAAGAGAATAAATAAATAAATAAAAAGAACAAGTTGGAACACACTCCCCTGAAATCATCGTGAAAAGCTCCTCGGAAGTCGTGCCAACACCCTCTCGCAACAGATCGTGAATTCCAGAAATCGGATGGAAGAAGTAAATGTATGGAATATCACATCTCAACCATGGTGCTACCAAGAAACAAACACATCATACCACATATATATACAACCAAAATAAAACACAACCACCCCAACCGGTTACCCAGTACAGTACCCCCAGTTATCATATAGTATAATAGCATACAGACCATGATCATAGTAAAAACAAAATAACCAAAAAGATACAAGGGTAAGAGAAACAAAACCGATCAGCAGTGGCAGTGATATCAGCATGAACAGCACCTACTCCTCATCATCCCCACCAGTATCTCCAGCATCTCCACCTGTACCACTCAGGACCTGCATCTGGATCACCGCCCTCATCTCCACCAGCATCAGCATCATCACCTCCCTCAGGCTCCTGAAAGAAATCAGGGATCGGTATACCCTGATGTGACATCATATGACGCATAGCCCTCTCAATCCTCTCAAACCTCACATCCACATAATCCAATACTGTCTCCTGCACCATCTCTAACGTAACCTGATCGGCCCTCGGCGGCCTCTCTGGTCTCTGCCTCAGCGGCCTCTCCACCTGATGTAGAATCCTATGCTGCCTCGCAGCCCTAGCAGCCTCATCACCTACAACAACCCTATCTCGCACCGCCTCCCACTGCGGTGGATCAGTCATGGTGACCATCTTGGCCAACCGCATATCACCCAGCTCATAATGCGACGTCTCAGCCCCAATAGTCAGATGCGTCTCCAGATACCTACCCTGATCAAACACTCCTAACCCTCTAGCCAATCTCGTCACATAAGGCCCCATACTCAAATGAACACCCGTGCCCGATGTCCTCCTCCGTGCAAATGATGCTACCAAAACCCCAGCAATGTTGAGGTCATGACCTCCAACAATCGAACGCAGCACCACCAGATCCAACTTCGTGCACTTCTCGACGCCAGAACGGCGACCGAGAATAGTACACGCGACGATCCTATGAATATAACGAATAACAGGGTCGCGGATCTGTGACTCAATCACACTGTCCAAGTAAGGAACCGCGCCTATCTCATCCCAAAACGCGGCGAGCTGCAAATCAGTAACCCCCTGTGGGTGTGCTCGGCTGAAAACCCCGCGCGGCAGCTCTGCAAACTCCGGCGCATCAGCCTCCTCCTGGGTGTACAACCCTGACAAGACCGCAAACGCTGGAATACTCATGTGATGCGTCCTACGGCCTAAAGCAAATGTCAGGGCGTTCCCGTCACCAAACTTCCCAGGACCCACCTGGAAAGTAGATAAGAACTCCACAGTAAGCTCGACATACTGGTGGTCATCTGGAGTCAACGCCCTCCTCCATCTCTCAGCCACTAACTCTCTAATCCTCTCCAGCTGCCCAATCTGAGCTAACAATCCCCAGTCAATCGTACGATGATGTAGCAACGGCATCGCCACGAATCTCCTCATCTGTCGCTCCTCATGCGACCCGTGCTCGAACCTCAGCAGCGAGTGGTGCTGATGGTTCCTCCTCTCAACCGGCGGTGCTGGAACATCCGCCTCCGGTAATATCTCCGGCCCCCAGTAGCCTATGATCCTCCGTCTAAATGGGGGGACCGGTGTCGGCGCGTCCGGATCGCCTCGTCGTCTCCTCTTGGGCCCACGGGTCCCAGAACTAGACCCCTGCGGGTGTGACATCCTGAAATCAACAAGTTAGCACAAAATAACAATAATCATATAAAACCGGGCCTTCCTGCAATTGAATTCCACATTCACAAACTATTTTTGGATTTTTCGATTTTTTTTAAATTTTTTGTTTTTTTTCAAAAATTTTATAAAGAAAAACAAAATTAAACAAAAAAGAAAACAAAATTTAAAACTAAAAATCAAAAACGACAAAAATTGGGATTTTTTTTTGAAAAAATTGAAAATTCTGTGAAAATCGATTCCGGGCGTACCGCCCAAAAATGATGCAGTTGGGGCGGTACGCCGCCCAATTCTATAACGGAAACCCTAATTTCAAAATTGGGCGTACCGCCCCCAATGTGGGAGATCTGGGCGGTACGCCGCCCAATTCGTGGTCGTAAAAAAAACAAATCGGTCGAAACCGAACCATCTATGCTATTCACACACTCCGACAACCTCTTAACTCACTCAATTCGGGTCTAATATCGGCTCTTCTTAACAAAACTAACATAAAACGAACCTAAAAATAACAAATCCATCTAATCTACGTAAAATTAAAACTCGAAACAGAAATCAAACCTGGAATTCGCTCGGTCGTGGTTGGTAGTGTCGCGCGGCGGTGGCGGCGACTGGAATCGGTGGCGGTGGTGGTTTCGTTTTCGTCGGTGGCGGTGGTGGTTTCGGTGGGTTGGGTTATGAGAAACCGACCCACCGAGACTGTTTGTATATTTTTTTTTTCGTTCAAATTCCGGGCGTACCGCCCAAGAATATACGGATTAGGGCGTACCGCCCGGATTTTAGAAACTGAAAGATTTGAGAAAATATTGGGGCGTACCGCCCTGATTATGAGAACCTTGGGCGTACCGCCCATGTCCTATTTTGGCAGAAAGTTTTGAAAATTCGGGGCCTCAAAAATTTTCTATCTCTGGAAAAACACCACTTTTGCACCACCGAACATGTTTACTGCCAAAATTTTGATTAAAACTTACCTGGAATGCAGCTGATGGCACAGATTCACTTCCGAGCTTCCCGATTTCCTGAAAACACACTAAAACGTAAAATCTAACAAAAACTATGAAAACACACAAAAATCAAAATGAAAAACAAACCGCTGGGTTGCCTCCCAGTTAGCGCTAAGTTTTTAAGGTCTTCAGCCAGACCGTACTTCCCTTTCACGTTTCAGGGCTTTCAGAAGCGGGCGCCAAAAAGTAATCGTCTTTGTCGACTTGCCCGTGAATGTCTGCCGAGTCCAGATACGGCTTCAACCTGTGCCCATTTACTACCTGCCTCAGGTGGTCATCCAGGTCTTCAATCTCGAAATTACCATACCCCCCCACACTTGTGATGAGGAATGGCCCCGTCCATTTGCTTTTCAGCTTACCTGGAAACAACTTCAACCGTGAGTTAAATAACCAAACCTTTTGACCTACCTGGAAATCCATCTTCTTCAATCGTGCATCATGCACTTTCTTCATCTTATTCTTGTAGGCATCGGCACTCTCGTACGCCTCATCGCGTAACTCTTCCAATTCTCCCAGCTGGAGCTTCCTTTCTCTACCTGCAGCATCATAATCCAAGTTAACTTCTTTCACAGCCCATAATGCTCTGTGAGCCAACTCAACAGGTAAATGACATCCCTTCCCATAGACCAACCGATAGGGAGTGGTTCCAATAGGCGTTTTAAAAGCAGTGCGATACGCCCACAAGGCGTCATTCAATTTGGAAGACCAATCCTTGCGGTCGATTCGCACAGTTTTCTGTAAAATTTCTTTGATTTGCCGATTGGAAACCTCCACTTGACCGCTTGTTTGCGGATGATATGGGGTTGCAATTCGGTGGTCTATGCCATACTTCTTGAGTAGTTTGCCAAATCGAAAGTTCTTGAAATGGGACCCCCCATCACTTATGATCACACGAGGGATTCCAAATCGAGAGAAAATGTTTTGTTGGACAAATTTGCAAACTACACTATGGTCATTGGTCTTAGTAGCTATGGCTTCTATCCATTTGGACACATAATCTACCGCTACTAGAATGTAAAGAAAACCATTCGAGTTAGGAAAAGGGCCCATAAAATCTATGCCCCAAACATCAAAAATCTCTACAACCAAAATTGGTTGCAAAGGCATCTCATCACGCTTTGTGATGCTTCCCAACTGCTGACATCTCGTGCAATGCTTCACGAACTCAAACGCATCCTTGAAGAGAGTGGGCCAAAACAACCCGGATGAAAGAACCCGGTGACCCGTCTTGTGTCCACTAAAGTGACCTCCACACGCCGATGCGTGAACCAACTCTAGCACTGCTTGTACCTCCGACTCTGGTATGCACCTCCGGATCACTTGATCCGGTCCTACCTTGAACAAATCCGGTTCGTCCCATATGTACTTCTGTGCTTGAGACTTCAAATGTATCTTCTTTCTCCTGGGCCAATGTTCCGGAATTGTACCTGCAGCCAAATAATTGACAATGTTAGCATACCAAGGTAAATTAGAAACACTTAACAATTGTTCATCCGGAAACTGCTCATTGATGCTCCATTCGTCTTCTTCTCCTTCAATGTGGGGCAATCGGGACAAATGGTCCGCCACCACATTCTCACTACCCTTCTTGTCTCTAATCTCCAAGTTAAACTCCTGCAACAAAAGGATCCACCGAATGAGCCTCGGCTTGGCATCCTTCTTCTCCATCAAGTACCGGACCGCACTGTGGTCCGAATACACAATCACCTTGCTTCCCCAGATATATGACCTGAACTTATCAAGAGCAAACACAACTGCAAGTAATTCTTTTTCAGTGGTAGTATAATTCAATTGAGCCCCATCTAAAGTCTTACTTGCATAATAGATCACAACCGGTTTTTTATCTACCCTTTGACCCAAAACTGCCCCAACAGCAAAATCTGAGGCATCACACATAATCTCAAAAGGTATGGACCAATCGGGTGCTTGCAAAACTGGTGCCTCAATTAATTTGTTTTTCAAAGTGTTAAAAGAATTTAGACACTCATCATTAAAATCAAAAATTTCATCTTTTAACAACAGTTTGCAAAGAGGTTTAGTAATTTTGCTAAAATCTTTAATGAACCTCCTATAAAACCCGGCATGACCTAAAAATGCCCTAATACCCTTAACATTCGTGGGAGGAGGCAAAGTTGAAATCACTTTAATTTTTGCCCTATCAACCTCAATCCCACGACTCGATACCACGTGTCCCAACACGATCCCCTCTTGAACCATAAAATGGCTCTTCTCCCAACTTAACACCAAATTGGTTTCTATGCAACGCTCTAAGACTCGTGTTAATTGGTTCAAACAAGACTCAAACGATGTACCAAAAATTGAGAAATCGTCCATGAAAATTTCAAGTGAATCCCCGATCATATCAGAAAAAATAGCCATCATACATCTTTGAAAAGTGGCCGGGGCATTACACAAACCGAATGGCATCCTCCGGAACGCAAAGGTGCCATAAGGACAAGTAAAAGTGGTCTTTTGTTGGTCATCGGGGTGAATAGCAATTTGGTTGTACCCCGAATAACCGTCTAGAAAACAGTAAAACTTTTGACCGGACAACTTCTCAATTATTTGGTCAATGAAAGGTAGAGGAAAATGGTCTTTGGAAGTTGCGGAATTCAACTTCCTATAATCAATGCAAATTCGCCACCCGGTTACCGGTCGGGTGGCTATTTCCTCACCTTTCTCGTTCCTAACAATCTGAATTCCTGCTTTCTTAGGAACGGTTTGAGTTGGACTTACCCATGAACTATCGGAGATAGGATAGATAATACCTGCATCCAGCCATTTGAGTACCTCCTTCTTGACTACCTCTCGCATATTCGGGTTAAGCCTCCGTTGTGCATCTCTCGCGGGCTTTGCTCCTTCCTCGGTAATGATCTTGTGCATGACTATGGATGGACTAATTCCCTTCAAGTCTGCAATGGTCCATCCAATAGCCGCCCGATGCTTCACTAACACCTTCATCAACTCCTCTTCTTGCTCCTTAGTTAGACCTGCAGAAACAATAACCGGAAGAGTGTTATTCTCACCAACAAAATTATACTTCAAATGTTTAGGAAGTTCTTTAAGTTCAAGTGAAGGTGGTGATTCGAGTGAAGGCTTCAATTGTGAGTCGATATGTTCTGGTAAGCTCTCCACTTGAATAGACCATGGTGGTCTTTGGTCTCTCACAGCCATCAACTCTTGGCTCTCATCCTCTGCTTCCATCTCCTTGACCATATCAGCATAGCCCCTGCCAAACAAAGCAAACTCCTCGGGGGTCCCATCCTCCTCATTAAAAGGGAAAAATGGAGGTGTAAGACCTTCAACGATTTCAGCCCGAAAGCATTCATCATCTTCCCGAGGGTTAGTCACATTGCCAAAAACACTTAACCGCATTTTGCGGTTCCCAAAAGTCATGTCCACGGTACCCGACCTGCAATCAATTTGTGAGTGACTAGTAGCTAGAAAAGGTCGACCCAAAATTACCGTGGGCTGAGCAGTTTTTTCAACTGACACATAATCCAAAACCAAGAAATCTACCGGATAGAAAAATTCATTAACTTTAACTATAACATCCGATAGAATTCCCCGGGGCAGCTTAGGGGTCAAATCAGCCAAAATCACCGTAGTGTCGGCTTTCTTTAAGGGTCCAAAGTCGTACTGATCGTACAAGCTCCCCGGTAAAATACTCACACTCGCTCCAAGATCCAAAAGGGCGCGGGTCATCTGAAAGTCACCAACTTGAATTGAAATAATTGGTGCCCCCGGATCTTGGAGTTTCTTTGGCAAAATGCCTGAAATTATGGCACTCACATCTGCATTTGCGTCAAGCTGTTTTGGAATCTTGTAATTCCGTTTTTGAGTGCACATGTCTTTCAAGTACTTTGCGTAAGCCGGAATTTGCTTAATTGCATCTAAAAGGGGAAGATTGATTTTAACTTGTTTGAAAATATCCCACATCTCATCTTGTTGTGGGCCCCGTTTAGATGTTTTCTGATTAGGTTCAATTAAAGCTTTTGGAAAAGGTACCGACTTTTTCTGTTCAACCACTTCATTATCTATCACCCTATTACCAGATTCATTAAAGGTTACCTTTTTTGGTGTCCTAGGGTTACTAGACTCGGTTGCAACTGACTTTGGGTTAGTTTGGTCGGTTTCCGGCTCACTTTCATCATCACTTACCCAATCCTCCACCACCCCATCAACTTGTGGTGGAGGTGCCCCTACCTTATTATCCACGGACTTACCTGAGCGTAAAGTGGTGATCTTGTTGATTGGCACGTGTCGCGTGTTCTTGGAACTAGAAGACTGACCTTGCTGATGTTGTGGGTTTATGGTGGTGTCACTAGGTAGCTTTCCTGGATCTCGCCTTGATGACTCCGCAGCCAACTGCCCCAACTGTTTCTGAAATGCTCCCATTGTCTTGTCTTGGAGCTCAAACCTCCGATCAAATCCCTGAACTTTGTCGGTCAACTGTCTGTGGCTGGCGGCTAACTGTCTTTGCTCATCGACTATCTGCTTTTGACCATCTGCGAGTGAATTCATTTTCTCCATTAAGGCGGCAAATTGCGCTTGCATCCCATCTTCCGGTGTCGGTTGAGCTTGTTGGTAGCTTCCTTGGGGAGGATTTCCACCTTGAGTGTAGGTGTTCCGTTGATAGCCCCCTTGGTTGTAACCGGATGCTCGGCCTTGATATTGTGTTGAAGCTCCACCCTGCACATTAGAAGTTTGAAAGTTAGGATTTAACTGATTATTAGCATTGCCATACCTGAAATTTGGGTGGTTGCGAAGGTTGGGATGGTAAGTGTTGGAATTCATCGCTCCCTGGACATAATTGACATCTTCGCTTTGCTGAACCATGGTGGAACATGCATCCACCGAGTGGCCTAATTCGCCACAACCCGTGCACACCGGAATTTGTGCACTAGCCTTCACCTCATCTGGTGCACCCCCCAACTTCATTTGGGCCACCTGCTTCTCCAACAGAAGCGTTTGCTGACGAAGCTTCTCAATGCGTTCCTCTGCCTCATAATCAACCGATTTGACCGCTGCGGATCGCGATCTTCTCCCATTCTGAGCAAGCCTTTTTGATGTGGCACTCAACCTCTCCATGTGCCCCCAATCTACCTCTTCCGTATTGGTTAGGAATGTCCCATTGCTGATGGAGTTCAGATCTCTGATGTCTTCTGGGAGGAGACCATCATAAAATGCCTTGATGAGATCCCAAGTGTCGATTCGATGATGTGGGCACTTGCGCAACAAGTCTTTGAACCGAGTGAATGCCTCATGGAATGGTTCCCCGGTGTGTTGCTGGAAGGACCGGATCTCTTCTTTCACCTCACTGGTTTTGCTCATCGGGAAGTATTCCTCGAGGAACACCTCTTGCAATTGCACCCAAGTATAGATGCTACTGGGAGTTAGACTCTCGAACCATCTCCTTGCTCGATCTTTGAGGGTATACGGGAAAAGCATTAGCTTGACCTCGTCCTGTGTGAACCCCGTTGCTCCAATAGGTATGCATGTGGACTCGAAGCTATGAATGTGATGATATGGTTCTTCGGTTCTTTTCCCGTAGAATTCTGGTAGATGACTCAAGTATTGAGGTCGAACCTCAAAAGCTCGTCTGTTTGCTCCGATTGGTGTGACTACCGCAGATGCACTCGGTACAACGATTGGCTTAAAGTGACTAGCCACTCCCTGAACTGGCGGATTTTCTACCAATCGTGGGACTCCTCCTTCCATTTGAAGACGAGCTCCCCCATGGTTGAATTGTGGAACTCCTCTTGGGGGAAGCTCTTCTTCCTTGTGGGGCAACATTAGCCTGTGGAGCTCGTGCCCGATTTCGTGGTAGCTCATGTTGTGGTTCATCTCTATACCCATATCCATCTTCATCTTCATTTGGGTCATACCAATCATGCCCCCACTGCTCCTCATACACGGGATTTTGTCGAAAGTGGTTTTGTGGTGGTGGAGGTTGTTGTGGTGGGGCTCGGCGGAATAAGGGTGGTTGTTGTTGGCGAGGTGGACTTGGCTGTCTAGCCTGGTAGTGGTAACCGTCCTCCTCATGGTATGAAGATTTAGGGGAAAGGGATGGTAAAGAATTGTGCCCGTGCACCCGAAATGGTGGAATATGACCCGGAGGAATGTTTTGTGGCATGGCAGGGTTTTCTGGTTCATTCTGGCCTTGGTTCTGTGGTTGGTTGGGATTTTGATTGAGGTTCTCATTTGGGTTTGGGTTTTGGTTGGGATTTGGGTTCTGATCTTGGTTTCGGTTTTGGTTTTGTGGTTGGTTGGGAATTGGATTCTGGCCCTCCATCTCTCTTCTGTTTCTTTGTTCTGCTCGGTTCTGCCGAGCTGTCCTCTCAATCTCTGGATTGTATATCAACGGAGAGGTCTTGCGGGAATGCCGCGTATGCATGCACAATCACCTAAAACCTGCAAAATTGGTCACAAAAGAGCAAACCAATTACGTAGCACTGTTCCAGGGGGTGTAAATAATGCAATAGAACAAGAAAAATCGAAACTTGGATGGTCAAAATTTTGGAAACTTTCTGTGAAAAATTGACCAAGGCGTACCGCCCAGGAATGAGCAATTCCAGGCGTACCGCCCAAAAATTGAATTTCGGCAAAAATTAAAAATTTTTTTTTTTTTTAGTTGCAGAAAGTAATTAATTGGATAAAAACACTATTTTTGGGTTTTTTTGAATTTTTTGAAAAATGAAACAAAAATTGCAAATTAAACAAAAATCAACAAATCAAAAAGCGCACTAATTCCCCGGCAACGGCGCCAATTTGATAACGGTTTGTCAGGCCGTTTCAAATCCCCAACTAGATTGATTTGTAGTAGTGGTAAGTTAGGGTTATCGAACCAAGGGAATATGTGGAAATTGACTAGTCGATTAACTAAGTTAAACTAAATTTACTGATTAACCTAAAATTAACTAAGGTTGCCACTTGGCTGTTTTGGTTGATTGAGTGATTTAACTAACAAAGTTAACTAACTTTAACCTAAAAACTTAATTGAATTCAAATGAGACGAATCTAACCACTTCTGGATCCTGGTTGGCTACCGATCTAGAAAAACCTAATTCCTTAACCGTGACACATAGACATGCCCCCCAATTGCTTCCTTGACCTAATAACCTAGTTTCCTAATGGGCTGATTAGTCCTGCCGCAAGAAAGTGCTAGATCAATAAACAGTGGACCACTAAAACCCTAGATTACTAGTTGATTTTAACAATTCCGCATGTAGGTATTCAACGGTAGCAAGTATTCCGGAATAACTAGTTAAGAAATAGGTTAATCATAGAACGAATCCACCAACCAATCACCAAAAGCGGTTAGTGGTGGATTAGCCGGACATGGCTAATGAAACAAACATGATTTTATTGAAAGATTGCATTAAACTAACGTACCGAATGATTCGAAATCTCTCAAAAAGCTCCAAAACAAAGTGAAATTCGCAAACCCTACTGCTCTGGTCGCACACTGAAGATGAATGAATGACAAAAACTTAAAGAACAAGTTTAAATAGAAAACCCTAATCTAAAACTTCTGCCGACTGAATCGGGGCGTACCGCCCCAAAGTGTGGGAATTCTGGGCGTACCGCCCGGATTGCAAATCTTCCGGCTGCGCTCTCTAAACTTTAGGGCGTACCGCCCTGACTTCTTCTCTTCTGGGCGTACCGCCCTGATTTGAATCTCAGGAACTTTCTTCAATTTTCTTCTAAGTCTTCACTCGTTCCCGGTTTTTCTCGAACTTTGTACCGACAGCTTCCAGCTTCTCTCGTAACTGCTTCAATTTAACTCATTAAGCATCCGGTACCTCAAAACATAAAACCCGTGAAAATGCAACATAATCCAACCATTATTGTTATTAAATAAGACAATATAAACATAATAATGACGACACATTGGACTAACATCATAAATGTATTTTGTATTTATAACCCTTTGTGAATAGAATTGAGGCAATCGATCATTCAATATTTTACAGTATTTTGTTTATTGGGTTTCAATTTGAACTTTTTAGTTGTTTATGATTTTTGGGTGTATCAAAATTAAGGTTTACAAAAGTTTAGTTACTAGAATATTTTAGATAAAAAACGCAACGGATATATTAAATCAGAAAACGATAGCAATGGAAAATCCGACATGATCATTGTTTACTAAACATACAAACACGGTGAACAATAATTAGTTAAATTAACATGAATTAAATATACCTTAGCGGTTAAGATAACCTTTTGAGAGATCGAGGGTCAACGTACGAGTGCTACACACGAAACGGAACGAAAAACCGATCGACAGTGGTGCGGTCCGAGAACAACAGCAGTGACGCGGGTGGTAGCGGACTGGGGCTGACCGGCAGTGGATGCCGGAGAAGCGGTGGCGGCAGTGGATGACAGAGCAGTGGTGGCGTCAGTGATAAGCCTGCCAGAATAGAGAGAGAGAGTGAGAGTAGGGGCGGCTAAGGTTGGATATTCTGGAGTTGTGAAGTCTAATTAGGTTAGATGACAGTAAGATATATTTATAGATTATCTTAATCAAAACTCTAATCACCAACCGGGCCCCTCATCTATTCGCGATATAAGCTAACCCGAGCCCATGAAAGTTTAAATAATTAAACTTTATTTATACTGTTATTTATAAATAGTACAAATAATAAATCTTGTTTCGTTGAATTCCAGTTAATCCTGTTACATGGATTTGATGTTCATTGCCCAAGGTGTACCTCTTACGTGTCAAACCTTCGGTAGTCACGTTAATTTATCAAAGTGAACATATGAAATCCATCATTGTCATCATTTCTACCCTAGATATGCGAATAAGATAGATAATACGTGCGTGAGTCTATATCGCAAATTTAGTGAAATTTAAAATTTTTAAAGTGACTGCACTTTGCTGATAATACGCTGTCAAAGTTCATACATCAAGGGGTGGTCAAAAAGTCGGGATCTCAAAAAATCCCGATTACTGAACTGATTTTACTTCCCGGCTTTGTATGTCGGTCCCTAGATTAGGGACAAACTGGTCTCGAACTCGGTAAAAACCGAGAAGCTCCCGATGATCCTGATCCCGACCGATTGTTGGCCCAATATAAATGAGTCACAGTTTTGGCCCAATTTAATTGAAGCCCAAGAACCCCATATATGTGTATTTGGTATTGGGGGCCATCACAATAAAAGAATGGACGATTTCAAGGAAACAGAAGGCGACCATTGGTCTTCTGGTTCTCCATCCTTGATCTTTCTAATGAATTTCTCCCTCTTTGATCCTTTAGGAACAAGATTAAATCACGATACAACCTCTCATCAACGACCGTACTATGTAAAGATGAATACGGCCGTATCGCAGGATTCTGGATAATGAAGATACTATTGAATACGACCATATCAGCATATTGTGATACGCCCGTATTCATCCTGGAACAATTTGAAGTCTTAATTTTTAGTTTTAAAATGGAAATTTAGACTATGGATTGGGAACAGTAATGTTATAAGGTTTTACTGGACAATTGGAAATGAATTGAAAAGGGATTTCATAACATTGAACTTGTCGGAAATCCTAGTTATTGAATCGGGTATCCATACGGAGACCCATTGATTATTGTTGAGAATCTGATTTACTCAGCGTTACGATTATATACATCGTAGGGTGACTTGCATCTAGACGTGGTGGAAGTGAGTTAAACTTCTTAAGTCCCGCTTATATGTGAGTACCGATAGCTTCCCCTCTTTTAAATATTTTAATTGTTTTGGGGTGCACATGAACTGTTTACTGCTTATTCCCTGTTGCTTAACTTTGTATGTGTGGGCTAGCTGGGTGGGTCGATTGTTGGGTAGTAAGCTTTCAAGAGTAAGCTACTCTGGTCATTAGGGATTACGTATGCCACGGGGTATATATGGGGGGCTTAACAACTTATTAAGTACGTAGCGTAATTGGCCTCACGTCCATGCCTTGATATTAAGTTATCAAGGATGTGAACATGAGGGGTAATACAGGGGCACGCGCCTGTGTTATGCCGGATTGAATTTTGACCTAGGGCTAGACCATCAGTAGCTACACATAGGGTTTAGTAGAGAGAATGAGAAATTGTTTAATAGAATGTTTATTGCTGCGGACTCACCAACAACATTATTGTTGTTGATATGTTTTAGTTCATGGTGCAGGTAAGTAGCTCAAAGCAGATATTGTGTCGGGCAAAAGGGTTATGATTGGGGACTGTTATTAATGGTTGTATTGCCCTATTATTGCAGGATAAGATCTGGCCTTTGTTATCTATCCTTGTTATCTATTTCCATATGTTATTAGCCTTTGTTATATATCCTTGTTATCTGTTTCCATCACATAAAAACATTCTACGAGAGTGAAGGTAAAGGCATATATGGCCATGAGCCTAAGTTTGTGTATATATATATAGGGGTAAGGTTCAAATGAGAACTTTTTGTTTTGAGAACTTTTGAGAACTAAATCTCAACCACAAATTTCAGGGGGACCACTACAATTCATGGGAGGGGGGATACATGTAAATAAACTTGTGGCTCTAATTAGTTCTTTTTAGTTCTCAAATCAATTTGGTTCTCAAATGATCCTCTTCCTATATATATATATATATATATATATATATATATATATATATATATATATATATATAGTGAAAAGTTCAATTAAAAACAAGATGTTATTGCGAAAACACGAAAACAAATATTAAAACCTCTATAACTTCCTCATACGTTAATATTTTTTAAAAAAATTTGCACCAAAAGTCTTAAAATTATGTCACCTTTAATTATGGGAAAAACAATTAAATATTTAAAATTTCATGATTTTTTTATTATTGCATATGTGCAATAATACGTATTAATTATATTATACATGTGCAATATTAACAAAAAAACGTTATTTTTTTTAATTTTTTCCAGAATTAAAGATAACAGAATTATAAGATTTATAGTGTAATTTCTTTTTATCAAAAATATTAACGTATGAAAAAGTTATATAGGGTTTAATATTATTGCACATGTGCAATAATAATTTTTATTGCACATGTGCAATAATAAAAAAATAAAAAAAAACGTTGATTTTTTTTAATTTTCTACAGAATTATAAGATTTATGGTGTAATATTTTATAAAGAGTCCTTATAAAGACACCCAGGTTTTTACTAAAAACACCCAAAGCATACGATCGTTTCACCCAAAACGACACTGAAACGATCGTTTCACCTGAAACGGCCCCTTGGAATTGTACGTCGACATCAAAAGCTGCAACCCTATCAAATCATGTTTATTCCTTCGATCGTTTTGCATGAAACGACCTGAATTTTAGGCCGTTTTATAACAAACGATCGTTTCTGGATTTCTTTTGAATTCATTAGATGTGATGTTTTATTCTATTTAAATCGTATATATATCGATCGATCGATCGTATATTTTCATATTATCGATCGATCGTCCACTGTTTTATACTACAATCATTTTCTCAATCTATAAGATTCGTAAGAGATGTCGTGGTTCGATGAATTATTTAACGGAGGCAGCGGAGGTGATAGCTACAACCCCGGCGGTTATGATGGAAGTGATAATTATGGAGGTAATTACGGAGGAATTTACGAAGGAGACGCCGGTAGTTTTGTCGGTAATTATGCAGGAAATTATTCTGGTAATTACAACAACAACGACGACGACGACGACAACAACAATAACAACAACAAAAATAACGACGACAACGACAATAACAACAACAACGGCGGCGACGACAACAACAACAACAACGGCGACGACGAAAACAACCGTGAGTATTATGAAACCGACCAGGTACCACCTATTCATGTTAGGGCAGACTCACTCTTGGGGTCTATCAAATTACCCATGGATGAAAATCACAGAATAAATTCATAAATGGGATTCTTACATGCCCGAAGATTTTTCTCGAGTTGCATGTCGATTACCTCATTGTAATTAGACCTCAAGTGATATAACAAAGGTGCAACTTCTAGTAGTTGGTCTTCTATGTTTCTTATAGCATCCTTTGAAATCACAAAATCCTCCAAATATTGGCTGCAGGGAGTTAAAAAGCTTCAGAACTTCTCTTGGCCTGGTTTCAAAAATGTGTGGCATTTGGACCCTTCTCTGAGTGAATAATTAGACAAACCATCTCATGTTGTGCTCAGTGACACGTTCTTCAATATTTACAACAAAAATATGTATTTTATGTTTTTTTTAATAAATAATTTTAAAAGAATTTTTATATACACACAACGGCTATATACCCAACGGCTGTATTTTATAACGGCTATATACCCAACGGTTGTACTTAATAACTTTCTCCCCTATAAATAGGGGTCATTTGTTTGATCTTGAACCACCCTGTACATGTCTGAAGATCCAAATTTTCTTTCAGTTCTTCACCAGTTTCACAATCTTGCTATGTCGTCCACACCTCCTAGAGATGTCCTTGAACCATGGACTCCACCTCCGGCAATGCTTCCGGCGCCTGGTTTTGTGCCACCGGTCGAACAGCCGCCACCACCACCTGTTATGCAGCCTCGACCTCCTGCCCCCCCCCCCCCCCCCGTTAATCGTCGTCCATATCCACCACCCACTGTTGTTCGACCCCCCCCCCCTGTCCCCTCGTCGGAGTTGAAGAGGAGGATGAAGATGCCTGGAATGAAGCAAACAAAGAGGACATGGAGGTCCTTCGAGAGTACTGGGCGGAAGAACATAGTAGGTCCAAGGAGGTGGATGTCGAATCTGGAAACCGCTGGGCATCAGACAGTGACTCCGACTCAGCTTCAGACTGGTCTTATTAGCTGTTATGAGATTTCAAGTATTCTGTAGTGTTGGAGTCATAATGTTTTTCCTATTATTCTCTTGCGTTTGTAACGAATCTGGGTTGTCTTCCTGTTATCAATAAATATGTTTTTTTTTTAAACTTATGTAGATTTTTGGAACACTAAGAAATATGAATAAAAAACATAAAATACAAATTTAAAAACTTATATTCCAAAAATAAGTTAAAAATAAAATTATTTAAAAAAAATAAAAATAAACATCTAAGACTTCTCGGCTCCAAAAATAATCAAAATTTGAAAACGGTCGTTTTATACAAAACGACCCGACAAACATTCCCTAATCATCACCTAATCATTGCCATATAACGGTTTTAATATTTCCTTGGCTCGTTTCACCCAAAACGATCGTTTCGAGATCGTTTCACATGAAACGATCGTTCGGTTTGGGTGTTTTTAGTAAAAGCCCTGGGTGTCTATAGCCGGACCCTTTATAAAAGATTTTAACATATGAAGAAGTTATAAATGTTTTAATATTATTGCATATGTGCAATAATAATAATAATAATAATTATTGCACCTGTGCAATAATAATTAAAAAAAACTTGAATTATTTTTATATTTTCTCCAGAACTAAAGATAACATAATTTTAAGGATTTTGGTGCAATTTTAAAAAAAATATATTAACATATGAAAAAGTTATAGAGGTTTTAATATTTATTTTCGTGTTTTCGCAATAAAAGTTGTTTTCACATGAACTTTACCCTATGTATATATATATGTATATATATGTGTGTGTATATATATATATATATGTATGTATGTATGTATGTATGTATGTATGTATGTATATGGTGCTTGCACCTTGAACCTGAAGTGACTCGTTTGCATTAAAGCATTTCATGTTCCATGACCCGTCAAATTGGGTGATAATTGGATAAACCGTAAACATGAGTTTTGTCAATTGAAAACCCATACTACGGGACGGATAATGGTCAAATAATAATCATGTTATGACTAAATAGGAATTCAAGTCTTGTTATGGTTCTAGTCATTATGATGGAACATAAGGAAAGTTCTAAACGGGTCAAAAAGGGTAAACTATGGATACTGGGAAATCCATGGTAAAAAACTTATTTATGAATTGATTTGATTGCCTGGAATTGAAATAAATTGTTTAAAATGTGTCGGGATGAAACCCAAACCGTTAGATATGTTTTTGGAGCTCGTATATGCGAAACGGGTCAAACTGTGTTTCGTAATGAGAACTTGTCTTAGTGACAACGTATAACCGAGTTGAGGGTTGGTAAATTGATGTAAATGAGTTTAGGAGGTGTCACGTTGAAACCCAAACCTCTAGAAAAGATCGAGACTTATAATATGTGAATGGGTGAAAAGTGCAGCCAAAATTTTTTCGGTGTAAAACTGAGATTTTTTTTGTCAAAAACAGTTGTAGCGGCACGAGAAGGAGGATATATTTTCCTTCGCGGCACGCAATGACCATAGCGACACGCAAATAATAGAGGCAGGTTCCTTCGTGATAAGCGTTGGACCCTGCCAGAAATTCTGATTTATGTTGTTTTGTATCTTTCATCAGTTTGACTAATGAACCGATTTCGTTAGGCAATGAGATTTTGACTGAGTAACTTTTGAGATTGTATCGTTAGAAATGGATGACTGTTCTTGGGCGTCGCCAAATTATGCGTGATGGGGGCTTTGGAAATGTCTCAGTTTGAGGAGTTGATCGATCATGTTCTGATTATCCAAGACATGGATACTTCTGTACTTGGGCGTGGAGTAATAATGTCTCTCAAAAGTTCTTGGTTAAAAATGTTAGACTTGCTAGTGAAGAATGTATCCTTTTGGTGTCGCAAAGTCCAACAAGATGGTTTTGTCTTCCTATCAAAACTAATATATGTGCTTAGAGAGTGCTTTTGGACATACTACCTGTCATTGTTAACTAGGATGTCAAAGGGATATATGTTCCGAGTGTTTTGTGTACCTCGTGTGATATTGGGCCCGAGTCATCGGATCATCATTTTTCTCTTTTGTTCGGTTGCAGGTCCTCTTTGGAAGACAGTAGGGGCGTGGTTACGTTGTACGTTTCCATCTTACCGTCGACCAAATTTCGCTTATGGAGTGGCTCAATGACTCTACATAGAAGAATGATAAAAAAAGAGTTTCTCGGAGTGGTTATTTTGTCATCTTGTAGGCTATTTGGTACCTCAAGAATGAATTAGTTCACCAAAGCAAGCACCTATATAACACTTTTTTGTTTGATGATTGAAGATTCAAAGTATCCCCTAATTATGACAATTATGAATCAGAGATCATTTGAACCTTTAGAATAAGTGAGAATAGTAAAGGAAATCAAGTAGATCAAAGAATTGGCGTTTTTATTGATTGTAGAATGATTACAAATGAAGAATTACAAAAGACACAGTAAACGTTTGATCCTTTAATCATCACTGAGTTCAGCTATTTATAGAGTTTCTAGATCGCATCTATCAGCCACCATCATATCCGACAGTCACTCCTACTTTCCAGCTACTTTGACCTTTACGACCCTCCCCAGTACTTGCGTTGCCATGCTACATAATGACTTACATAAGTTTAAAATGACTTTGCAAGAACTTAATGACAAAGATTCGATACGAAGTCGTATTAGATAATCACCTTACATGATACGAAGTCGTATATCGTATTAGATAATCACCTTACATCATCAATGATATGATCTATTTTTCTTTTAATAAGTCGGTATATTGTACAGAAATGACCTTGTGGTCTTTCTTGGACAGAATAGTTGCAAACCCATATACATATAATAATTGAGGGAATTGCTATATCCCCTACTTTAAAAAAAAAATACTTTTTTAAACATAAGTTTTTAATGTATAACGCAAAATATTTTTTAAACATAATTTAAAGAAACATACAACTTTAAACTGAAGTTTAAAGAGCATATATACAAATGCTCCTAGGTTTGTCCGGTCTTTTATTTATTTATTTATAAAATTGGTAGTTAAAAAGGTTAAAGCCTGAATAAAACAGTAGTAGAATATTCCGTTTTATATAGTAGTAGTAGTAAAAATAGGCTACAATTAACTTCAACGATCAACAGCAACAGTCAGGTTGTGGTCGGCCATGTTCGCATACAAATCGATACACATGTATACATGGAGGGACCGATAATCTACAAAATGGATTTCGCCTAAAACTAAAAACTATCTAATATTTTAATAGTATAATTATGACAATTTCGTGATTAGTTGAAGTGAGTACAATGGGAAAAGGAGAGAATATTGACTAATTGTCATCAAATAGTAGTTTTATTAGAAACTTTTTAATCTAACTAACTTTTATATATTTTATTATCTTCTTAAATTTCTTTATTATAAAACCAATTCACCTTAATATTAATATATTATTTTTATACCTTTTCTTAAATAACATCTTTACTTTTGAAAGTGTAATGAGATTTGAGGTGTAAGTATTCTGAGTAGGTTCTCTATATTTGTGTGAGTGAGTTCGCTAAAATTTGAGGTTTAGTTGTGTATGGTTGTAAGTGTAGGAGAGACAAAATGTTACTGTTCATCCCCATATTTAATGAAAAAACTGTTCATTCTCTATATTTTTTTAATATTTTTTAATGTATTTGTGAGTGAAAGATAGAAAAAAGATAATGATAAATGTATAAAAAATATTATTTTTTTTAGAAATGTTAGATTGCAACAAGAAACTACCCAAACCATTGTGTATTCCCAGATTTGAACCTATGGCACTATTACAAACGAATCCACACTCAAAATATAGCGAAATATAGACAAGGATAATCAAATAGATGACCTAGATACAACACACACGATTGACCAATCAATCTTGACAAGAGTGAAATCGATGATGAAGATCAGATGAAAACCCTAAGGTGGCGTTTGGTTCGTGGAATTCAATGAAATTTAAATTGATATATTATCCTTTTAAAATTGTTCTTGATTGGATAACAAAGGAATTTGAAATGCAATGAGTTTCTTTAATCAATGAAATTTAATACTATTTTAACATTCCTTAGAAAACCTTTACTTTAATGAAGGAAAATTACATGACCTCGAATTCCATTGATTAAAGGAATCCATACCAATTTAATTTTGTCCATAACCCAACTAAGCATAAATTTCAAAGGGAAAACTTTGCAATTCCAATTCTATTAAATTCCATGAACCAAACGCCACCTAAGGGGATGAACAAGATGACAAGCAGAGAAAATAGAAAAAAAATATCTCGCATACTCATAACCCTAGCTGAACATACGCTTATATAATATCCATTTGGGTTGACCCGAGACCCACGCATCTGTCAACTTGACCCATTCAGCAATCCAACTTGTGTCCAGCCTATCTACAAGCTTTAACCCAGTCCGGCTCCACAAACTTCATTAATTATGAGCCCACACTGAAAATAACAATACAAATAATAATCAGTGAAGTGTTAGAATTAAGTTGAATGTTATAATTTTAACATCCCTCCTTAATTCAAACACTGAACGTATAAAAAATGTTCCATTTTTGACAAATGAAATCATGCTGATTTACCAGTAACCAATGTTGTAAAAATCGCGACTAATTGGTGATTAATCAGCGATTAATCGCTTGACGGTCCTCCACCGTCTACGATTAATGGTTTAACGGTCAGTTGGTCAACTACGGTCAACTACGGTCAACATCGGTCCTTGGCGGCCTTGATGGTTAGCCAATTTTTTAATTAAAAAAATAAAAACTTAAAAATTGTAGTTTTTGACTTAAATGTGTTTGTTTTTTGGGATTATTAAACGTATTCGACTTTATTATTGTAGCTTTTGACTTAAATGTTTATATAAGTACTAGTTTATTTCTTTTTAAGGTTATTTACTTATTAATTATACTAAGATATTGCCATGTTGGAATATGTACATGTATATATATATATATATATATATATATATATATATATATATAGAGTTGGGTTATAATACAAAGTACTTTTTATGCGAGAAGTGTGAGAAGTGATTGATGTGTTAATTTTTAATGCATGATATTGTCTTTTTATTATATTTTTGGTAAATATATGACAATCCTAAAATAAATACATCATCCATTGGATTCCAAACACTACCAAACATCATTTATTAAGAATTATTAAAAGGGCATTGTGTTAGGATATTATTACACTGTGTTTACATTGTGTTATCCTTTAACTCTAATTTTGATAAACATATGACATTCTAATATGGAAAAAACAATGTATAGTGTTATATATTTATCAAAAACATAACTAAAAGATAACACAATGCATTAAAATCTAACACATCATCCACTTCTCACACTTCTCACACAAAAAGTACTTTGTATTATAACTCTACCCTATATATATATATATATATATATATATATATATATATGAGAGAGAGAGAGAGAGAGAGAGATAAAAAGTAAAATTCAAATCAAAGTTGAACAACCAAAAAATATTATATAGATATTTTACTAAAAATACTCAGGTTTTCTAATATTTAGGAGGCTTTTCAATGATCCTCTACATATATATATATATCTATATATATATATATATACTTTTGTAATAATTTAGGGTCTCCGATTAATCACGATTAATCCGATTAATCGCTTAACACCAGTCGACCGTCGAGCTACCGCCAAACGATTTCTGCAACCTTGCCAGTAACCCTTTTGTGAACACATCAGCAAGTTGAGCTTTTGTGTCGACCCCTTCAACACTTATAACACCGTTTTGTAATTTTTTCTCTAAAAAAAATAGATCAATGTTTAGCCCTGTCATGAAAAATAGGATTAGTTGTTATTGATACGACAACAACATTATCGCGAAACAACTTTATTAGTAAATCAATTTTAACATTCAATTCTTTATAAATATATTTAATATCCACATAAGATTACAGGTAGCAATGCACATGACCCTGAACTCGGCCTCTACTGTGGACCGAGACACAACACTTTGTTTCTTGCTCTTCTAGGAAAGCAAAGTTTTTCCAAAGAACACATAATACTCTGTAACAAACTTTCAAGTAGCAAGGCATTTTGCCTAGTCAGAGTCATAATACACACTTAAGTTATAAAAAAAATATTTTTTTAAAAAGAATCCCTTTTCCTGGGGATTTTTTCAAATACCTCAAGAGTCTTAGGGCAATTTTCAGATGTGACTGGGTTGGAAGATGCATAAACTGACTTTGAAGTTGAACAAAATAAGAAATGTCGGGTCTAGTATGGATAAGTAAATCAACTTACCTATTAGGTTTTGAAAACCAGTTATGACACTCAAAAGGAATTAAATCAAGTTTTTCTTCCCCTAAATATCGGCAGCCACACCACCACGGTGGCCACCATGTTTTCCGAACATCGTCGATAACTCTTCCTCCCTGTTAAGACCACCTCCCCTTAGATCTCTGATTCGCCGTCGACCCTGAACCACCTTCACCGATTAATTTGAGTGTTTGATTTTGTGGAATTCAAACCCCATTTAAAACCGGAAACACAAGTTCTTCCTCCACCAACCACCGCTCCGCCCACCACGTTGACCATCTCCGCGATATCTCTCTAATTCGTGACCTGGTTTTAACGAATATGACTTAATTGATGTTGGTTCCCGGTTCTAGAATCACATAAGGAGAGAAATCAAGGGTTTTGGGGGTTGACTACCTTGCAGACAAGTTCACTACGAATGAGAGGGTAGCCTCTAGGGTCTAGTATTTGGATGTTTGGACCCTCGACTTCGACGACAATTAAGTGGCGTTATCCATTACCGTGAACACTGTCGCTGCACTTAGTGGTGTAGCCATGGCGGAGGAAGAGTCGCAAACTGTTCTAAATACGGAAAATTGAATATGCAAAATGCCTTAATTTTTTATTATATTAATTAAACTTACAGATAATATACAAAAACAGTCCCTCACTTTATGGGTAGTACGTATGGTGGTAAGAATTTGATGTGAAATGGCAACTTTTTGAAACCTCAGGGAAGCACATGAGAAAAAAAACTATTTTGGATGAAAATAGCAAAAACCATCAAACCATAGGGATGAAAATGGCTATTTACTCTAAAAATTATAAGAGATAATTTAATGTTACGAATTGAATGCTAATTACGATCGATCAAGAACAAAATTGGAATGAAATGTGAAATGAAAACTAAACTGAAGATCTCTTATTTATTACGATCAGAAAATGAACAAAGAATACAAAGGAATTGAGAAAAATGTATCGAGAATCAAAATTGCCCAAATCTGAGAATAAGATTAGCTATAAACGACTGCTAACAACTTATTAACAAACTACTTTCACTAACAGTCCCTCAAGAGTTTTTATATGACATAAACAGCCCCTGAACATTTCAACAATCAGTAAATTTACCCGATCTCCTCTAATGACATATTAACTGGAAATTAACAATATAAATGTTGACTTCCGTTGACTTTTGACTTGATCATTATTTTTCATAACAAATCCACCTTAGTGTCAAGTCAACACTACCATTATTCAAAGTCAATCTAATTATGCTATAATCAACAACTTTACAACATCATATACTAGTGATCTGTAAGATTTGTGCAGCTAATGAGCAAATCCATTGATAACATAACTAGACAACTTGAGATATCAAATCCGATTACATCATTCAACCAATGTTCAGCGGATCTGTAGAAACGAGAAACGATCTTACTACTGCATGCTTTGATCAATGTAATGAACACGAGATGTAAATAAGAGATTTTGTATTGATCACTTGAAGATACAAACACAAGCTCTCTAGTTTCTCTCTCTAGAAACACACACAGAAAGTGTAGAAATGACAGAAGTATTCAGAAGTGTTAAGCTCTCATTCTAACACTACCTATTTATACTAAGTGACTAACCACCCAGCGTATCAAACTGGTACGCCGGACCACATGGTCCGCCGGACCATGTGGTACGCCACTGAAGACATTTCTACCACAACTCATACTCAGACATGCTCACATAGATACAATACACGAGACACTCATAGCATAGGAATATGCTTCTACAAACTCCCCCTTAACGTGTAGTGTATCTATTTTCTAACTAAACTTCAGTCTTCAATCTTCAACATTGCTACATCCGATATTTGACTTGAAATCTTATCAGGAATAGAGCTTGCATGGCTGGATCACTCTTGAATCATCTTTAATCTTCAAGATTCACTTGTAAAAATAAAACATACTTCCCTTTCACCATGCTTGAGTCTTGACACATATAACCTGCAATTTCAGAAGACAGAAACGCGGTTTCCTTTTTCTTTTAAAAATTAAATTAATCTTGGCGCAAAACTTCTCTTTGAGAATCCAAGATAGATTGTTGAAATTTGATTTCGTATCACATGTCGATCTGTCAAAAACAAATAAGAAATAAAATCTTTTTGACTTTTTGAAATTTTAAATGAAAACACACCGAAAATCTTTTTGATCTTTCTAAGATATGAAATATAAAAGCAATACTGAATCAGACACTATTTTTGTCTTTTGTGAGAAAGATCACAACTTGGGATCATATTGAACATGACATGCTGAACTACACTTCAATTTCAATTACTTCAACACATAAGTCATGTCGATTACTAGTATAATTTGTCCATCTTAAACTCAGGCAAAATCATACTCATAACATCTGGATATGTTATTGTATTGATTAAGTTTGCTTTGACCAGTGTACCCCACACTATTAGACATACTCAGATATGTTTTTGCTTTTATACCACACTTTGTGATTTCATTTGTGATTTAATCACATAACGATTGTATACATGATTTAGTCAACTGTGTTCCATGTAAAAAGAAATAAGAACGTTAAATCGTCTACCTTAAGGTCGATCTTTCGATACGCAGATAAGGCCTCAGATTTAACAAAATAAGAAAATAAAACAAATTGAAATTGTATAACTCAACAACAATCAGGTCGGTACTTCCGTACACGCAGAGAAAGTCCGATAAGTTATACGAAACACCAAAGAAAATAAAGCAGAACGTCAAACGAACAATAATCAGGTCGATCTTTCGATATGCAAAGAAAGTCCGATCGTTTGACAAAATAAAGAAAATCAAACAAGTTTAAATCTTTGCAAAATAAACACATGTATACACAGTGACTTCTCATTTTCTTTTTCACATATCTTTTCTTGATATACCATGAGATATGCATCAAGATGTTGTCCACTTGGTCAAGCATTAGTATTTAGTGTGTTTATCACATCTGAATACTTTCTGATTTAATGCCGAGCCTACCAAGTACATCGAACAATGATCTTATGGCTTTTTCATCTATTTTATCCATGAGTCAGACACGTAAGCCAATGTACCATCATTTCCCAATTATGTTGGATACAACTTCTCATGTTTCAATGTTTTTGTATTTTTCTATTTTTCAGTGTTTTTGTATTTTCTGATTTTCTCGCCCTTTATAAAATGAAAACTCTATTTTTGGATTTTCATTTTAACACAAACAAAAACACAAAGACGCTATTTTGGTTTTTCAATTTTCTCCCCCTAAACTACATACGGAATGTAAAAAGAAAGAAAATTGACCTTTCGACATGGATACCTGTCAGATTTGGCTTTCAGAAAAATTTTAGTTTTGAAATTGTTATCACATGAAATTTAACTTAAATCAGCAGAATACTCCTCCATCAGCAACTTTTCAATCACCGATAGGTCTTCTAAAAGTACCTGCACACTGGTCAAACACATCAGTTTATAAATGACCCGAAGCGAATCGCTTCTGGTCGACCAGTATCTTGGTTTCCTTTCGAAACCACTTTAGGTTTCCAGTGTTGTTGTTTTGATAAATCAATATTTGATGAACCAGTCACTGTTGATTGTGACGAACAACCTACAAAGGGAACATTTTGAAAACGCGGAATAAATCTTCCTTGGGTTTTGAAAAATGTAGGTTGGGGGAATTTATCAAATACTCTGCCATTTTCATCAATGAATCGTTGTTTGGCAGTTTTATCAACATAAGGAACATTTTCTCTTCTCGAACTAGAAGCAGCAGTGACATAACAATCTTGTGCCATATGCCCTTTTTATCGGCAATTGTAACACAAACGATTGTGTATATTTCGTCGTTTTGGAACCTGCATAGCTTCACAAATATATTCATCTCCAAAATGATCATAAAAATTATCATATACCTGACGATGATGATCATGAACCCATTTAGAAGTCGGGCTCGTTGGAGTAGAGTTGGATCCTCCAGAAGAATATTTAGCAAACTGCTTCTGATTGTTCCGTGAAGCATCAGCCTTCACAAAAACTTCAGCAATTTTCTGAGCATCCACGCAGTGTAGCGGAAATTCTTTGTCAGAAAATATTTGTTCCGAACCCTTGAGTTTATAGAATCTCTCAGGTTGAACCTTCTCAGCTTTGAAGACATCTTTCTTTACTTGCTTCACATTGACTCTTTTCAGTTGTTGTTTTGAAACTTTTGAACTACCACCGTGAGCAGCGTTTCCTTCAAATCCCAAACCAACACTCTTTCCTGAACCCTTCTCTCCCATTCCAGTAGATTTATGTCCATTCTTTGCCAACCTAGAAAATTCAGCTTTAACTTTCTTGAGATCTTTTGGAGCATTGACAATTGTTTCATCAATGTCAGTGTTTGAACTTGCTGATTTCTCCTTGTCTGTAGACGAAGAACCAGACACACCCTTTTTAGCTTCAGAATTTTCAGTACTCTTACCCTTTTCCTCTTTCTTTCCTTCACCCGATTTAGAACTAACAAATTCAGAATAATCACCAGTCTCAACCTTGTCTTTCAAATCATGAACGCCTTCTTTGAGACTTCCTGGTAGTGACACAGTTTTGTTGAACATCCTTTCAAAATTCTCATCCTTTTCCAAGAAACTTGTAAAAGATTGTGAATTAGTAACATTGTTCAAAAGACGTTTTGAATCAACGACTTCAATCTTTAATTCAGAAATTCTTTGATGAGCTTCAGCCAATTCCTTTTCTGTTGCAATGAGCTTCTTTGCTACTTTATTAGTTTCATACTTTTGTAATCTTAACGCATCTAGTCCAGCCAACAATTCCTTCTCGAGTTTATCTTCATTTCTTTTCTGAATATCCAAATTTGCATTTTGCAACTTGTTCACTCTAACCAACTCCCTCTTCTCATCAAGTAACTTTTCCATATCAGTCTGATAAGATTGAATCTTAGTAGCTTGATCACCAGAAAGTTGAGTAAGAGTATCAAGTCTGGACTTTGATTTATCAAGAAGATTTTGAAAATCTTTTGCAGTATCCTCAGCTTCATCTTTCCATTTCTTCACTTCTTGGACTAATTCATCATTTTCTGCAGATAACTTTGTAACTTTCTGTTCAAACTCTTGTTTAACACTTTGAAATTTTAATTCTTTCTCAATAATCTCTGCTTGTAAATCTGAAAACTTTTCTTTCTGAGAAGAAAATTCTTGAACTAGATCTGCTAATTTTTGCTGTTCATTTGCCAGTTCTTCTATCTTTCTTTTATTTTCATCAACCAACAACTCATTTTCTTTTATCAATCCTTCTATCTTCTTGTCTTTCTGAGAACAGAACTCACAAACCGATTCATAGCCACCATCTCCAGAACCACTTGTTTCAGATTCAGAATCAGTTACTTCGTCTTCAGTATCACTATGAACAATTTGAGCAATCATCGCAGATGAACCAGTCCATGCAGACTCATCATTAATCTCATCCGTAGCCCAATTACAGCCTTTATTCAATGTTCGTGCTTTTTCAAATGCTTCAAGTACACTAGCACCCCAATCATAACCTTCATTGGACTCAGAAGCGATAGTTGTTAAGGCAATTGGAGAATTAGAAGTTTGCCCCCAATCATATTGTTTATCAACTTGAGACACCAAGGCTGTTGGAGACTTTGATGCAGAAGCAGTTGATTTTGAACACTCACGAGCAAAATGTCCAAAATTGGAACATTTGAAGCATTTTGCCTTTGATTTATCAATACCAACTTTGCCATCTGGATTTAAACTTTGAAATCCAGTCTTTTTCTTGAATCTTTTAACTCGTTGAGCTAACATTGCCAGTTGCCAATTGATATCCATTTGCTCAAGATTATCAGGATCGATTTGATTGAAATCCTCTTCAATCAGATTAGAAGTTGTCAAACCACCATTCATGTCACACCCCCAAGTAACCACTAACGGAGTTTGTACCGTTAAGGGGTGCGAGCAGACCAGGATCCACAACCATTAGTTACATATACTAAATGAATCAGGGTTAGTCCAAATGTAAATCATAAATTAACTTCTCAGAATACGCAGCGGAAAAATATTTCATAGCACTAACCACGTGCTTTACAAATCATTGTTTTAAATCCCCAATTAAGTCTAAACAGAAGTAAAATTTGTCTTCACGTGCCATGCCAACCCGCTCCGGATACTCCTCAGCGATCTGCAAAAGTTTAAACCACGCAAGTGTCAACCTAACGGTTGGTGAGTTCACAGTGGGCTTGTCATGCAGCGACCCGGTCTCATAATCATATTCGTGTCAACGTATACTTAAGTAATATTGTTTTGTGAAAAGCAATGCTCATTTTATTATCTCAATTCATAAAAGTAATATTCGTAACATACGTTATCGGGTATGTACTAGTTTTGTATAGTTAAAGTGCTCAACCGATATCGCGGGTAGCTAATCCGTTGTTCCATGCACTAAGGAAGTTTGTACCAAAGCTGACCAATAAGTATTGTAGTGGCATCGCCATCATCTATTTTGTTTTGCGGACATACGTCATCGCGGCTTTGCCTCCCCCGTGTCCTCTCGGGATCACGGTCAGATAGGCTGATATTGTACCTCCGTGCACCTCCAGTGTCACGAGGCGGAGTTTGTCAGACTCCAGTAGATCTACCCAACATCCCCTCGCTTTACAATTAATGGCACAATTAAGTTGATGACTTTTTCAGTTAAAAGGCAATCCTTAGAAATCATGTGATATCATGTGGTTTAGACTTTAACCTACACTAGCCATATTAAAACGGTTTACTGGATTCTCATGAATCTCACAAATGTTTTCAGTTTCGTTTCAGAAATAGTTTTGTTTAAGTTTCACAAGTGTTTCCCATAAAACACTTTAAGTTCATCAAGCGGGTGCCAAGCACTCCTAAGTTTTCAAGTTCATTTGAGAGGTGCATAGCACTCATAAGGTTGTCAGCATTGTTTTTCGTTAAGTTATTCAGAGTGGCCCAAACGGGCTCACAGTAAACGGGTTAGTGACACTCACCTTTGGTTGCACTGCTACACTTGCTAAGTAATCCAAGTATTGTTTGCTTAATGAAGACCTATGAACACGTTTAGGTCTTAAGTATTAGTTTTGTGTCTAATATTTAACTCACGTCACTATGGCCCATAACATAGCACATTGGAACTACGACACGACATACCGACACACGACACCGATGGTTGATCATAAACAAGGGTTCATATAATTTAGAAGCCAGAGCATGTTTCATTATTGCATAATCATGTAAGTCATGGCATAGCATTCAAACAAGTTGCACAAGTTGGGTTTTGGTCAGATCATAGTTTCGCTACCTAGTGTCGCTAGGTAGTTTCGCTAGGTGCACGGGCAGCACTTTCGCTAGGGATTACCCGATGACACAGTTTCGCTAGCTAGTTTCGCCCGAAACTGCTGACGCAGTTTCGCTAGCCTAGTTTCGCTTGAAACTGGTTTGAACTTTCGTTCAGGTTGGTTCGCTCGATAGTTTCGTTCGAGCAGGTCTACTTAGTTTCGCGGGCGACACTACAGTTTCGCTATATAGTATCGCTGGATGCATAAACAGTTTCGCTGTATAGTTTCGCCCAGAGAACACACAGTGTCGCTGGTCGCGAAAAACTCACAAATCAGCCTAAAAACCAATCTAACAGCTTTCATACTTCATATGGTTCAATATTTAGCATGCATAATCATTTACCAACATTAAACAGTAAGTTTTAACACCTTAAACATGGGTTTTCACATTCAAATCACCAAAAACACATTTTAAACCTAAAATGACCTAACTAGCATGAATCTTCATTATGGTTCGATTTCAAACGTAAAGTTACGGACTTTATGATAGATCTAGCCTCCCTAAACATCATATCAGAAGATCAAGTGATTACATGAAGATCTAAGCATGCTTTTTAAGAAAACACATAGAAGAATGCATAAAGTATGGTTTTGGGACTCACGATTTGATCTAGGATCGATGGATGGTCTCTACCAACAGAGATGATAGCAGCAAATGGTGATTTCTCAGCTGGTCCAGAAGTTTCAGGAGAGTGTGGGTGTTTTTGGAGAAAAGGTGCAAGAAATGGGGCTTCTAGGGTTTTATGTCATTATATAACAGGAGCTAGTTTCGCTGGCAGTTTCGCTGGCCAAGCGAAACTGGCTCTGTAAGTCTATGGTTTGGCTACCGAGCGACACTATATTTTCGCCCGATATTTTCGCTGGAAACCAAAAGTGACCAGTTTGCATTCTAAGCAAGATAAGCACGGTTCATGAATTGTCATGCTATTCATAATACTAAATCATGTATTTAAATCACATTGCACATAATAACTATAAATAAATGAACACATAACACATATGGGCGGGTTCGGTGATCAACCAAAGGTCATGGACGTATTCGGCCTAGTTAAGCATTAGTTAATAAGTTAACACTTATAACGTAACTAACGGAGATTGTCTAACGGAAGTTAACCTTGGAATTCTCGGATGTCACAATTCAGCAACCCATAATATGAAGATAACAAAGCGGAGATTAATGCTAAGTGCTCATCCGGTGTTTTTGCTGAATATGAAGTCGAACTTGAATGATTTGGAATAGTGAAGTTACATCCTCTTGATGAATTTCCAGAATTTCCTGAACCATGACCAGCAACAAAAGCTGTTTGAGGTGGATTTAATGAAGTAACACCAAATGATTTGGACTTTGCATTGATACTTGCAGAATTTTGACCATGATACACTTCAGGATTTTGGAATTGAGCAGTTGACTTGTTTGAAGTCATCATTTCCATCTCTCTAGCAGGAAGCTTTCCGGTCAAATCATGAAACGATAATGCAGAATATTCTTTATCATGAGTAAGCAATAATACATAGTTTTCCCACTTTTCCGGTAATGCTTCCATCAATTTCTCTTTCAATTCCTCCTCGGTCTTTTCAATTTTAACCACTTTCATCTCACTAATCAGATGTGAAAACCTTGAAACAAGAGCAGAAATATTTTCTTTTTCATAATGTTGAAATTTTTCAAATTCCTTGTTCAACACTTTTCGTCTACTCTTCTTAAATTGGTCATTACCTTCACATCGAGCAGATAAAGCATCCCACAATTGTTTAGCTTTCTTACAAGTGCTGAATTGATGCAACAACTCGGTAGATAAAGCCATGGTAAGATAACCATAAACTTTTTGTTCAAGCTCATAACTTTTTCTTTCATCCTTATCAAAATCTTCAATTTCTTTATACTCGCCATCTGCAGTTGGACGTACATACAACTTTTGGATTGGAATCCATAAATCAATATCGTTTGTGCTGATGTATGCAGAAAAACGTTGCTTCCAATTTTGATAATCTTCCAACTTTAACAGCTTAGGAACTTTCTGACTTGTTCCTATTTCATTATCAAAATTGAGTATAGCTTGTACCGTGCTTTGCATAGCTGCAAATGCTTGAAAATCAGACATTTTTCACCGAAAATAATACTTCAAAAACTTCAAACTCAAAAACGGAGGTCTTCCAAGCGGATTTTGGGGGTCAAAATTGGACGGTACTGGCCGTAGGCGGGTACAAGTTCTAGATCTCCTCGAGACGAACGTTTTGGCTGGTATTGGGTTCCGTAACTCTTTACGGTTCTCAAGTTACGTCAGTTTTAGTGAAGATCACTTTTCTGCCAGCGGACCAAACCAAATTCAGCGGACCAATTCCGGACCAAACCAAACAGGCGGACCAGATTTGTACTTGCGGACCACTGCCGGATCAGATTAACCAGCGGATCAGATTACAACCAGCGGACCATATGGTATGCTGAAATAACTGTCGCGGATCAGATGATACGCTGAAACTGCCACGGATCAGAATTATGAAGATTGCCTACGCGGACCAGATCAGCGGATCAGATCTTCGATGAAGATACACGGGCGGACCAACCAGCGGACCAGCAAATTCATCCGGCGGAACAGAATTTCGACCTGCGGACCAAGCTGTAATCGAATGATTTTTCGATTTTGCAACTTTTGAAGCTTGAATTTGATTCAGTGAGGTGCGAAATCACTTCAGTAACACTCAGACATCATTTTTCATCTCAGAAACACTCGACATTGGAAGAATTTGATGAAAACATGAAGAAACCCAAATTTTCTCTCTCTAAAAATCCGAAAAATGATCAAAAACACAGCAATAGAGCAACCAATAGCTCTGATACCACTTGTAGAAACGAGAAACGATCTTACTACTGCATGCTTTGATCAATGTAATGAACACGAGATGTAAATAGGAGATTTTGTATTGATCACTTGAAGATACAAACACAAGCTCTCTAGTTTCTCTCTCTAGAAACACACACAGAAAGTGTAGAAATGACAGAAGTATTCAGAAGTGTTAAGCTCTCATTCTAACACTACCTATTTATACTAAGTGACTAACCACCCAGCGTATCAAACTGGTACGCCGGACCACATGGTCCGCCGGACCATGTGGTACGCCACTGAAGACATTTCTACCACAACTCATACTCAGACATGCTCACATAGATACAATACACGAGACACTCATAGCATAGGAATATGCTTCTACAGGATCCAAACAAAATTTAAACTTTGACAAAGGTAGAACCTTTGTTATCATATCGGAAGCATTCTCTAATATATCAACTTATTTTATCACAAAGTTTCTTTACTTTATGACAACTCTTATAAAGTGTAATTTTACTTAATATGTTTGGTTATCTCATGATGTACCCGATTTCTTGTTAACTGCACAACACGATGATTATCACATACTACCATAGTTGTAACAGGATTAACACCTAATTCAGCTAAGAACCCTTTAAGCCACGTACCTTCTTTAGCAGCTTCTGTAAATGCCACTTACTCAGATTCAGTAGTAGATAATGCCATAATATGCTGCCAAGAAGCTTTCCAGCTTACCAGTGACCCATGCACTGTAAAGCATAACCAGTCCTTGACTTTTCTGAATCTAAATCCCTTACAAAATCAACATCAACATATCCAACTATCCCATAGTATTCACGAGAGAAATTTCCTAATACCAAACCCATATGTTGAGTTCCTTTAAGATACCTCAATATATATCCACTGCACTGAATTCCAGTGATTTTTACCAGGGTTTGAAATAAATCAGCTCACCAATGACACTACATAGCCAAAATCTAGTCTAGTACAGACCATTAAGTACATTAAACTACCAACAAGGTTTGCATAAGGTACGCTACTCATGTATTATATATCCTCATTAGTCTTAGGAGCATCATTAAATGACAATTTAATATGAGCAGCTACAGGAACAGATACCTCCTTACATTGAGCCATACTGAAGTTATTCAGAACATTTGTAGCATAAGATAATTGGCATAACTTCAATTCCACTTTAATTCTACCCCTTATTATTTCAATCCCTAAAATATTCTTGGTAGGACCAAGCTCCTTCATTTCAAAATCTTTCTTAAGCATAACTTTAGTTTCTTGACCATCATATTATTTGAAATGTACACAACTGTCATACATACTTTTATTGAATCCATGAGCAATTATATGCTTATCATATCTAACATACCCTTGCCTTGGTGACTGTTTAAGTCCATACAAAGACTTTAACAATAAGCATACTTTATATTCTTGTCCTTACACCTCAAACCTTTAGGTTGATTCATATAAATCTGCTCATCTAAATATCCATGTAGAAAATTTGTTTTTACATCTAGTTGTTTGATCCAGTTCATAATTTCTAACTAATGTAAGAGTTCAAATCAGTCTAATTGATGTGTGCTTAACAACTGGTGAAAATATCTCATGATAATCAATCCCTGGTTTCCGAGTAACCCCTTTGGCAACCAATCTTGCCTTATACCTAGGTAATTCACCTGGCATACCTTCTTTGATTTTATAAAGCTACTTACATGAAACTAACTTTTGATTATAAGGCTTATCAAAGGCTTATCAACAAGTTTCCATGTACCAATTTTTGCAATGAATCCATTTCTTTTTCCATGTCTTCAATCCACTTCTCTTTATCAACTGAAGATACTACATCTTCAAATGTAAGAGGAACTTTCTTCTTTAGCTATGTTGAACACAAAAGCTGATAGGTCACTCTTATTAGTTCTAAACCTTGCTGGTGGTATAATTTTCCTTCTCTCCCTGCCTCTTGGAAGACAATAACTAGTAAAAAGCTCTTCACTGCCACTTGAAAGTACACCAAGCATATTTCTATCATCCACGTTTAACTTTTCAACTGGCTCCACCTCAATCTAAACCCCCTAATCATGACCAAATCATTATTTTTGCCACCAATGATATCTTTATACATGACATCCTCTTGAAATACAACATTCCTTCTCATCACTATTCTAGGACTCCCTTTATCCAGACCCCATAACCTGTAGCCTTTAACACTATTTGGATAACCTTGCATAATACACCTCTGATCAAGTTTACCTTCGCTGATATAAGAATAAACCAGACAACCAAACACCTTTAAGTGATTGTAATTAACAACTGCTCCTGACCATTTTTTCCACAGGCACCATCAATGAATGGCAGATGATGATGACCTATTGATCGAATACACAACTGTTGACATAGCCTCTGCCCAAAAACTCTTTGGCAATCCTGAAGAATGTAACATACACCGTACCTTCTCCATTATAGTTCTATTCATTCTCTCCACCAATCCATTATGTTGTGGAGTTCCAGGAATTGTATGATGTCTAGCATACCATGATCCATGCAATATTTGTTGAACTCACCACTGCAAAATTCTAATCCATTGTTTGTCCTTAATTTTCTAACTTTTGTATCCTTTTGTGTCTCGACCAGGGTCTTCCAATCTTTGAATTTACTAAATGCATCAGACTTGTGCTTTACACAATATACCTACATTCTTCTGGTGAAGTCATCTATTGTAGAAAGAAAATAGAGATCTTTACCTAGAGATGCCACTGGTGCAGGTCCCCAAAGATCAACATGAACATACTCAAGTGGTCATTTTGTAATATGTTGATATGCGCTAAATTATACATTTTTTTATATCAAATATTCCCCGCATTTTGGATTGTTTCAGAGTAACAATGAACAAAACATTGTATTATTGTTTCATTTTTATTTTTTTAGTATAATCCATGTCAAAATTACAAAGAAGCTGAATATGGAGAAAATATGAAGAAAAATATTGAAGTCTTGTAATTACTTGCCAAGCACGACCCGTGCTCTCACTTCTGCTGCTCGAGAAAATTATCTTCTAGCATCTAACAAGCACGATCCATGTCCCTGACACAGCATGACCAGTGCCCCTGACTAACATGACTCGTGCCCTAACATCTCGAAAGATTCTTGCAGATTATTTGTTAAGCACAACCTATGCTCTCACGGGCACAACGCGTGCTCCCGGGCGGGACTTACCTTTAAATACCAGCCCAAGTCATTTCTTCCAAACCGCTCACTACTTTCTCCCATCTAGTTTACTATCACGTTTTACACTTTTGTGAGCCACTTGTTTTGGCATTTTAGTTTATTCGTCAAGATTATAAGAACTCTAACTTAAGTAGAATTCTATAAATCTTTCATCTTCTCTTAAGCATATCTTTAAAGCCATTCTTGGCTAAATTCTTACACTCACTTAGGTGAAAACAAATCGTTGGCGGATTGGTAAATTGAGTTTATAAACTCACGTTAAGGTGTGTAAAAATGACTTTATGAAAACTCTTTAAATTTAAAGTTTATTGTCACCTTTCTGAACAAACGTGCCTTGCGTATTGTTGACCATTTGAGGAGTCGAAAGCTCACCAGTCGGACCTGTGACACCTGAGTAGGGGACGATGCATGATCATTTTGGTAACTCGCACCCCATGCAAACCAATACATTAAAGTGTTTTATGTCTATGTAAACAAACTTGGTTTTCACACATGTGCGATCTGAAGATATAGGTTGGTAATATATTTTCACTACGTAGACACGGTAGTGATGCGTTAGTGGACCTGGCACTGGTTACGACTGCCCATGCATGCGCGTGAGCGGTGTATGGAGGAAACATACCTTAATCCGTTATAAAGAACTTTTCATAATAATATAATCTAGTGCGTGGGGTGTTCCCCCGCTGGTTCAGGATAACGTATCCGAGTGTAAAGGTACTTTGACCATAAGGCCCTACAACTAAATGGCATTCGCACGCACTATATTTGTTACTAACAGAACGGTTCTCCCGGTAGTTACGTTCACGGGTAAGTAACGGGAGCAACGTGAGATGGAATTTGAGGCTGAAAGGCGGTCCCCTCGCCTGCTAGTAACAATTTTAAGGAAATTTTATAAATAAACATGCTACTAACTCTGCCATTGACGAGTCCTCCCAAGTGATATTATCTTTGATTGAATTAACCAGAACCCGTTTTATCTTTATCTTTACTTTATATTATCTTTTCTTATTTTTACTTATATAAATAGTAATGTTTAAGTTGGACTGGTTAGTTATTAACAAGAGATAAAATATCAAGAGCCTTATTTCCCTCGTGTCCTTGGACGACCCTGGTTTCTTACCATTACTACATCACGATGGGTGCACTTGCCCGTGTATGTGGTGTATAGTAATAGTTCTTATCTTGTCTTATAAAATTAAAGCTTAAATGTAATAATTGTGTTGAAACTGACCCATAATTGTCATATTTTTATATACTCCCAAACGCATAGCATATGTAACCCTTTACTGAATTTGACCCTATGCGCTTTACCCATTACATAGTTTTCATAAAAACCAAATTCACAATTAGACAACTCTTTAATGGGCTGTTGTGTCATGATCTCACCTAATCCTTGATGACTCATATGGCCTAATCTTTTATGCCATAACAATGCATTTGAGACACCCTTATCTTCTACTACAGCAACTAACCCATATTGACTAGATACACTATCAAGAACATAGATATTGTATCTTCTTCTTGTACCAAACAATACAACCATAGACCCATTTATGACCCTGGCTTTCCCACCCTTCAAGTTAACACTATAACCAGCACTTTCAAAAGTACCTAATGAGTTTAAATCCTTAGCTAAACCAGGAATATCCCTGACATTGGACAACTCCACCTCGGTTCCATTCATTAGCTTGAGAATGACATTTCCATGACCTTTAATTGTGTAGGGTATATCATCTTCGAACTTTACTTCACCACGATTCTCCATCTTGTTGTTTATAAATACTTATTTATTGGGAGACATATGGTATGAACAGCCAGAGTCCATAATCCATGCACCCTTATAGTTATCTTCTGAAAACCACAAGTATCTCAGCACTCTCATACCCATCAATGCAATCATCATTGGCTATTAGCACCATCATACTTCTTCTTCTTGTTTATAGTAGGGCACTCTCTCCTAAGATGTTTTCTGATCCACAAAAAACGTACTTTCTCTTGAACTTTGACTTTGACCTATTACACACCTTGGGCTTGAAGGTTCTCTGCTTAGGCCTCCCTCTTACTATCAACCCATCTCCTGGTTCTTCTTGATGCTCTAACTTCTTGTTTAGTTCTCTTGAATTAAGGGCATCCAACACATTAGAAATGGACAGATCATCTCGTCTATAGATGAGAGTATCCACAAAGTGTTCATATGAATCAAGTAAAGATGTTAACAGTATAATAGCCTGATCCTCATCATCAATTGTAATTTTCATTATTTTCTATATCAAGTATAAGGTTATTAAACTTATCAGTGTGACTTTTCAAACTTTTACTTGGTGAAATTTTGAAAGTATACAGCCTCTTCTTAAGATATAAACGATTTGCTAATAGACTTTTTCATGTAGAGAGTTTCTAACTTTGTCCAAATCCCAACCGCAGTGGTTTCTTTTGACACTTCTGTCAAAACACGATGACAAAGACATAGCACAATCTCATTGTGTGCTCTCTCCATGATTGACTTCTTGTCTTGCTCAGTTAATGCCTCAGGAAGATTCGCCTCTCCCTTTAGTGCATCAACAACACCAATATGAACCAGCATTGCCCTCATCTTGAGCCTCCAGAGAGAGAAATCATTTTTGCCATCAAATTTTTTGAGTTCGAACTTTGTAGACACTATCTTGATCTAATAAACCTCCAACTGAACACACCGATCGTTTTCTTCGTGAATTTGATTCGTAGTCTAACTCCGATACCACTTGTTACGAATTGAATGCTAATTGCGATCGATCAAGAAAAAAATTGGAATGAAATATGAACTGAAAACGAAACGATCTCTTATTGATTATGATCAGAAAATGAACAAAGATTACAATGGAACTGAGAAAATGTACCGAGAATCAAAATTTCCCAAATCTGAGATTAAGATTAGCTATACACGACTGCTAACAACTTATTAACAAACTACTTTCACTAACAGTTGTAACATCCTTGATAAAGTCCTAAAGATCGGGCTAGAATTTTTGTAAGAAAAATAAAGAAAAAAACATTTCCCAGGATCGACGCTGGAAGCATCGTGTTGTATTTCTTCTTTGCATTCCACATCGCCGGGCGGGTTACCGCGTCGGACGCGCTACCCACCGGGTAGGATCCGCGCGTCATTCCTGCTTAATGCAGAGCGCATTGCCTCGCTTGTGCATCTTCGCGGTCCGCATCGCCCCTGATGCGTGCGAAGATATATATACATATAAATATAACCTTCAGAAATGACTTTTAAATTTATAACCTAACTCACTGTTTTTATGCATGCATATAGGAAAGCGGACCTATGGTATGGCAACATGAAAGAATGACTCAGGGTCGAGCTAAGGAAGCAATAGTGTAATCATACTTAACCTAGCTAATATCATTAAGACTCTGTCACAATTCTTAATGACTAGTAGTAAAAGAATCAAGGTAGAAATGATTGATTGAAAAACCATATATATAAAAGTAGATATCATCTAAGACTGATTACTACTTCAACATTACCTAAACCTGACATTGACGTATCGTAACTTAACTGTCTAAAGGAAACAGAGTCGCTAGAAACTGGTTCTACAATTATAATCACAACCACAATGAAGTATCCACGAATTAATGTCTTAGTTATAAGGAACTAAACACATGACTTAAGACCTAGGATCATAGACCAATCCTATTCTGACTAATCTTAATAGACTAACATATTATAACCAAATCGCATACCATCACATATGCACAATACCTAGTCATTTCACTAATCCTTTTAATCCAAGACATGGAAGCTAAGATTCATGACCAACTATAGCGATACTTCAATTGAAATAGACTAATGAACAGACATAATCACCTATTCCTATCTAGGCTCGTCAGAGTTCCTAAACACATATTGGTATCGTCAGATTGCAACTAAGAAACAACATCAATTTGACAAGCAAAATACGTCTACACTACTAATCAAACCAAGTACCATTAGGAATGGATCAAACACAACATTCAATAGCACACTTCTGACATGCAACAAGAACTATAACTGTTATACTAAAATCATTATGTCATATGATAAATCAACGTCAAATCATAGGTAAATATTGAAATAGATCCCATTGTCTTAGACAATATCAAGAGAGTTAGGCTCTCATCACAGCTAATCTAACTATTAGAGCAGGAAAATAAGTAAACATCATTATGAATGCAAACCAAGGGTAAACAATGGTGGGATCTTCGACTGATATGATTACGTGTTAGAGCATATTCTTATGCTACATTGTGTCTCGTGTATTGTATCTATATGAGAGCATTATAGTGTGAGTCTTAGAGACAACGTACCATGGTCCGTACCATTTGCTACGGAGCCAACGTATAAATAGGTTGACCTGTTTAGCATGTTAGAACTTCTGGTCATATCATCTCCACTAAGTGTGTGTTTCTAAGTGTGTTCTAGAAAGAGAAACTAAAGCTTTGTAATTGTTCTCTTTGTGAAATCAATAAAACAAAGCTTATTTACATTCTCGTGCACTAGATCAATCGGTTCATCCAGTAGTAAGATCCTTATCTGGTTTTACAAGTGGTATCAGAGCAAATTCAGGTTGCTCTGCTGGTTTGAATCGATCAAAATTGGATTTTTCTAATGAGAGAAAGTGGGTTTCATTGGTTTTTCTTCATTTATATCCAATTTCGAGTGATTTTGAGCTTAAAACTGATTTCTAAACATTCTAGAGTGTTTTTGGGGTCTACTTCAATGAATTACAGTTCAAATCGTTCATTTTCTCAAAATTCAGTCGAATTTAGCGTGGTACAACATTGGTACGCTCAAAGAACAGTTGGTACGCCTTTGGTACGCTCTGTGGTACGCAAGGCAATCTTCAAAGATTCTGGTACGCTGGTTTCTTGGTACGCAAGGCAATCTTCATCCGTGGTACGTCGACGGTAACTCCGTACCAGTTTGGTCCGTTGCTGTTATTTGGTACGTTGAGATTATCTGGTCCGCTGCTGGTATGCTAGTCACTCAGGTACGTTGGTAATTCTGGTATGATATTTGGTACGCTCGTTGCTTTTTTCCGGAGTTGGTACGCTGAGACTAGGTTTGGTACGCTGGCAGAAAAGTGGTCTTCACTAAAACTGACGTAACTTGAGAACCCTTAAGAGTTAAGAGAGCTAATATCATCCCAAAATCCGTCTTTAAGACCTCCGTTTTCGAGTTTGAAGTTTTGATATACAATTTCACGATTTTCAAAATGTATGCAATTGATGCATTTATTGTCATAGTCAGAATGTGCCAAAGTTGATAAATCTTGGAGATTATCATGGTTGGGCAACAAATTTTAGAGCATACATTGTTGATTGGATAAACGGTTATGGTTACCGATTTCAAATGAATATCAGTATCCAACTTTCGGTGGTAATTTTAAGATGAGATGGGATTTTTCACCTGAAGAAAGGGAATCATATGATCAACATGAAAAAGCTATTGCACTTCTTCTGTTAGCTTTGCCTATATCTTTTAAAAGTCAAGTAAGAAATTATGGAAAAGCAAGGCAGATATGAGATTTTGTAAAGAGACAGTGTGAGGACCAAATGTCTACAATTTCTCAGAAAACAGTTGATCAAGAGGTGAAGTTTAAAGGTAAAATTGAAGAGTTAGAGAAGAAAGAAGTAAAGTTATCTGAAGAACATAATATTCTGAGAAAAGAATCGGAGGAATGGAAAAATAAAATTCATGATGATTACGAAGCAAAAAATTCAACAGAATGCATCTTCCTCTTGTACAACGTGTACTGATTTTGTTAAAATTAAGGAAGATTGTTTGAAAGAAAAAGAAGTGTTAATTGAAGAATGCAATAAAGCTAAAGCTAATGAAAAGGAAGCTGTTGAAGATTTTGATGCTTTATTTGCGAAATGTTATCCTCTTCAACAGAAATATGAAAAAGTTAATAAAATTGTTGTCGAAGCTACTGATAGAATAATTCAACTTCAAGAGGAACTCACAAAGTTGCGTGATAAAATTGTGAGGTTCAAAGTCAAAATGACATTTTGAAACAAGATGTTGCATATTATAAGAAACAGGTAGAGAAGGTTACTGCAGAAGTTCTTGCTGGATGTGATAGAATGTATAGTCAAAAGAATAAGTATAACGAGTTGTTTGAGAAATTTATTGCTTCTCAAAAGGAGTTATTATCTTTTCCAGATCATAGAATGATAGAGACGGAAGTTTGTAATTCAATTAATGTCGAATGATTACAATACCGAGAGAGTGTACATCACTGAAGCTCTGGAGGAGGTTTGGACAGAACCTCCTCTCTCACTAACACTCACAAAGAGTAAATAACCAAACTTGAACTGACCAGCTAAACTTCACCTATTTATAGGTAAACTGCCCAACGTACAGCATGACCAGCGTACCAAATACCAGCGTACCATTTGGTACGCTGTAACGTATCACTTGGTACGGAGCTTGGTACGTTGGCAACCTAGCCAACAATCTAGACATTTACATTCCAATTCGCACAGTAACGGCCACACACAGAAACTTGTCCTAACATTACGCGAACGATCTGACACCTTACTACACCTTCAATGGCTTCAATCTTCAACTTTGGAACTGAGAACTGCTCCTAGAATACGTCAATAACTGTGTCTGGTCTCTAGAGCTTTAAATGAATGAAAGTGGTACGTATTTATAGTTTACATTTAGGGTTTCAGAAACCCGGCGTAACAGGTCGTTATGCGAAAACGGGTCGTGAGCGCCGCCATAAATCTACTATTTAGGGTTTCTGGAAATGGTCTTGTAATGGCCCGTGACAGTGAAACGGGTCGTGGCGTGAGAAATAAGTCAGACCTCCGATTCTTGTGCAATTTCTTCTCAAAACCTCTTAAAACCTGCAAATATCACTTTGGCCCCCTCTAATTACCTGTTTATAACAATACATAGCAAACAATGGTATAACTGACCAAAATAACACACAAACTACCAACAAGTGCGGGTGTTTAACTAAAAAAAAGTTGTGTACTTTAGAGCAAATCAGCCCCCAGTCGATATAAAATATGTTTGGCTTCATTTTCTGCTCGTATTACCCCCAACACTATGCTCCGTCCATAAATCACATGAGAAGAATAACTCCGGCCATTTGAGGTTTTGTTCCATAATGAAGGAGGTTCAAGGAGTTGTGGTAGTGTAAATCACTCTCGTTTTCCTATTTCTAAGCATTGGTTCCATGTGATTTTCCTCTGATCAGTGGGTATTCATCACTCCTCAAGCATTGCATGTATGATCAAGGATGACCTAAGGTAATTAGGAGCTAGCACAAGATTAATCAAGGTAAGAATTGCTTTGATTGTGCTCTAGAACTTGTTTTTGGAAGATATCTGCCTCTAATCCGAGTTTGATGACACGTGTAAGGTCAGATTTGGAATCTAGGATCATCAAGAAGCTGAACTATAGGAAGAGTTGCTTGGAGAGCTCGGGCACAACATTCGGTGCTTAAGGTATAACTACTCAATGCATGCATGTTGTTAGATTGTGAATTAGAGGGTGGTCTGGGAAACCTGACAATCTCGGTGACTAGATGCCATAGAAAGGAGATACGGTCATAAGGTGGAGACCCCGTTATTATGTACAAATCATTAGAACTGAAAAATGGTCATTTTGAAATATTTGGTTTTGGGTTGATAACACATGGACATCTCAGTAGCTATATGGTCATAAATCTGAGATATATTGTCCCTAAAGTGGAAACCAAAGTGTTAAAATTGTTTGCAATGGCTAGATACACCTACAATTTATTTTGGTCATTTTGAGGATAATCGGGGATTTAGAACTATGGATTCATAAGGCCTCTGTAACATCCCACATTGGTGGGAATGGGAACTAAGCATGCCTTTATAAGGGTGTGGATACCTCCCCCACCAAGACGCGTTTTAAAACCGTGAGGGGCGGATGTCTCAGGGCATGCCGGCTGCCAAAGCAGACAATATCTTGGTTGCGACGGGTCTGGGCTGTTACAGATGGTATCAGAGCCGGTCGTCGGCCAGTGTGCCAGCGAGGACGCTGGTCCCCTAAGGGGGGAGGATTGTAACATCCCACATTGGTGGGGAGGGGAACTAAGCATGCCTTTATAAGGGTGTGGATACCTCCCCCACCAAGACGCGTTTTAAAACCATGAGGGGCGGATGTCTGAGGGCATGCCGGCTGCCAAAGCGGACAATATCTTGGTTGCGACGGGTCTGGGCTGTTACAGCCTCAGTGCCCAAATACTTGAAATTTAGCTACTGTGATGATTTAGAATAAAACACCATTGATAAAACAGACTAAATTTGAGAAATGGTGAAAGTTCACTGAACAAAAAATTAGTCGATGAGGATCGCAACGCTTGCTTGATTGACCTTCGCGATCTGCATCGTCCTGGATTCACCCGAGGACTTCTGATTCGATGCGGGGCGCATCGCTTGTCCAAATAACCCTCGCGACGCGCATCGATGTTGAGGCTAGAATATTGATTTGTTTTTAAAACTTGATTTATGAATAACCGAGTAACCCAAATTGGTTTTGGTGGTGGATTCCGGAAAGTGGTGTTTCACCGCATGATTATGCCCGATGATCTCGTATGTGTTTTTGTTGATCCCTCTGTGTATTCCTGGGAAAGTTTAAGAATTCATGATTGTTGTTTTTACCGATTGTTTGTGGTAAATATATATATATATATATATATATATATATATATATATATATATATATATGGTTAGGATCCTACGAAAACACATTTTTTTGTAAAAACTGCAAAAACACATATTAAAACTCACGTAATAATTTTATACGTTAACGATTTTTCAAAAAAATTGCGCCAAAAGTCTTAAAATTACGTTATCTTTAATTCTGGAGCAAAATATTAAAAAAACCAAACGTTTTTTTTCGTGTGATGCACATGTGCATCATATAATTAAAAAAAGTTATAAAATGCTATTTTTTTTCTTTAAATCTAAAGATAACACAACTATAAGATTTATGGTGCAATTTTTTTTAAACCTATTAATATATATCACATGTATGAGGGTTTTTTTTTTTGGTATGATGCACATGTGCATCATTCAATAAAAACGCAAAAAAACACTAAGAAAAAATATATTAACTCATATTAAAAGTATTAGTTTTTTTGTGATGCACTTGTGCACCACACAAAAAAAAAACGTTAATTTTTTAAAACTTTTATAGGATTAAAGATAACATAATTTCAAGACTTTTGGTGCAAATTTTTTTAAAAAATATTAACGTATGAAAAAGTTATGTAGGTTTTAAGATTTGTTTACGCAGTTCTCATAAAAAATGGCGAATCCAGGAATTTTTTTCCATGCGGGTCGGAAACTTTTAGGGTCCGATCATTCACCATTATATAAAAATTTCTTTTAGACCAGTTCAGTCACGTTACATAATAAATATAAAATAAAAAAGAAGTCAACTAAAACTGCATAACAAAAGTAGTTAACGTATCTTATTTATCATTAGAAAATAGAAATACAATATACCTAAAGTTGCTCTCTACGAGTGTTTATTTTTTGAAACTTATGCAGCACATCATCTATCGAAACATTCCTCAACAACTCTTTTTTAATATGACATATACAACTATTACTCATATCTTTGGGCTTAGAAATTAGAATTCGGATACAAATTATTTATTTATTAATTAATGGGCAATGAGTATAAGGTATTGGGTGACTAGGTTAGAATATTAATTAATAATTCTTGAGCTTCATATAGCGTTGAATACTTGAATCTTTGATAACTGTATTGGATATTAATAACAGGTTTTGGTTGTAGATAAGTTTGTTTTTATAAATTTGTTTGTAATATGTTTAAATTTATAAAATTTTAAAATTTTAAAACTTGAAATAAAAGTTTTTAGCCTTCAGGGTTGATATAAAAATTTCGTAGAGGTCAGTGGCCATATTTTTTATGTGTCGTTTAAGATTAAATCATATATATATATATAGTATAGACATGCGGCCTTTCGGACTACGGTCCACCACTGCTCTGCCTCTTGGATTATGATACTAAACTTTGTTGTCGCACCGTTGCATTGTAGACTTTTGATAGGGGACTTTGAGATCCCTGACACTAAAGAATATAATTCAGCACGTTGAATCAAGCACACTGTGGATTAGTTGATAGAAGATTGAGATTTGGAGTCGAGGACCGAAGTTGAAGCTAGTTTTTTTTGTTATTATCATTATCTTTATTTTTTATTGTTTTCGGTCTTTAGCGTTTGATTTTCTTACGCTATGAGTGTGGGGGAGTATTATATACTAGATTATTATTTGATTATGGTTAATTAATATGAGCTCAGAGACCCATTATATATCTAGTACTTATTTCATTATCTATATAATGTAACCTGGAATATCGAATAATATCAATTTAGTCTTTTATAATCTTATAGGACTTACCTGTTGTCAAGGGCGAACATAACAATTAGTTCAGAGTCGGCACGTATCATCTCTTAAACGTGTATTCGAAGTGGAAAGTTTTTATATTTTTTGGCTTTTATGTAGAATTTTTTAATCTTAATTTATTTGTGGTACTCTTAAGATTTTCTTTTATATGTTTGATACCCCCTTATAAAATTTTCTAATTTCGCTCCTACCCATTCACACATTCATAAACAACTTTTTATAAATCATAACTCTGCATGTATCTCAGCCATCCATCAAATATTACCATTATAATTCTCATAACATATACTCAAATCATAACTCACACGTATCAACCACCCATCTATATATTGTCTACTTTATGAAACTTAATTATGTACCAATATGTATCATTAAGATGATGATAAATATTCGGTGTAATTTGACTAAAGGTTATTTGATAATCATTTATTGGGTCCAGTAAATACTGATTGTTAACCCGGTAAGTGGTCAGCTTGTTTAATCTCCTCAAAAAAAAAAATTCTGACTCGATCACCCATAGTTAACCCATGCCTATTTTTGCTCTTACCGAGTCAAAAAGTTCATACTCTCTTACCCAATCAGCCATCACCCATTTTATTAGATGGCCCCTAAGTACACTTTGGTGCTCTAAACAATTACAACTTGACTTTTCAAAAGAAAGCTCAATATATTTATATATAATACAATAAAAAATTGAAGATGAATAGTATTGTTATTGTTTCTTGCAAATTAACCACAGCCTTTTGTTGTTATTAACAATTTTTGTCCTTATTGACATTTTGCTTGACAATTTTACTCCTTAATAAGAAAATGATGCGTGAGTGGCTGTGTGTGTACGCCACTAATCATTCAGATTTTTCTTTTTACTTTTCCTTAATTTAGTATTTACTGTGGGCTTTGATGGTTTTCATTTCTGGGTTAAAACCGATGCTATCTCTCTTATTTCATTATTTGACACCACAGCTTTATTTTTTGATAGCTGGCTTCCACTTTCTCTTAACCAGATTTACTTCTTTCGTACATCTAGATCGGAGATGCTATGATTTATAGCAACACCTTCGTCGCCTGAGTTTTCATTTTTGGCTCGCATCGCTTATTGACCGACACCGCCGTCAATCGCCTCAATGAGGTGTTTTCTGGATCTGCATGACGTCATTGTCAATCGCCTCCGTCAGGTGTTTCCGGATCTGAAAACCCCTGTTTGTTTATTGAGGAGGTGGCAGTGGTTGTCGTGTGCGTTGGCCACCTTTTAACTCGGTGGTAGTTTTTTAGTTTTGGCTATGGGGGTTTGCTTATTATGGCCTCTGACTTTGTCATTGTTAGTGGTGGTACATATTATGTTTGTTGCTCCTTTGATGTTTGAACCACACTATTTGATGCAATCTCCGATGAGACAACTGTGATTTAAATTTGATTGCTCATCTTCTTCCCTTTTCTACATTTTTGGTGAGGCTATGATGTGTTTCTGAATCTTTTGGTACCTTCATCTTGGCTTGGTAAATATTTGCAGCCATGGTTCATCTTGGCGTGGCAAACCTTTGCAGCCATGGTTGGTTTCCTCTCTGTTCCATATATTACAGATCTGAGCCTGATGATTTATTTTGTCGATGTTGCTGCCTTAAATACTTGAAATTGAGGATGTTATATGAGGAGATTTAACTGTTCATTTAAGAGGTTTTATTGTTTATTAGAGGTTTGGATCCGATTTTGTTTTTTGGAGACTGTGATGTTTGTGGCTGTGATGATTTTTCAGATCTGAGCCTTCAAGTGATTCATATAGTCCGATTTGTTTCTTGCATGCTTCGATGTTTCGAATTGTGATGATTTTTCGGATCTGAGCCTTGATATGGGTGACTTTTCGAGAAGAAACTTAGCCTTCTATAGAATATGTTTGAATATTGTGATAAGGATTTTAAGGTTTGGAATTTGGAGTAAATGGGATGATCTTAAAAGCTGTTGGGTGCATTGTCTTGGTCCTACCTATGTCAAAGAGAATTGAATTAATCGACTGGGCTATTAAAATGAATTTAGATAATGGTTGAATTTGTTAATCAGTGGTGGAGATGGTTTATTTTCAGTAAAGTACCACAAGTTATCTAAAAATACAATGCAATAGATCTAAAGATACACAAAGTAGTGGTACATAGTGTTATCCATCAATAACTTTCATATGCAGTGACAAGTTTTTGTTTTGTTTTTTTTTTTGTTTTTTTTTTTTTGAACGGCAAATTTGGATCACTGACGGGGGCATTACCCACCCACCCGATCATCTCCAATCCCCATCAGGAGGAAACTCACCGTAGGTGAGAAAACCCCCTGGCCCAACTTGTAACCCCCATTTATTTATTTTTTGTTATAAGTGGGACTTGAACCGAAGACCTCCCATTTATAATGTCTTGGGTACCTCCCTCTAGCCAATTGGGCTAGAGATCATTGGCTATATGCAGTGACAAGTAGGATTGGTAATTAGTCAATGTCAAGAAACAAACAAATGGACTTCCAAACTACAACTGCATTAGGCTTTCTAGGATGAAATGCATAGCAACAAATACATCATTTTTAGTACATTACATTCTATATCAAAGCATAAACAAATCATAAACAAATGACAAGTACGTTTAAAAGTCAATAAACAATACGTAACAGACACAAAAACATATCGAACATGATAGCCCGCAGCAACGCGCGGGCGGGCAAAATTCTCGTTATACTATAAACATAAACATTAACAAACTAATATAAATAGTTATCGTTGCTCATTGGTCCACATGGTGGTCATATGTACTAGCCACGTGATGTTAGGTGTATGTTGTATTTGTTCTCTGGTGTGGTGAGGATGGCCGGATCCTAGTGTCTTGCTAGATTTGGTTCTGTTTATATTTTAACGAAATTTATTTTGTTGTTTAAAAAAAGGTACTTGCAACGTGTCGTCTTGATAAATTTATTTTTATTTTTATTTTCTCAAACAAAACACATTCCGCACATGAGTTGGTAATGCGCTAGTCGCGTAATATAACATTTAGGTCCTATACTCGATACATTTGACATTTGACATTTGACTAATAATTTTAACGTAGTTACACTGTTCTTTATAATCCTATTCTTTTTGCGTTGCGTCTTAGCAGTACATATGTTTTGTATGTTTGCGTTATCCATGTGACAATGGACGCATAGTAAATCTAGTTATGTTATATAGTATACATAATAAATGGGGATGGAGGAGGGTACATTTTGCTCGTATCGATGTGTGACACCTCGTCCGAAAATCCAGGTCAAACCATTTACTTTGACTTTTAATTAAGTATAAATTATGCTTTCTCTGGTCTGATTTCTGTTTAAACTGTTAAATTATTGTGCCTGACTGTTAACTGATGACGTAAACCTAATCCCGTGTTTGTACTAGAAGCGTATACCCGTTAAATGCATAAAGATTTCATGTATAAATCATGGAACTTCAATAATAAGAAAAATAAATATAAAATGTATTTTTATATTTTATCCGGAACTGGTGTCGGACATTTATATAATCGACACGTCAAACTGATAAACGATCGATCGTCTGAAACTATTCGGTTTTAAACAATATGAACGGTCGAGCTTAAAACTGTTACGAACTGACAAACTGAAAACGTTAACCGTAAACGTGTGAAAAACTGAAAAACATAACTGATTTCTGAAAAACTTTTATAATCAACTTAAACAATTGTTTTTATGAAATAAAAACATCACAAACTAAAATCGTTGTCAAGACTTAAGCCGAACTCCAACCGAACACCCAATTGGGCCCGACTTGGCACAATAGGCCCAATAAGCCTAAAACAATGAAACCAAGCCCGAAACCTTGATCGATTACTCAACCTTAATATTCCGAAGCATCATGGCAATCCGAAAACCTATCCGACACACAACGGGCCCGGGCCTCGAACCGGCACTCCGTTTGGGCCGTACGACCCATAACCAACGGACCGGCCCGATTTCATTTCTCTTTAAATATTTTAGGCCCAATGTCAAGTCCAAAATCCTATGGGTTTATTTTAATAAATTTTGGCCCATCAACTTTGTAATTTTTATAAAAAGGTACCACCTTTTACTTTTATAAAAAATTATCACCAACTTATGAAATTTTTATAGTTTTATTAATTATAAAGTTATGATTTTAATCATCTCCATCCCTTGTATATTTTATAAAACCTCCACATTACCTTAACTAAATTATAAAGACTTGACATTGTGTTTATAAAATAAAACCACCTACACTTTGAACCTTTATAATATAGTACGAGACTTTTAAGAAAAATAATTGTGATGAAAAAGTAAACACCTCACTCTCCTACTAACCTACAAGTTATCACCATGACACAATAGTTCTTGGATGACTTGTGCACATCTCTAACCACCAACTCACTTACATTTTCAAGCAATCACCATCTCAAACTCAATCACTCAAGTTCACTCCCTCACCCTCTCCTTTCTTCCTCACGTAACCAGCCTCCACCCCTCTTTTTTTTCTTTCTCGGCAGCCAACCAAGCACCCAGCCGCCCCCTTGCTACCGTGAAACACCACACGCAGCCCCACCCCTTGCCGTGATCAACCAAGCACCCAGCCGCCCTCCTCTTCTTCTTTTATTTTCTTCTTTCTGTCGAACATATCACAGCCACCACCACCTTCAAACATCACCATGTACCACCACCATCTACCCCAGCCGGCACCACCATAAACCCACCGCGACCTCTCCTCCTCCTTCCTGTTTTCCGACTAAGCAACCCCCACACCACCGCCACTGAACTGCTGCCACAACACCACCGAGCACAGTCCCTCCTCCCTCTCTTTTCTCGCCGTGAATAGCAACAGCCACCACCGCTGTGCTGCTGTGCGCCACTGCTGCCGCCACCCTGCTGTCCCGCCGGAACTGTTGTCTGCCGCCGCTAGCAGCTGCTGTTGCTGCCGTGAACCTCTAAAAACAGCCGCCACCTTTCACTCTTTCACTCCTTGTGAGTCTTTAAAACATCTCGTTTACATTTTGTTACGTTTTAAACGTCCCCAAACGATCCCCGAGTCTTCACAATCGAACCATTTTAACGTGAAGTTTTTCTAACAATCGTAAAACCGAACTACACTCTCTTTCATTTACTTTCCTTAAAAACCTTAAGGTTATAAGGTTTGAAAATGTGTTTAAAGGCAAACCTATGATTCATGTTACTAATCCTATGATTTGGTTTGATTTTATGATGATTACATTATGTTAGCATGATTTAGTGTTGATGTTATCATATGCTAAAAGACTATATATGGTTGAGTATTGTTAAAATCATGTAATAGTAGGTTATAACAATGCTAGAATTATAATTTTGATTTAATGATTAATAATCTCAATTATAAGTTAATATATGCTAATGATGATCATCATGGACTAAGTATTATGTTAGTGACACATGTGGACTAAGTTAGTGTTTAAATACATGCATGGACCTAATACTAGACTAGTTGGACATTAGAATGAATTTATAAAAAGGTTGGACATAAAATGATAACATAAAACCATTTAAATGAATTTTATGGAGGAATGATAAAGATAGTGATTTTATAAAAATTACTTGGATAATTAAACTATAAAAATGTCACCATAAAGATTGTTATATAAAATGGTTCCATTTTATAAAAATAAATTCTAAAAGCAAAAGACTTAAAAGTCTTGTTTAGATTTTATTAAAGAAATAAAATGGATAAAATATATATAGATATATTTTATGTTCAAAAATGATAGAATATCATATTTTTGAATAATTGACGAAAAGTATAAAACTTTGGATTTATACAAAAATGGAAACTTTTTATATTAATGAATTTCTATAAAAAGTCTTTTATTAAAACTCGTAGCTCGCTCGAAGCTCGCTCGGAAAAAGCTCGAAATTAGCTGCTCGAAAATCAGCTCGATTATAAACGAGCCGAGCTGGCTCGGCTCGGTTTCTAAACGAGCCGAGCCCGAGCCAAGGTTAGCTTGGCTCGTGGCTCGCTCGTTACTTAGCTCGTTGGCTCGCTCGCTTGGCTCGTTTAAATTTAAGCTTAATTTTTATTATATATACATATACATATAACCTAAAATTATGAGTTTATTATTTATAATATAATTTTAAGTTAATTACTAAGTTTCTTATAGTATTTTACTTTAAAAAATATTAAATTAGAATAAAATATTAATTGATATGATACTTTTCAGTAGGAAATATTTGTTTTTATTGAAAAATAAAACAATAAACACTAAATTTTAAAATTTTCATTACGAGTTTGTTAAAAATTATGTTTTAGTCACGTTATATATCAATATGTGCAAATAATATAAATTTTAAAAAAGAAACTAGCTGGCTCGACGAGCCAGCTCGGCTCGGCTCGATTTTTAACGAGCCGAGCTTGAGCTCAATATTTTAGCTCGTCAAAATAAACGAGCTGGCTCGGCTCGGCTCGATTTCTAAACGAGTCGAGCCCGAGCTCACCCTGGCATGGCTCGACTCGGCTCGTTTACAGCCCTATTGATAAATAAAGTTATTTAAAATGATTTTATAAAAATAAAATCAAAAGACTTATAGAAATTATAAAAAAAACATATTTTAAACATTTCGAGTATTTTAAAAGAATCAAAATAATCAAAACGTTTTAACCGGATCAAATGTTTATTTTTAAACGTTTGAAATTGAAACGAAATCTTTAAACGATTTAAAAACGTTTTACGATGTAACAAATCGTAAATAATTATTTTCAACAAATATTTATCCATATAAATTTTAGAAATCCTAATTTGAGTTAAAATCATTTTGGTTTGAAAATATAATTATTTTAACGATAATTATATTTATATTAACTCAAAACCCTAATTTTCATAACATGAGTTTAAATATTAAAAATAACTTTTAATATTTACCTACTTATGTTAAATCATTTAACTTGTAATAATTTAATAAAATTATTTCGACAAGTTATAATAATTATTTCGATAATAATTGGAAACCCTAGTTATATATGTATACTATAACTTAACGCGATTTATTATTCAATCGATCGAGCGAACATAAAAATAATAATAAATATTATTATTTAAAACAATATTCAAGACTTGATTGAACTGATCTTCATGATACGTTATCGTATGTTCATTCTTTGTATTTATTTACATAAATGTCTTAATACGTGAACATTCGTATTTACTGATTTTGTAAACTGATTAACTACCGGGTTTTCGAAACGCTACAAATGGGATTATACGTCAAGACTTGACCGGTATCATTTGGGTAACGTTCGTTACACAAATGATTATGTGGACCCTTATGCATGTTGTCTTATGTTTTATTAGGACTTTACTTGCTAGTTGCCACTTGGCAATTCATCATTACCACTGAATCAAGTGAGTTTCACGGCCCCTTTTCTTTACAACTGTTTTACACTTATGGGGGAGAAATCATGAACTGATAAAATGTTTTAACTTAATGTTATGGTCTACCTGTTAGCCGTATGATTATCTGTTCTCTTACTGATTGCCCAACAACTGGTACTTTATCATTATAAACGTTAGTACAACTGAATCCCACCATTAGTTGATTTCAATTAGTTCTGCTCGAAACGATGACTAGTGAATAGATCTATTTGGGTTGACAACCCTGCCCAGTTTGGTAGCTCCAATCCTGACTTCGTATATTGTCAAGGGGTACACGTCAGTTATTCTTGTATGTTCGGTATCTCTCGGGCGAGGATACCATGGGTGGGTAAACCGTTAGTATTTGAAATCAAGGTTCAGGTGAGATCATACAACTACAACAGTAAGCCAATATAACATTCTGAGTTTCCTGAAAACTGTTTTACAATCTTACTATCGAGTCCTAAACCTGTGAACCTCACCAACTTTATGTTGACCTTTTAAACTCATGATTTCTCAGGTAACTAAGTTCATCATGGAAGCCGTGAAAATGGGACTTCGCCTTTATATTCGGACATGCTTCGTTGGAGTCCTAGTCCCAATCTATACTAAATAACTACTTTATGTTTTCAATAATGAAACTTGACTTTTAAAGTTCAAATGTAAGACAATATCGTTTACCACTCTTTCCGCTGCAACAATTAATGATATTATGTTTTAATTAACGTTTGAATTTAGTAGTAGTTATTCTGTATATCTGTGACTATGATTCCATCTCGCTCACACCCAATCATTTGTCCGGAGTGTGACACGATGTGTCAAATTCTGTCGAGGTTCCTCCTAAACCCATATATATCTTCTTAGGTGCTTCTTCAATTCGACACGAAGATGTCACAACCAATCTTGATTCGGATCAAAATCTTCATTTGTTTCTGTCACCTCATGGTCACATCATTGCCATCTCACGCTACCATCCGACCCGCTTTGATATCCACCACCAGTATGGGTTAGTACTAATGGGCATTGTAGGTATCTCAAGATATGTCAATAATATACTTGATGGTTATAGAGTAATCGATTGCATGTTATTGTATTCTTGAATCCCCATCAAACATTATCACCACCACCTTTGAAAAATACCATTATTCCATGATCATTACATACGATAATTTCAACTTGTGAATCGAGTGCGGGTGCATGTGTCATTGTACCATTTTCTATTTTGTTTTTTTCTTCACATTTTGTTACGTTTTGTACTTGATGAGGATGAGGATATATGTGAGGTGTTATTATACTGACTACATGAAAAAAGAAAAATTTAATAACGTTTTTTCAAGTCTTCTTGTGACAGAATTTTAACCGTCACCAGTTATTTAACACTTCAGAGCCAACTCGAAAAATTCTCATATGCGAAAACGGAAAACCCAAAAAACTAAGTAAAACCGTCTCCAACGCAAGCGCTGAAGCTCGAACTGGCAACCTCCACCATCGGACTACTAGTAAGCCTCAGTGTAATGTTTGTTAGGCCAAATGACACTGAGTGAAACTTTGTGAAGTTTAAAAGACATTCAGTGTTATTAGTAAAAGTAAAAAAAATTGCTAAACGTGCAAACTTAAAGGACGAAATTTGTAATTCACTTTAGCTTATAAATCAATAATATTTGGAAAGACTTGAGACCCTAAACTCTTGGATTCAAAACTGGGTGTGAGCAAAATTACTCCTTGAGCTGGAGACAGGGGTTTTCCAAAAAAACAAAACCTGGTTTCCTCTTAATTGAAGATAAGTATATGAAGAGATAATATATGCAGCTGAGCCCAAACATGTCGTTAAAAAATAAGCCATAACGATTATAATTATAAGATTATAGGAATAGTACTTTGATGTTAGTGGTTCAAGTGTCATCGTGGCTAATTGGCAGGTGGCAATATAATTTTTTTTGTCAAAACGTGAATTATAATACGTGCGGTTGTGTAACATAACTTTTACGTTTCACGCTCCATACATTAATCATTTGGGTCGTTACTAGTAGTTTAATAGGTATAGTCACATGTAACATAATCGTTAGGTCAAATGTTTGATAATACATGCATTTTTTTTTGTTTTCTATCAAAATGCAGAGTAATGAGTCCACTCTTGTAACATAGATTCTAGGCTCAATACTTTAATCTTTTTGGTTGTTACACAATTTTTCCCTGTTTTTCTATAGCAATGTAATTGTTTTGTGTAGTGACGAAGTTTGAAAGAAAACCCCGAGGGGACAGGGCTTAAAAATTCTACCAAGGGGGTGATACTCAATACATCCGAGGGGGCGATACTCAATAAATATAAAGATATGCATGGTGTGGTGTGTGGTGTTGGGTTATTTTTATTAGTTAATTAAACAAATAAAAAAATATGACATCAATTAATTGGAACAATACCCAACCCACATTCCCTTCCATGCCGTTGAGAACTGAGATCATCACGGGTTTCATTCAATCGGATCCCATTACACCACCTCGTGGCAGTGTTCCACGGCATTGAGGGTGCGTGAAGGGCTTCACGTCCATGACCACGATGATACACCTTATGCTCTTAGTATGAATATTATAGAGGCGTGATGCTATAAAGACACATTTTTCTATGTATTAGAAATATAGGTTAAACTATAGTTGAAGATCACCTAAAGAACTAAAACAAGTACGATCAAAGTTTTTAACAAAAGATCCATTGATTTAGCGATATCAGCAAATAGATGCCTAAAAAATCTTATTTGTTAAGTCGTTGATAATTTAAGTCTCGTGGTAAAAAAAATTAATTTAAAAAGTAAAATTAGAGTATTTGAATTAGTCATTCTAAAAATGTTTTTGAAATAACTGGTATAAAAATATAGATGATAAAGCTTATTAACATATTGTATGATTTTTATTTTTATTTTTATTATTATTATTATTATTATTATTATTATTATTATTATTATTATTATTATTATTATTATTATTATTATTATTATTATTATTACTATTATTATTATTTATATATATTTTTCTTTTGTAATTGCTAAAACATATATAATATGTTAGTTGACAAATAAGTAAAAACATGGTAAATTTTTATAAACGAGGATTTCATTTATCCCTCTTATAAGGAGCAAATTATATATTTTCCCATAACACAAGTTTTCAAGTATTGTATATGTTTTTTTTTAAATTTTTAATATTGAAAATGAAAATAAGAGTATAGATAAAAACATATAAAAGGTTTTTATTTAAAAATGCATAAAAATATAGGGAGATGTTAAAATGAGAAGTTTAGTTTAAGGATTAGAAGAAATTTCAGACATTGAATCTTAATCTAATAAAAAAGTATATTTTAGTCTTAGTCATCTTTGTTGACTTTTTACCTACTTCCCCATTTAGAAAAAACATTCATAACTTTCACATACAATATTATTTTTTTTTTTAAATTTACACCATAAAAACGAGCATTTTTTTTAAAAGGCGTATAGTGTTACTATATAAAAATTAAAAAACAATTACTCTTTCGATATATGACACAATGTTCAGATCATTGTGTCATTATGTCAAAATGTTCAGATCAATGTCTCAAAAGTATATATAGTTTGTTATATATAAAATTAAATACTCTTTCGGTTTTGACACCATATGACACATTGATCTGAACATTTTGACATATTATGACACAATGATCTGAACATTTTTCACACAATATGACACAATGATCCGAACATTTTGACACAATGACACAATGATCTGAACATTTGAAATAATAATTTTTTTTAATTTTATATATAATAACACTATACGCGTTTTAAAGATAAAAAAACGTTCCTTTTTATGGTGTAATTTTTTTACAAAATAATGTCGTATCTAAAGAGTTATGAATGTTTAAAAATGGGATGAATTTGATAAAAAGTCAAAAATAATCTTCCATCTTTAGTTTTCTTTAGTTTTTCTCTTTAATTCTATGCAAGAAAATTTTGCGTCATAGATCTTTATTCAATTAAAGATCTAAGGACTATGATTTATTCTTATTATTCTTATCCAAACTAAACTTCTAGAATAACCTCACCTTAAAAACATATAAAAGATTTTTATTTAAAAATGCATATGTTCAAGTATTTTGGGACTTGGGAGTTCAGTAAAATCGAGCTGGGCTTATTAAAAGGATGTTGGGCCGCTAGCACGAGTCTTTCTCGGCTCCTAGTCGCACGGTTTAAATTGAACTCTTTGCGAGTTTGCGTATTTTTTTTTTATTTTTTTTTATTTTTTTTTATTTTTTTTAACAGCAACTAAATTAAAACACAAAAAACCCCAGCAAGGAACTAAAGGGGCCCAAAAACAACACAAGAGAAGAAAGGGTTTTCTATGTGTTCTAAGGGCACACACAAGTTGTAATAAATACATCTCGAAAATTGAAAAATACAATTTTTAAGAAAAATCTTTGTACCTTTTTTAATTTTCAAGAAAAATCTTTTATCTTTTTCAGTTTTAAAAAAAAAAATTTTGGTATTTTTTCAGTTTTTAAAAAGAATCTTGGTATTTTTTTCAATTTTCGAGGTGCATTTATTACACCTTATGTGTGCCCTTAGGGCACATATTACAAAACCCCGAGAAGAAATTACATTGTAAAAGCAAACCACTCCTTCCAATTAATGACCTCTCTATTACATATATTTGAAAACCGAAGAAAACTCCAACTCTTAATCTCCTTGAGCACGAAATGCACGGAAGGAGTCTTGGCGTTGAAAATAACATTGTTACGTTCCTTCCAAATACTCCAATATATCGATAAAACCACCATGTAAATGGCCGCTTGCTTCCTTCGATTGCTGTTCCATTGAGTATGTATCGCAAAAATGTCCTTGATCGAGAAGAAAAAAGGGGTCGGAATTCTGCACCATTGCGCCATCAAAGCCCAAATGAGGTTTACAAAGCGACACCCCGTAAAGATATGCTCCACCGATTCAAAACCGTCCTGGCACAAAACACACATCGTCGAAGGTAACTGCACATTCCTAATCGTTAACTCATCTGCCGTGGGAATTTTCCCCCAAGCCAACCTCCACGCAAAGAAATTAATACGAATCGGAACCGATCGACACCAAGAAAACACACAATCCGAAGGGCTTCTGTTCAAGGCTTGGATTTGCAATTTTAAATCCTTCGTTGTGAACGTCCCATCATTACTAGCCGCCCATTTCCATCTCCCAATTTCTTCCACCAACAAAGACCAAGGCTCAATATTTAGGGGTTGTTTGATAGTTGCTAACTGGGTAAGAGCTGATTGAGTAATAGCTGAGTGAGTAAGAGCTGATTGAGTATGAAACTCTGATTGAAACTTGGGTGCTTGATAGTAGCTGACTGGGTAAGAGCTGACTGAGAAAATACATGTATATAGCTATTTGTTTTTAATGTATTAAAAACAATTTTAAACATTCACTGAAAGCATATCAATATAGGTCTAGTTTGAATCGTTTTTTAATTTCGAGCGCAACGGCGTGCTTATTTTCGAGATTCATTTAGTTTTGGAGGAGTTATGCTTGATTAAACATCATCGACATCGTGTTCGTCTCGACTTTTCATACATTCACCGAAAGCATATCAATATATATCTAGTTTGAATCGTTTTTCAATTTCACGCGTAATGGTGTGCTTATTTTCAAAATTTATCTAGTTTTAAAGAAGTTATGCTTATTTAAAGTATGAGAGTATTTTTTATTTTATTCTTAAAAAAAAAGAAATGCGTTGCTTAATTAATACATTTGGTCGGTCAGTTTCTCATTTGGTCGGTCAGCTAGAAATATTTAAAGGACTCGGTCCGATGCTCTTATTCGGTCCGAGTAGATTTACAATCCAATCAAACAAGCTTACTAGTGACCCAGTCCTTGGTAAGCTCTTACTGGACTGGGTAAGTGGTTATCAAACAGCCCCTTAATCTCACAAGATCCAATTTGATTTTAGCTTTAATTAGACTTCCAAATGCCCGTGATCGACGGGTTTCTAGGAATATCGAGACGGCAAGAACGGTCCCCATGAATACTAACAATAATCCGTCTCCAGAACCGGCTCGGTTTCGTATAGAATCTCCAAAACCATTTAGCGAGAAGACAAACGTTGGACCAAGCCAAGGGAATCAGCCCCAGACCACCATCCTCAATAGGTTTCATCACCCGGTCTCTTTTCACCCAATGGATCTTCCGTTTCGCCCCGTCTTCGGGGCTCGGTAAAGAGAGAAATAGTACGTCAGAAGACAATCAAAAACCGATTTAATAAGCGTCAATCGGCCACCAAACGATAGATGTTTGGCTTTCCAAGTGGACAAACGAGCATGAAAGATCTCCACCACCTTTCTCCAATATTTTTTTGATTCATGTTCGTGCCCACCATAAGGCCAAGATAATCGAAGGGAAAATCACAAATGCTACATCCCAAAAAATTAGCCCAAGATAGAGTCTCCTGGTTGTCCACATTCACATTGAAAATGTTGGAAAATGTGTGTGAATGAGATGTTTATCTCAAAAGAATTTTTGTTCAAGGTTGGAAAAATGTGATTTGAGCTATCCCACATTGGTGTGGGAACAAAAGGGTAATTGGTTTATAAGGATAAACCTCAAAGGCTTTGACATCACTTGTGTCATGTTTTACTCTAGCTCATACCCTCGCGCAGGGGGGGGGGGTGCGAAAAATGGCCAATCGGGTCGAAATTCTGAACTCGTGCCTGCGGACATGAATGCAGCTCCAAAACGTGTGTCCGGTGACAACACGTTTTCGCTAATTTTCGAACCAAGTTTTTAGCAGATTCTAGAAATGACCTTTGGTTTTCCAACCTGGTCTTTTAATGGACATAAATGGAACATTCATTCCGGATTAACTCGTAGTTGTTAATGAATGACCTTTCGCGTGTCTATTTTTCGTGTATAAGTACACGAGTTGTGGGCATAAAGAAAACATAGAAAATTGCTTTCAACGTCGTGCTGCTGCTGCTGATCTCCGTCTACAGCTTCATTCCGGTCTCGTTTCAGGCAAGTATTCTCGTCCGGCTGTACACACAGTTTTGAACCGGTGTACCCTGGGAACAGACGTCGAATCTGTTTAAGGGAATTGTGTCAAACACAAGCCCGGTTCCTCTCGTTTTCTTGTCTGTGTTTTTCTGTTTTGCAGGAACATATATTCTGCGAAAACTCTTTTTTTTTGCGAAAACCTAAAAACTAACACTAAAACCTTCATAACTTTTACATACGTTAAAATTTTTCTATGAAACTTGCACCAAAAATCTTAAAATTCTATTGTCTTTGATTAGTGCACATGTGTATTATTAGTGCACATGTGCACCATTTTCATTAGTACTAAACAATTGAGAATTGTCATGCGAAAACATATTGTTTAGGTTAAAAACATTTTAAAAAACTAAAATATTCATTAAACTAATGATAATTCTACATATGCACTATAACTATTATTATAGTGCACATGTGTAGCATAAAATTTAAAAAAAATTTAAAACGTTAAATATATTTTCAGAGTTAAAGATAACACAATTATCATATTTACGGTGCAATTTCTCTTTTAAAATATTAATGTATACGACACGTATAAAGTGCTTTATTATTAGTGCACATGTGCACTAATAAAAAACCACGAAAAACTAACAAAATCATAACGTATTTGATGCGATTTTTCTAAAAAAAACATTAACGCATACTATATGTATGAGTTTTATTATTAGTGCACATGTGCACTAATAAAAAAAACGACAAGACGTTTAAGTTTTTTTAAATTTTTTTTCAGAATTAAAGAACTCGTAATTCTAAGGATCTTGGTACAAATTTTTTTTAAAAAATATGATCGTTTGAAAAAGTTATGAAGGTTTTAGTATTAGTTTTTAGGTTTTCGTAAAAAGATGTGGTTTTTACATGATCCTTACCCTATATATATATATATATATATATATATATATATATATATATAGAGAGAGAGAGAGAGAGAGAGCTTAAAAACTATTTTAGAAGATATAACTACTTTATATGATGTTTTAATACGAAAAGGAATATTTCTTTATATAACATAAGTAGGAATATGTGTTTGCCTACTTTGACTTTTTTCTGTGTATTATACAATCAATGCAAGGTTTTCTATCGAATATAAAGTTGACTCAATGGTTAAAGCTGGTGTATTACCAACTTAAGTTTCTGGGTTCAAAACTGTGAGGACAAATCCTTTTTTTTATATTTTACGAGATTAGACCCATCGATACTGATATGATAAGGCCCAAATCTTAGATAAAGGGCCACCAATAACGAAATCACTTTCGTGGCCTATTCTAATATAAATTTCTAAATACGACTCATAAACAATATATGACACGAAGCGCTTAAATGACTCAACACAAAGTTATATTTTTTGTAAGTTGTTAGTGTTTGTTAAATCGCCATTGGTGCATGGGTTATGTAGCTTGTAAAGGGTCGAACCGGGTAGGGACTCAAATCCGACCCTCGTACCCCCCCCCCCCCCTTTCTTTTTTCTTTTTCCTGTTTTTCATATATACTTTGCTTCTGTATATAAATAAAAGTTTAGTTCTAACACGGTTACTTAAGGGTTTGAATCCCACGAGTTTAAAAAAATTAAGATAATTTCTCCTTACAAATTTAAATTTGATAATTCTAAAATTTTGTTGTTCTAATATAGCATAACGTGTGCGATCAATCTCTTTGCGGTGTTATTTTTCCTTTATTCAAACTTTTTTTATAAAGAAAAAAACGATAATTAACTTGTAGTTATGAAACTACATTTTGTTTCTTTACGCACATAACACACATTTTGCCTAAAGTCTAGATACATATAACGGCTTGAAATATAACCTTTTTTGTTGTTCGTTTTATTTGGCAAACATTTTTTTTTCCTCTATACACTTATATAATTATTCTTTCACCTAAAAATTAAACGATATTGTATTTTATACCGAGGCCTTGAGCTATAGGATTTCGCATCATAATTATATATTATATATTGTAGGTCGTCGTAAGTTTCACAAAAGAAGCATCGTCAAATAATTAAGTCTTTGGTACTGCTTCGACCCGCCAAGGGACACACGTTCGATTCCCATAATGTTTCAGATTTTCGGTTGATAAACATCATTTAGTGTACATTTGGGATAGTAACTAGGCTTCTATTTCCAATCCATTTGGTTATATCTCATTTCACCCATAATTGTATCTTTAAATTGGACCAGAGTTCGTGCGTCATTGAGCCACCCGTCATTCCATATGTGGTACACAATATTGTAGCCCATTCCACGCCTTGATACGTGTGGGATTTCTTCAGCCAAAAATTCAAAGAACCCTCTTTTACTCGTCCTCCATTTGTTTGTCCGGATATCCCAAGGCTCTCAGAATTGCAAGCGGAAGGGCTGATCTAGCCTTTCACTTTATTGGAAATTATAAATGCTCTTTGGGATTGTGATGGTGACAAGGCCCCGGTGCCTGATGGGTTCAATATGGCTTTTTTCAAAAGGTGTTGGGATGGGTTCAAGTTGGATTTTCTGAAGCTTTTTGAGCATTTCTTTGCTACGAGCAGCCTCCATCATACCTGTTTCTCCTCTTTCATGTCGTTAATTCCCAAAGTTGATGATCCTAGCTCCGTAGCTGAGTTTCGGCCTATTAGTCTCATTAGAGGCATCAACAAGGTGCTTTCTAAAGTCCTTGTTAAACGCCTTAAAAGGGTTATTGGGAGCCTTTTTTCGGAAGAGCAGTCGGCGTATGTGGCTAATCTTAGCATCTTGGACGGCCCGCTAGTGATAAATGAAATTATTTCTTGGCTTAAAAAGAATAAAAGATCGGGCATGTTTTTAAAGTGGATATCAATAAGGCTTTTGATTCTCTGAGTTGTGATTTTCTGGATAAGGTTCTCCTTCAGATGAACTTTTCTTTGCGTTGGTGGAAATGGATTATGGCTATTATCTCTTGCTCGAAAACTTCGGAGCTGGTTAATGGGTCCCCTACCAGCGAGTTTTACTGTCAGCGAGGACTCAGGCAAGGGGACCCCCTTTCTCCTTTTCTATTTATTATTTCTATGCAGGTTCTGTCCGCTTTTATGAAGAACGCCTGCTCTTTGGGGATCTTTCACGGGATTAAGTGTTCGGATTCTGGTTCTGTTATTTCACACTCTCTCTTCGCTGACGATGTTATTTTCTTGGGAGAGTGGTCGATCCATAACTTGGCTAATCTTAGAAGAATTTTGAGGTGCTTTTACCTCATTTCGGGGCTAGGAGTCAACATCTCCAAGTGTACTCTCTTTGGGATTGGAGTCGACAGTAGTGAGGTCTCTTCTTTGGCGGATTTCATTGCGTGTAAGGTTGGGAAGCTGCCCTTTATTCATCTTGGCTTACCGATTGGGGCTAATATGAACCTGATTAAAAATTTGGAGCCGGTCATCGAGGTTTTTAAACGACGATTATCTACCTGGAAAGCTAATACTCTTTCCTTTGCAGGTCGTATTACTCTTATCAAATCGGTGCTCAATTCTTTGCCTACCTACTATTTTTCTCTATTTCGGGCTCCTTTATCTGTTATTGAGCGTCTGGATCACATCCGTAGAGACTTCTTGTTGGGAAAGAATGGTAATGATAGGCACATTAATTAGGTGGCGTGGGCCACCATCACGACCCCTCGTGAATATGGTGGCTTGGGGATCGGATCACTTCGTGAGTCCAACATGGCATTTCTCGCTAAATGGTGGTGGAGGTTTAAGTCTGAACGTGGAGCTCTTTGTTGGAGGGTTATATGGGACATACATAATAAATCTCGCTCTTGGAACTTCATCCCTATCCGGCTCTCTATTCCTAGTACGTGGAAACAAGTTCCTAGGTCGCCAATTTCTTGCTTGATGGGAAACGGGTCTGGTACTCTCTTTTGAATTGATAAATGGGTTGGCAACGAACCGTTGATGAACATATTTCCCTTGCTGTTCGGGCTAGAACACCTCAAATCCTGCTTCGTTATGGACAAAATCATTTGGGAGGACAATAGATGGATTTTTCATGGGGATTGGACCAGGGATCCCAACTCGCCTCAAGAGGTGGGTGAGTTAGCTAATTTATATTTATTGCTTCATCAGTTTTTTTTTTGGTTTGGAGCATAAAGGAGAAGATGCATTCTTTGACTCTTTTTGTTCCGGATTATCTTTTTAAATGGCATAATTGGGTTCCAAAAAAGGTCGGATTCTTGGCCTGGAGGCTTTTCCTGGATAGACTGCCAACAATTGACAACCTGCTTGGGAGACGTGTGCACGTTGCTTCTTCGTTGTGCCCAATATGTGGTAACGATGAAGAGTCGGCTGAGCATCTTTTCATTCCGTGCGGCCTTACGCAATCTATTTGGGAGTTTATCGCCCGTTGGTGTCATTGTCCGCCGCTCTACATGTTCTGTATCATGGACCTTTTGGAGCTGCACCGATATATTACTGGCTCTGCCACTCACAAGAAGATCGTCCAGCTTGTAATTCTTACTGCCATTTGGGTTATTTGGAAGCATCGGAATGAAATGGTTTTTAGGAATGCTTCCATCTCCAGATTGAAGGTTATTGAAGACATAAAGGCTCTTGGTTTTCTTTGGCTCCTTAACAGATCAAAGCTTCAGGTCACTTGGGATTAATGGTCCACGTTCCGCTTCAATGACGTAGTTTAGGCTCTCTTTTTGTGCTTGGTGTCCTTTTTTGTTTGTTGTTTTTGTTCTTTTTTTGTTTGACTGGGTGTCTTTTGACTTGGTATTTTGTGGCCCCTTCTTTGTGGTGTTTTTGATGTGTTAATATTATTTCGTTGGCCGTTAATAAAAAAGATAATAATTCTTTTATATATCTAAATTTACATGGTGAAAGTGGATTGATCAACTTTTGTTGTTTTCTTCTCTACATTTACATTATATTTATTCTTTGCTAATATAGTTCAACGTATTCTATCAAGTGCAGTGATTAAAGCCATACGCATATTTCAAACCGTCCAAGCATGCGGGTTTAATTCTCCCGGCTAAAATCTTTTTTTTCTTTTCCCTTTCACGCTTTTCACTTGCTTCTCGTTAGTTGCTTAAAGTTTTATCATCACATATTTTGATTTAAACCTGTTACATATTTTTTTATTTATTGAACCTTTTTTTTTTTAAATAAAGGTACGTTATCCTTACGAATCTACATTTGATTATTTTTTTTCTTAAATTATTTTGTTAGGTTATCCAAAACTTGGGTTTGCAACACGTTCAAACATTTTCTATTAATTCATTTAAACGGTGTTGAGTGACACTTCAAGTCTTATCGTTAATTTTACCCCTTTTTCTATAGGCTTATACGGTGTGATTACAAAAACCGTGGTTTATAATAATTTTATTGTTTTGAACTTTCTATTCAGCTAGACTAATAAAAAAAAAATTGATCGGTTACAAGATTTTACATTTTCTAAACTTATTTTTTATATTAGTATTTTAAACCGAGGCCGACGCAATAAGACCGGCTTTAAATCTAGTTAAAATATAAAATACATTTATTTATAAAAACTTGATTAATAGAACATTCTTCTAACAAATAAAATTAATTTAATTTAACTAATTATCCTTTCAATGGACAAGTTGTTGGTACAAAAAGGACAACATAAATAAAATAAGAATAATAAAAAAAGAAGAAAAAAAACTGCCTAAAAGACGATCATATAATAGCTGCACTTAACCGGCAGATCAGGGTCGTCAATGCAAAACATATTGCTTTCCAATGTTTGTGAATATATTGGCTTCATTTCCAATTGCCAAATAAACCCAATCAAGCCAGACAGAATAACCAGTACGTAGCGGTTCAAGTACGTTTATGTTTTTAGAAAGTACAACTTTTGATGCATTACATACAACCTGTTCCTGTTACTTAAACATATCGAGAAGAATATGGGCGAGCTAGCTTAAACTATGTGGGCTCCAAACAAGACTAATCCGTCTTATCTTGCGTCTTATATGCACTAAACAAATACAATATTATATAATAAGCCTAATATTATATATACAAAAATATTAAACCATTCTAGCTGGATATTTTGTTTGAAACTTTTTTATTCATAGACTTATAATTGTTTTAGATTTTTGTACATCTACGCAAACTCTCAAGAGAATGTGAGTATGTGACCATGTTTTTTTAACTTCGCTGGCCTAACAAGCGAATTTGATGATTTTGCATAGAATGTAGGATTGAGTTTGCTACTTTAACTAACGAGCTCAAACCGAGTTTGCTTGTATGCTAACGAACTCGAGACTTTTGTTTATCGTCTTAGCAAACTTGTATGAGTTCGCTATGATAGTAGCGGACTACATGTATAAAAGCTTTTAAAATAATCCCTATAAATAGTTGCCTTAACTCCACTTTAACTACGTACGTATAAATAATAAATATAAAAATAAATTTGTATTAACATATTAGCCATGAGTTCAAGTCTTATAATATTGTTTGAATGTGTGAAAAAAGATGATAATGTAGAATAGGACATTGATTTAAATAGTAAGTATGATAAAATAACTTGCATATTTCACATGGTTGTCTCATATGACTATAAAAATATCACACACATGAAATGAAGCAGATAATTAGTGTAAAACCATTATCATATAATTAGTAAGAATGATAATAGGGAAAATCACCAAAATGACCAAAGTTGACCAAGAAAATTCAAAAATGACCACCCAGATTTATCCTAACTCAAATGACCCACCCAATAGAAACCAGCCACTTGTCATCTTGTCACCAATCACAATCTGACATGTGTCCTTAACCTGGCAAGTAGGCTAAAGGTGGAACCCACTCTCATCCAATAATCGTTCGACACGTGGACAAAAAGTCAGAATATTAGGCTTGGAACCAGCTTTGTAACCGGACCTCTATAAACCTGCCACGTGTCCTCCAAGTATCCTTGGCTTGAGCCACCACAAGTTTTTTTGGAGCCATGGCTTCCCACGAGTCTATTATGGAGCCGAACAAGTTGCTCAATTTTTTATTATATATTTTTGATACATGTTAACATTTGATTGGTTAGTGAGAATTTCTTTTTATGATACTAAAAATCTAACATAAATTTTTTTAATAAAATATAAAAAATAAAAAATTCCTTATTTTTTTTTCTCTATTTGTGGTGTATACTCTTGATATATTTTTGTATCCATTTTCGTTTCTTTATATTTTTAAGCTATTTCAATTACATGATAAATAGGACACAAATTTGTAACAAAGAAAATCATAATGCACTAAAAGACGACTTGATTGATCATATATAAGAACAATTTTCTATTGATAAATAATATGTCGTTTGTTCTTGAGTATGATAAATGTAAAATGATTTTATTACTTTTACAAAAAACTTAGGTGAAAATTCAAATTTTAAATCAGTTGTAGTTACCAACCCCCCCTACCTCTCCCCTACCTTTAAATTAAATAATGTTTTATAGTTTGCTACAGTGTAGTTACCAACCCCCCCTACCTCTCCCCTACCTTTAAATTAAATGTTTCAGAGCAACCCATCTAGAATAACTGCAATTACAGACCAACCCTTCAACTTTTAATCATTTTTTTTTTGATATCTTTACATTTTAAAAGTATTATAAAATATTATCAATTTATGAATTAGATAAAACCATTTCATGAAAGAAGGTTAAATTAATAAGAACAACTATACATATAAAAGTTATTTTTTTATTATAAGAAATTATTTAAAATAAGCTATTTTCTTAGTATCTTCATTTTAATATGATCATATTGTGAGTCTAGAATGCATACCATTTTGGTTATTATAATCGACCCTTATGACCCATGTTAACCAACCCTTTTAACCCGTTTTAATATACATTTTTTACTCGTTTAACCCATATTATATACGGGATAGTTTTTTGCCCCCGCTAAACAAAATTCCAGGATCCGTCAGTGCCTAAATGACTGCCTTCGTAATATGAAAACTAATAATTTGTGCAAGTCTAAAATATATAAGTTACAATGGATATAAGTTTAAAATAAATAAGGTTACTTAACGTAACTAATTAACCTTGCAATCATGACAAAATTGTATTACGTCAACCAAGATACATAATTAATTTCATAATATATAAAATTTATTTCCCAAAGTAATACATAAAAAAGAAAAACCAACTCACAATCAATAAAAATTTAAGATTTTTAACTTCAAGCTTCAATATATTGACATCATCTTCGTAGTTTCGCAGTATTTCAAGAGCTCTTTCAGATACCGGAGGATCAGCCCAACTGACAAATCCACAGTTTGAACCCTAAAAATATAAAGACAAAATAGGTGAAGAATTATATTTTTTTCTTCTTAACAAATGATGAAAACTAAGATACACTTACGGGTCTAGCACAACAATGAAAACGACGTCCTGGATTCGCAGTGGTGGAAGATATACGTATGGCCGTTGCAAACCCACAGTTTTTACAGATCACCATTTTCGTTTACTCTTGACGAAAATGGAGATAGATATTTGCAGATGAGGTAAAGGGGAGTAGGAGGGTACATATGTCTAAAAGGGGGGATGAGGTAAAGGGGAGTAGGAGGGGACAAGGAGTAAGTATACTGTTTCTATAAGCCATATAAGCCATGGCTCCAAAAAAACTTGTGGTGGCTCAAGCCAAGGATACTTGGAGGACACGTGGCAGGTTTATAGAGGTCCGGTTACAAAGCTGGTTCCAAGCCTAATATTCTGACTTTTTGTCCACGTGTCGAACGATTATTGGATGAGAGTGGGTTCCACCTTTAGCCTACTTGCCAGGTTAAGGACACATGTCAGATTGTGATTGGTGACAAGATGACAAGTGGCTGGTTTCTATTGGGTGGGTCATTTGAGTTAGGATAAATCTGGGTGGTCATTTTTGAATTTTCTTGGTCAACTTTGGTCATTTTGGTGATTTTCCCATGATAATATAACTTGCATATTTCACATGGTTGTCTCATATGACTACAAAAATCTAACACACATGAAATGAAGCAGATAACTGTAAAACCATTATCATATAATTAATTCATGAATTGGATGTGATAATCAAGAATCATAATATTATAAAGCTCTTAGATTACAAATCAACAGAAGCATATATATGCATATATGTTTTCTTACCATCAAACAAAAATCAAGAAACCCTAAAAATTAAATACCAATGAAATCAAGAAACAAAAGAGTTGACATAAACTGGGAACAAATTAAAGAGGATATTAAAGAATTAAACCCAGAAGATTTTGCTGAATGACATGAAGAGCTACAGATTCTGATGTGATCTTAGAATGAGGGGCGACTGCTACCATTGTTACCCCAATAAGCATCATTTGGTAACTGAATTGAGTTGAGGAGATTTGGTGGCATCCCTTGAAATAGCGACGGATCCGTCATTAATTGTAGTTGGTGTTGAGATGGTGGTGGTGTGATGGCTCCCGGAGATTCAAGGGAGCCACCATGAACCGCCAAACTATTTTCGTCCTCCTCAAGAGGCAGTCTTTCATAGGCGGCGTTACTAAACGACGCCGCCATGATAACCACAGGTCCTGCCGCTAGAAGGGCTCCCACCACACTACCACCCACCACCTGCCCTTGACCGCCAGCTAAATAAACGGTCAATCCTGTAGCGGCAGGTGGTGCTGGTGGCGGCAGGAAAGAGCCCGCTAGCGACAAGATCTCAAATCTCCCGTGCAGTGTGAGTATTGTACCGGGAGAAGCAGGCTGTCGGAGCGTAACATTTGTCACGCTACCCGTCCCGCTTATGATACAAACACCACGTTGCCGGCGGCGTGCAAAGGTGCTGATGCTGTCGATGACGTCACATCCATCGGAAACCTCCATAACATGGGTTCGGAGTGCGTTTGCGCTGTCTCGAGTGATTATAATCGGCGGTTTGGGTTTGTTTTTCGACCCTGAGGGACGTCCTCGAGGCCTTCTTCCCATCTCTCCCTCTTTGCCGTCACCGCCATCACCGCCACCACCATCTCCGCCGCTGTTGAACATCTCCTGGCCGTTAATTTCTTCACGTTCTCTTTTGTGTCCGCCTAAGTTGAGAGTACCATTGGTGCCGCTTTGTTGGTCTTCTGAATTTTGTTGTTGGAAGTGGTGGAGATTGATGTTTCTTGTATGAAACGGAGGTGGAAGAGAGTGGCCGGAGACGGGATCCATATATCTCCGATCAGTTATATATTCTTTTAGCTATATATTCAAGAACAAAAATTACTTAAGTCGATCTGAGCTGAATCCAGGTGGTAGGTGGATATTGTGATCTAGGGTTCAGATGAGTTAAGTAAATATACTCACTCATATTGAGGGAATTTAGGTTTTGGGTTTCCAGTTGGGGATGGAATAGGATGTATGTGGTTAGGGTTTGGGGAAAATAACATGAGATCGGATTGGGGTTTGGCGTTGACTTGTTTTTGTGAATATGACAACACTTCAAATATTTCTGGATTTTTCTTTATTTGAAATAAGAAGTTAGCGGTTATATAAATTTATAAATTAATATATATAAGGGGTTGTTGGTTTGAGTTTCGGCTTTCGCGTTAAGGGGTTGGTTTTACAGGGTTGTTGGGGTTTTATCATTGGGGATTTTTTAGTTGTCCTTATACGTCAAATAACCATGGAGGGTTGACATCTCGTCATAGAGAGAAAAAAACGTTATTAAGCTCATCAACAACGACATATATTACCGCTAAAGGTCTAATATGTCACCGTTAATGCCCATGTGTCACCGCTAAAGAGTAAAAATGTCGCCACTATTGAGTCAAATTGTCGCCGTAACACCCATTCCCGTATAACATGCATGTTTTATTTGTATTTATTGTGTTTCTAATTTTTTTCCAAATATATATATTCATAATAAAAGCTGTAGATTTACCAATAATTGCATACATACACTACAATTTATATTTGTAAACATAATAAAAGTACATAAACGTTTGAGTTTTTCAAATATTTTATCCAGGTTATAAGTGAAACAAAATTAAAAAATAACACATCAAACTAGTTAGTGAGGCAATATCATCATTTGTCGCCCTTGTTCGTATCATCAGCTTCGTTACCTACATTTGCTCCCATATACTAACACATAAATTGTAAGAGTTGTGTTTGAAAACTCGAGTCTTGGAACAAACTCGCAATTTGAGCGTATAAAAATAAGGTAAACATTATAAGTTAAAACAAAATTATATTTTGATCCGTTTAAATGAGTTAAACTGACCCGGACCTACTTTAATACACTTATAACATATCCAACTTTTAGTCTATTGAAATTCATCCAGACTTATTCCTACGGGTCAAATAGACTTGATATATCCAACTTTTAGTCCAAGTGTGTAAAAAATTACCTGAACCCTCTTTAATACACTTAACACAATCAACTTTTTAGCCTATTAATAGCCATTTTGACCTACTTAAACTAAAAGTTGGATGTTTAATGTCTATTAAGTGTGTTCGGTCATTTTAACCCATTTAAATTTAAAGTTAAATCATTTAAGTCATTATAGTTAAAACGGATCAAATAGACTTGATATATCCAACTTTTCGTCCAAATATATCAAAAATATCCCGAACCCACTTTCATATCCAAGTTTTAGTCTCTTAAATTTTGTCTGGGCCTTTTTGATCCGTTTAAACTAAAAGTAGGATGTTTTTAGTCTATTAAGTGTGTTCGGGTCATTTTAACCCAATTAAATTAAAAGCAAGATCATTTAAGTCTATTATAGTTCCAGTGGGTCAAATAGACTTGATATATCCAACTTTAATGTTTTATCGGATCAACTAGACTTAAATCGTATCGAGTAAGAGGACTCCAGTTGTTGAGGAACAAAATCTCACATGAATGGAGCTTTGGAGGTCGGAATGGTAGAATGGAACAAAATCGACGATCTAGGAGGCTAGAATCAGTGGTGGGCTCGTGAGCTCAATGGCGACTGCAATCTGTGGAGATGGGAGGCTTGCTCTCTACTCAGAATGGTGCTTCGAAGGTCGTAATGGAGGCTAGATTTATTGTGTATTGTTTGATTAGAAAGGAAAGGGAAAGTGTAAAGCAGATAAAGGTAATGTGCAGGGAAATACCTCGCTAGATTTTTTAAGGAGCATTAGAGGCGACATGTCGTTGCTAATGCCCTACGTATGATATAATAGGATCGGTCAGATCCATCACATAATCATCAACAACCAATTTTACAAAAAAAAAACGCCTATGGATTAAGAGTCAATAGGGGCGATATGTCACCGCTAATGCTCACGTTTACTTAAAAATGAGGTTTTCGATAATATTATAATGAAATGATCTTACACACTTATGTAAGATTATCGAATAACTGAATTAATATTATTAAATGGTGATGTTACAATTTATAGAGATCATGAGGAAAACCTAATACCTAATCGGGCACGTGGGCTCATAGTAATTAATCCTAATATCATATTCTAATACTCCCCCAACAGTCAGAGCGGAAGAAAATCAGATGCTAAAAACTGAAAAACAATAAAAACATAAAGATACTAATAAAAACTAAAAGAAACTAGTTTCAATCTCAATTCTTGACTCGTAAGTCCAAAATTTGGCAAGCGGCTCCGAACACTTGCCTTGAAAAAAAAACTTGGCTATAGTTCCTTTCACGATTTCATCCGGGTTTTTTTTTTGTCTCAATTTCCAGAAAGCGTGCGGTATCTTAGATCCATAGATCGAGAAATGATCCGTTGATCTAATAAAAAAGAGATGGTGAAGGCCGGTGACTGTAGTTAAACGACGGTTTTCAAAGGAAAGAAAAGAAAGAAAAAAGATTCGATTAAACAGTGGTTGGATCGATTAAAGATCGGTGGCAGCGAACTATGGTCCGGTGAGAGAAAATGAGCAAAAAAAGAGAAACGGGATGGCGAAGAACGGTGATCGTGATCAAATGACGGTTTTTTATAAGAGAGAAAAGAAAAGAAAAAGAAATAGACCAATTAAATCGTGGTTACATTGATTTCTATTGAGAATGATGACAACGGACCGTGACCTGTGAAAGAAAAGCCTAGAAAAGAATGACAATAAAGAAATAGTATCGCATAAATAGAATACAAGCGAAATTGTATGAAAAAAAAAACAATGTTTAAAAAACCGGATTGAACCGGCCGGTTCAACCGGTTGAACCGGTAACTGGTGGGTGCACCGGTTCGATTGAGGGCGGTTTTTAGTAGTTCCGGACAAAAAAATGAACCGGCGGGTTTTCCGGTTGAACCACCGGGTTTTACGGTTGAACCAGCCGGTTCAACCGGGTGAACCGTTTTTTTTTTAAATTAAGTTAAAAAAAACATTTTTAAAACAATGAAAAGAGGTAGGGCCGTAGAGTTTTTTACTATTTTTTTAATTGAAGTTAACTGATCGGGCGAAAATAAATCGTCACTTCGTCACTTGCCTCTAGAGATTCTAAAACAAACCATCCATCGAAGATAACTGAAAGTCTGATATATTTTTGATAAATATAATTTGATCAGAACTTATATCGATGTTATTTTGGATAATAGTAACTTGTTTTAAACTTTATTAAAGTTTCTTAACAACATTTGTCGCGGTTAAAAGTTTATAAACTGTATATTGTAATTTACATGTTTGAATAGTTAATCCGGTGCGACCATCCGGGTCAACCCGGGTCAACCGGTTAAACTGTTTTTTACATAAGACAGGTCCAATTTAAAAACCCGGTTTTAAAACATTGGAAAAAAATAATAATAATTATGCCACCTAATTGGCATGTGAACTTAATTACAGGAGTAGAAAAGAAAAAAATGGTAATCAGAATTAGGGGGGGGAGGGTGCATTAGAAATCAGAAGGATTTATTACGGCAACTTTTGTGCCTTTGATTAAAGGAAAATTTGATTTTATTAATCCAAATTATTACTAATTGGCCGATATTAGTCTCAATTAAGAAATTGACCTACATTAATCCCAATTATCATGGTGTTGGAATTCATTGGACCGCCGTTAGTTTTTGTTTAACTTCGTTAGTATTTTGCTGACGTGGCAGTCTATTTTGCTGACGTGGCAGTGCCAAAATCTGACGGAGTTAACAAAAAACTAACGGAGGACCAGCGAATTCCAACACCATGTTAATTGGGATTAATGTAGGCCAATTCCTTAATTGAGATTAATATCGGCCAACTAGTAATAACTTGGATTAATAAAATCTAATTTTCCTTGATTAAAAAAATAGAAGACTTCATCGAGTAAAGAAAAAAATCTCACGAATGAGAAAGAATGAGGAATGATGAAGATGATTGTTATTATGGTGGACATAATCTGGAATTGAAACCAAAGATTTTACTCTCACTAGCGAAGCCTGGACGAAAAGTTTGGGGGGGGGGGGCAAAGAGTCATGGATCCTAATTCCGGGGGGGGGGGGTTCCGGTTCTCAATATATATAAAAAAATTTCAAAAATCCCAAAAATTAGCACTACGGCCAAAAAAACCGAGGGGGGGGGGTCCCCCCCCCCCCCCGTCTCAACTAACCTTCGCCACTGTTTACTCTAAAGAAAATAGGAAAATAGAAGAATAAGCTAAACGGCTATCTGATATCATATAAGATTATCAAATAACTGAATTAGTATTATTAAACGGTGAAGTTACAATTTATAGAGATCATAAGGAAACCCTAATACCTCATCGGGCCGTGGGCTCATAGTAATCAACCCTAATATCATATTCCAATAACTTATATGTGTATGGAAAACGAGAGATGTTTAGTGCTGTATATAAGTAACAAATTATTTTATAAAAGTGAGTGTTAACACCATTGATCGCGTAACACTCCCATCGGTAATTAGAACGTGAATGGTGCAACTACTTGGTCAAATGGACAGCTTTGAGGCTCGGATTGGGATTGGAGGCAAATCTATAAATTTGTGAAACGAGCATATAAGTGGATCGTCCCAGCTTGGTAGGGATCAGAGGGTCCGCTTCAAGTGTGGGATAAACGGGTGTCGGGTGTGGCACCCGGAATGAGTCTGCGTGTTTTTCTCAACACACATAGCGGACCTTCCTGAAGCAAAATGATGACCCAGACGGTGCGCTTCGAAGTCAAACAATATAAAAAGGTTTTTTCACAAATCTGCTCATTAGCTCGGTTACCTCTTACCTCAAACGCTCTCTTTTGACCTTTGGCAACCGGAAGACTTGGAAAGCTGTTCTAGAAGCCAAAAAGTGCTATGTTTTGATAATCCAAGCCTTAGAGCACTTAAGGGTAAAATAATATCAGATCGAATTAACATAATCAAGAATTGACATGAATGGAAAGGAAATTTTATTAGAACTAATTACCTAAATACAATGACCCGGAGCTCCTTAAATAGAACTCAAGATCTCTAACAAACGGTAACAAACAATTTACACTCTAACCCCTATAACTATTGAAATTACAAATGTATACCTAAACATGAACTATACCAAAATGACTAATCAGTCCCTATAGTTCCAACACTACTCCCCCTTAATTTCAATAGACTTTCTTCAACTGTTATATTGAAAAACCTTTCCATTAAGCTCCATACTCAATCTGAAACAACAAAATAGCATTAGCATCGCATGACATTGATCCAAAGGATGTGTTCATACTGATGTGCTATAATCCTGTTCCAATCATAAAATTTTATATTCCTTTACTCCAAGAAGAATTCTCATTTCATTGAACTTATTCCTTGGTAAAGACTTTGTTAAAATATCTGCTTTCTGTTTGCTGCTGCTCACAAAATCCACTTCTATCAATCCAGTCTCTATGCATTCTCGGATAAAGTGGAATCTTAAGTGTATATGCTTTGATCTTCCATGAAAAACCGGATTCCTCATCAAAGCTATGGCAGATTTGTTATCAACATACAACTGAACCTTATTTTGTTTCTGTCCAGTTATTTCTTCCAGTAACCTTGATAACCATAGTGCCTGACAAGCAGCATATGTTGCTGCCATGAATTCGGCCTCACAAGAACTCAATGCTACAGTCCTTTGTTTCTGAGATTGCCAGGAAATCAGTGAACTATTGTAGTAAAACACATTGCCTGATGTGCTTTTCCCATCATCCATATCCATGGCATGATTGCTGTCTGAAAACCCAACAATTTTCCCTATTCCTGTTCCTGTCCCTTTAGCATAAAACAGACCATATTCTAATGTGCCACTCACATATCTAATCAGATGTTTAATGGCCTTCATGTGAGCTTGTTTAGGACTCTGCATGTATCTACTCACATACCCAACAGCATAAGCCAAATCTGGCCTAGTTTGAGTCAAGTACCTCAAAGATCCAACTAACCTTCTATAACTTGAAGCTTCCACATCCTCACCTCCCACTTCTTTGTTCAATTTAAGCCCTGGATCCATTGGTACTTTAGCATCATTGCAACCCTTTAGACCTGCTAACTCCACTATCTTCTTGGCATAGGCTGATTGCTTCAAAATCATTCCATCCTTCCTTTGTTGAACTTCAATACCAAGATAATAGCACAATAGCCCCATATCTGTCATCTCAAAGCTGGTTTGCATCTGCTTCTTGAACTGATCTACTTCCTTTTGATCTGTACCTGCAACCAACAAATCATCAACATAAACAGCAATGATTAGCATAGACATACCTGTTCTCCTGGTGTAAACAGCTTGTTCAAGCTGACACCTTTTGAAGCCAAGACCCTTTAGAACCTGATTAAGCTTCAAATTCCATGCTCTTGGGGCTTGTTTCAAGCCATACAAAGCTTTGGATAACCTGTACACCTTATTTTCTGAACCCCTTTTAACCCATCCTTGAGGCTGCTTCACATAGACTACTTCTTTCAAATCTCCATGCAAGAAAGCTGCTTTCACATCTAGGTGATATACAGACCAACCCATTTCAGCAGCATGAGCTAAGATGAGCCTTATAGTTTCAATTCTGGCCACAGGAGCAAAAGCCTCTTCATAATCAATTCCAAGTTGCTGAACATACCCTTTTGCAACCAACCTGGCCTTATGCTTGGTAATGTCCCCTGAAGCATTTCTTTTTATTTTGAAGACCCATTTCAAACCAATTGGATTACAACCCTTAGGAGGATCCACCAGACTCCATGTCTTGTTCCTTTCAATTGAGTCAAGCTCCTCTTTCATGGCTAACTTCCAATCTTCACACTTAGCTGCCTCCTCATATGTTATAGGTTCCTCTTCTTTTGCCATTAATAATTCATCTTGAATGTCCCCTTGAGATGAACTAGCACTAAGCCTTTTTTCTAATACATAATCATTCAGTTTTACAGGAATAACAGGAACTCTTTTGGATCTTCTTGGTCCCAATTCTACCTCCTGTTCTCCTTCTGGTTCCTGTAAATGAACATCAAAATCTTCTCCTTCAGACTCAGAACCAGAATCTGAATCATTATGATTATCAATCTCTGGTTGAGTTGGTTCTTGTGTAAGAGTATCTGACTGACTTCCCACAGTTATAGAAATAGGAATTTCTGAACTCCCAGTTCCCTGCCAATTCCATTTTCTATTTTCCTGAAATTTCACATCCCTGGAAATGACAATTCTACCCTTATTGACATCCAACATTCTGAACCCCTTTGTTCCTTCTGGGACTCCCAAATAGACCATCATATGACTCCTATCATCTAATTTCTTTAAACCTGGCTGAACATCTTTGACATGCCCAACACAACCAAAAATTCTTAAATGACCCATTTTTGGCTTAAATCCCTTTAAACATTCAAATGGTGTAATGTCATTCAAGGCTTTTGTTGGTAACCTGTTTAGAAGATACACAGAATGTCTCACTGCTTCTGCCCAATATTCCAATGGCATTTCCATTGCCTTTAACATAGACCTAGTCATGTTCATTATGCTCATATTCCTTCTCTCAACAATTCCATTTTGTTGAGGGGAATAGGGTGCAGTTAGCAGCCTTTTAATACCACATTGAGCACAGAACTCAGCAAATTCTTTTGAGGTAAATTCACCCCCCCTGTCAGATTTCAAGCACTTTATTTTATGACCATTTTGCCCCTCAGTCAAAGACTTAAAATGCTTGAATTTTTCTAAGGCTTGATCCTTTGATTCTAGCAAATATATCCAACTATACCTAGAAAAATCATCTACTAAAAGCATGAAATATCTATTCCCACTTTTAGTGGTTGGAGCAATTGGACCACACAAGTCAACAGAAACTAATTCTAATGGCTTGTTGGCTCTAAAACCTGATTCTTTGGGAAATGATTGCCTAGATTGCTTTCCTGCCATACAAGCTTCACAAATTTGGCTAACATGCTTAATCCTAGGCACTTCTTCAACCATCTCTTTCCTAGTAATCTCATCTAGATTCTGGAAACTAGTATGTCCAAGCCTGCCATGCCACAGCCATGCTGGGCTTTCTGTGTTAGCTTGTAAACAGTAAGGAGAGCCTGTCTTCAGGACTATCTTATACAATCTATTTAGAGACCTATTTACCTTCATAAGAAGTCTGCCTGTTCTCTCATAAATCCACAACTTATCCCCTTTCATTCTTACCTCACAACCTACTTCTGTCAGTTGTCCTAAACTAATGATATTGCTTTTTAGGCTTGGTATATAATACACCTTTCTTAACAATTTCTGTTCTTGATTACTTCCTTCTAACAAGACAGATCCTATTCCTGCAATCATCACATTAGAACCATCTCCAAAATTCACTCTCCCAGTTTTCTTTTGGTCTAAGCAGGTAAAATGAGATAAATTTCCAGACATGTGGTTTGAGGCACCATTGTCTAGGTACCATACCTCTTTATTTTCTTCTTTTGAATATTTAGAGGGATCTACCCTTAATTCATTCAAAAGAATCTTCCCTTCATTAATTCCCTCTTCACTAATTCCTTCTTCTGAAATTAGTAAAAGGGCAGGTTCATCATCATCCTCAAAAGTCAAGTGTGCCTCATCTGACTTCTCTTTTAGTTTGGCACATTCACTCGCATAATGGCCAAACTTGTCACACTTAAAGCACTTAATCCCTGACTTGTCCTTTTTCTTACCATGACTAGAATTCCTATTGGTATTGCTAAAATTCCTTTTATCCCTAATTTGCCCTTTTAAGGAATCACTCGAATTCTTGCCTGTTCTATTTCCTTTTTCCCATTTCTTGTTCTTAGATTTTGCCTCTTTATATCTAGATTGCCATTCAGAATAAGAAAGCAACAAGTGATCTTCCTTGTCACTTGATCCTTTTGCTTTTGACCCTATTCTTTCTTCAAATGCTTTGAGCCTACCAACTATCTCTTGATACAAAGCATTATCTAGATCAACAAACTGTTCAATAGAAGCAACAATATGGATGAATTTCTCAGGTACAGAATCTAAGAGTTTTCTTACCAATGCAGGGTCCTTAATTGGTGCTCCAAGATTTGCAGATCTTGTTGCAATTGAACTTAACCTTCCTGCAAAATCATCCACACTTTCACTGTCCTTCATTCTCAAACCTTCATATTCTGATTTTAGGGTCTGCAGCCTTGCCTTCATGACCCTTTCTTCCCCTACAAATCTCGTTTTTATGGCGTCCCATACATCCTTTGCAGAAGATAGATCACCTACCTGTAAAACCAATTCTTCCGGCAATGATTGATACAAGTAAGCAATGGCGGCATTATCCTTTTTCTTGTCAACTGCTGCTCCTTCCTCCGGTGACACAACCTCCCACAGTCCGTGAACATTGAATATAGCCTTCATTTTGATCGCCCAAATCGAGTAATTCAACTGGTTTAAAATCGGACACTGCAGGGGAATTGTAGTGTAATTCTCCCTAATTACCTGCGCACCTGCACCTCCTCCTGACATTCTTGAGGATGAAGACGGGCTGCTCGGAGACGACGGTCTCCTCGGCGACCTCCGGGGAGAAGATAGCAAACGGTGAATTTTGCAATTGACAGAGAAGAGGATCGGAGGTCCTCTTTGAATTCAGCGAAAAATGCTGATCGGAGAATGAGTCAGTTCCGACGAGTTCTTGATCGGTAATGGCTCTGATACCAAATTAATATCAGATCGAATTAACAGAATCAAGAATTGACATGAATGGAAAGGAAATTTTATTAGAACTAATTACCTAAATACAATGACCCGGAGCTCCTTAAATAGAACTCAAGATCTCTAACAAACGGTAACAAACAATTTACACTCTAACCCCTATAACTATTGAAATTACAAATGTATACCTAAACATGAACTATACCAAAATGACTAATCAGTCCCTATAGTTCCAACATAAAATACTAAACCGATTTTTATGCACATATTGAGGTGTTCTTGAGTTGGGAACTCGCATTGTCGGTTTGTGGATGATCTAAGGCCTGTGAAGTGTGTGTGCATCCTAAAGTCCGGGATGTATACGAGCTATGTGTTATTGTTTTCTTATAAATTAATTATGTAGTGGATTGTTAAACCATTTATGGGTTCTAGATTGCTAATGATTAGACCAGAGGTCTCGAGGCATATATATGTTCAGAAAGATCTGTGCTAGATAGTGGTGTGTTCATACTTGTGTACTTTTGATTTAAAGTTAATTGCATGATATATTTGTTATGACGTGACGAAGAGCCGTGAAAACCCTGCGGCTTTTCTCGAGCGAGATTTGACTAGTATGAACCATATGTTTAATATGCACATTGTTTATTGTTTATGGCTTCGAGTCACTGGTCATGATTCAGCAACAATGTAGTTATTGACGTTTTAGCTCGTTATACATGTAATTGATTTACAAGGTTGGATGCTGGTAGACTCACAGGGGAAGGAATTTAGCATTGTTTGATGTTAGCCTTGGGCGGGGCTCCTTGGCAGTTTATGTTTTCTCTAATGTAATAGTTTTTATGTTTTGTAAACTGTTTATTCCGAGTCTTAGAAACATAGGACCAGACTCTGTATGACTTAGTTAACTTTCAGAAAAGTTTGAATTTGTTGTGCTTTTTACGTTATGTCTACATTAGAAACATTATCTATTTATGCTTCCGCGGTGTAATGATACAATCAGATCACGTTCAGCCACTACCGGTGCATTCCGGTTTAGGGTTCAGTGGCGACAGATGTGATAAATGCCGACTGATGATTTACCAAACAACAATCGAAAAGTAGCTAAAGTCTCATTTCTGACAGTCCTAAAACGATTGGTCATCCAACAAATTATTAAAAAGACGTGTAGAAGGTATAGGGGATTTTTCTGAGAACCTTAATGCAAATGATCGTCTAAAGCATATGCGATGTGTAATTGAAATTGCATATGTATTGGAATTAGGGGTGAGCAAAAAACCGAAAAAACCGAACCGAACCGAAAAAACCGACAAAACCGAACCGAAAAAAACCGAACCGAATAAAAAACCGAAAAAAACCGAACCGAAAAAAACCGAACCGAAAAAAACCGAACCGAAAATAATGGTTCGGTTCCGGTTTCACGTAGATAAAAAACCGAACCGAACCGAAAAACCGAACCGTTTAAAAAACCGAACCGAACCGAGGGCATATTGTTTCAATAATTTCTAGTTTTATATTGGTTAGATAATGATTCTCCGTAAGTTCCTACTGATTAATTGATTTCTTATTCGTATTGTTTTAATAATTTATAGTTTTATATTGGTTAGTAAGTTCGTAACTTTTGGCTACTGGTTCTTAATTTCCTCTTTTTTCATGTTTGCTAATAAAATTTTGCTACTGTCTACTTTCGATGTTTAGTTTTTTATTAACATTTTAGATGGAACCAAGTAGTGAAAGTTCCGGTATGAATAAGAATGATGAATCGGTTAATGTTATTGATGTTGATCAGAAAAACATGAACGAACCATTGCATGGTAGTAATGAGGAAACAATTAAGCAAGAAAATTGTACGGATGGTGGTAGTAGGCAAAGATCATTTGTGTGAGAACATTTTACAAAGGATTGTTCTACCAACAAAGTAAAATGTCATTATTTTACAAAGGATTGTTTTTACTAACGATATAATAAGTAAAAAAAAAAACCGAAACCGAACCAGACCTGAACCAGAACCGAAAAAAACCGAAAAGAACCGAACCGAAAAGAACCGAAACCGTTTGGTTCTTATTTTCAGGAACCAAAAGTTTCAGTTTTCGGTTCGGTTCGAGCAAAAAACCGAACCGAACCGAACCATGCTCACCCCTGATTGGAATAGATGGCAGTTTTATAAATTATATAAATTTATGTTAATCATTAAAAAGCATATTTAATTTACAACACATTATAAGAAATATTTTAAAAGTAGAGGTAGTTTCAACTTAAAAGACTTTTAAATCTACAAAGTCTAATAAGGTCTAATAAGGATTATGAGTCTTTTAATTTACAAAGTCTAATAAGGATCATGAGCTTCACACGTGTCTTTATATTAATTTTAAAAAGAAATTAATTTTTTACTGTGCCTTTAATATCAAATCATTTTATTTTATGTTTCAGATAATTATGTCTTATTTTCATATTATTGTGTAATGTGTAGTTATTGTTATGTTTTACATTTTGACTTATTTCGTGTTGTGTTGTAATTGTTTTTTTATGTATAAGATAAATTTCTTTTTATATTATCATTGTGTTTTAATATTAAAAATACATAATGAGTATTTTTTTAGAATTGTGTTTTTTAACTAATCAATTAATTAGGAAAATAAAATGACCAACTGAAAAACACACTAAAGAGGAGAAAGATATAATGACGCACTACAAACACAAGGTGTTGAAAAACATAACCTTTATTTATATATATATATATATATAATAATACTATACTCATTTGATAAAAAAAAACACTAATTTTTATGTTGTAATTTTGAAAAAAAAAGTTATTATATATAAAAGTTCTAAGCATTTAAAGGAAAAGTCTCGAATCCTTTTAGGCTTTAAAATTATACATATAAGGCTAAGTGTAGTGGTCACTACACTTTGTTGTAAAATGAAACAAGATCGATCGAATATACAATCAAGAACTAACAATCGAGAATCGAAATTGACAAACTCTTATTACGAAGTTGAAACGAAACAAAGTACAGAAGGAATTACAAAATGATCGAGCGTCTAACAAACACCTAAATCGAGCTATTTAACCTAATCATCAATCAGCTCCGATTAACAACCTTTAACGGTCATTTAATCATAATCACAAGAAGTGACACTTTACACCCTTCAAGTTCTGTCAATACTTTACTTCGAGCACAAACGTTTAACTTTCACCAGATTTACACTTAATACCCAAACGATTATTTGGCGGTACACTTTACTTAACACTTGATTTCAACTCTAATTCTAACACACTTAAAGCCCCATAAAGCCTTAAAAGCCCCTTCAAGATATGGTGTAGTGGATAAAGCTCATTCAAACCCTTACAATCATTAGTTAATTATGGTTCTTTACTCACAATATCCCCCTCACAGGCGCTACCAAAACAACGCCCCTCCACCAATTTTTACCCCATAGCGCCCCGGGGAGTGGTTGCCCAGGCGCTATGGGGCGTTAAGTGTGAAAAATTTGGAGGCATCACGCCCATTATGATCGTCTAATAGAACATGAGTAAATAAATTCTTTAAGTGACCCCTCATATTTAAAAAAAATTGATGTAATTTTATAGAATAATATCCAAGTTGCTAAGTATTTTATCAAAATAGTTTTTTTTTCAAACCAAACCGATTCTTAGAGTTGGACTTACAGTCGTAGTCGTAAGTTGGATATATAGAATGATGCGAAATAGAGTTCGGACTCTTTTCAGTAACAAGTGGTTATGTATGGATCTCTAATACGAGTATACGACTTGATTGTTTATTAAAAGTTCAGTTATATTCCATTAATTGTGGTTTAATTAAATAATTAATTTAGTTGATGAGAGATGTGTTATTAGAGAAAACAAATAATAAGGACTTCAAGAGGATGAGGTAGTTGACAAAAAGTTAATAATCTGTTGGACCACATAAGAGTAAATAATATTAGTTTAATCATATAAAAATTATTCGATGAGCGAACTTAATATTTATTTAATCGTTTGTTTTTTAGATATTACAATCATAACTAATTCGTTATGTCGTTACTAAAAATTAAATTTCTATTAATTTTCACATTATTATGCAAGGACGGGTGGGTGGTATCGTTATACCGTTACCAGAAATTAACTATCTGTTTATGTAGATTTAATTATTGATTTAGAAATTATTTTTTATTTTGATAACATCATATTTAATTTGGACTTGCTTTCCGTTTCCAATAAAACGCCAGCTACGTGATTCCAGAGTTTCAGTAGGTAGTTTTGAATACAATAATTCAAAAATCATCGACTCACATGTGGAACAAGTGTAAAAATTAAAAAGGTGTAACCCTCTTTTATGTTTTAATAGATGGTATTATATTTAATTAGAGTATCGGGGCGGATTTAGTATGTAAAGATTGGGTTTATACGAACTCATAAAGTTATGATTTTTTTAAGAAATATATATATATAAAAAAGTAGAGGTGAATTCATATGTATTATAGGAGTGAATCCTATTATCAAAAATTAGTTTTTTATCCCTTGTGTTACACGGGTTAATTCAAAATTTTGTGGTGATGTCAAGTTTCTTTTTATATTAATTAAACTATGACCAAACTTTTTGTTTATTATATAGTATAGAGTATAGATAGATATAGATAGATGTAACTTAATAAACTATATTATATATTAAATTAAGTAATTAAATAATTGGTTATTAAATAATTTAGAAGACAATAAATAAATAATGGATATATATATCCAAAATTAGAAGATCTGCTACAATAAATAAATAGTGGATATATATATCCAAAATTAGAAGATCCGCTTGTGAATGTTTATTGGTGGGAAAAATTGTTGAGGATGAATGTGGTGGTGCCACATGGCAAATTGTGACTTTCTAATCTTCAGGTACAAAGTTTGATTCCACTCATCGGCGGTTTTTCACTTTTATTCTTTTAATGTTTTTAATATCTTTTGTCTTAAACGAAACATATTACGATTTAGGTTTAAAACTCTCACTCTCTCAGACGAAAAAAACAACTCCCCCCCTTCCTAAATCCTAACCCTAGTTATGCTCTCAACCTCTCACCCCCTAATCTCCTCGACCCGACTACTCCTCCTGTCATCCGGATTATTCCCGATGTCTGGCGACTGACTCTGACTCTCCGAGCTCTCGAAACTCGGCACTCGCAACTACTAGGGACGGTCCCGAAAACCCATAAAAAATTTCGTGCCCTAGGCGAGATAAAGAAAATGACCCTTATAATATAAAACAAAACCGCATATATAAAAAACAATAATGTAACGAAAATTGTAATAACAATAAATAAAACCAACATTTAATAGAGATGCTAAACTGTAATGAATGGTTACTCTAGCACGTGAACTATTTCCTTCTTGTCACTAACAGAAATTACAAAAATATAAATACCTGTTTCTTTTGAAGCCGAAATCCTTCATACTCGCCCTATATGTTTATAAATATGTCTTAAAAAATAGAGTAAACTTCGTTTTTAGTCCCTAACGTTTGCACATTTTAACAATTTTAGTCCCAACTTTTTAAAAATTCCAATTTAGCGTCTCACATTTCATTTATTTTCAGTTTTGGTCTCAACGTTAACAGTTGTTTAAAGAGTCGTGAGACTGCCCTCATGTGGTCCCCACATGAGGTGTACTTTTGTCATTTCCGATAGTTTTAACTCATACTTTAAAACAAATGGAAATAACAAAAATACCCACTCACGTGGGGACCATGTGAGGGCGGTCTAACGGCTCTTTAAACGATTGTTAACGTTGTAACCAAAATTGAAAAGAAGATGAAATGTGAGACACTAAATTGGGATTTTCGAAAAGTTATGACTAAAATTGTTAAAATATGCAAACGTTAGAGACTAAAAACGAAGTTTACTCTAAAAAATATAAATACCTCTTGCAATGTCTTCAACTATTATGAAAAGGTCTCACAAGTTGGGTAGATAAATCAGTTGACATATTTAAAACAGACTTTCTAACTCTTCTTTTCAACTACACCAAAATTAAACCCTAATTCATGAAAACTCTAAATTACACCAAGATCATTATTCATAAACACAAAATTTAACCCTAAATCATCATTCACTAATATATAAAACATTGATAAAATCATAGAAACTATCTAATTACCCTAAAAATTTTGAATTTGTAAACAAAAAATTAAGCTCTAAATTAAAACTTCAAAAGGAAAATAAGAGATATTACCGGGGTCGTTGGACGGCGACGCCTCAGCGCCTGGTCAGATTCAGGGTGAGCCGGAGAGTCGGAGAGGATGAGCGTCCGGCGATTCTAAGTAGTTATCGATAAATCTTGTAGATCTCTTAGCATTTTTATAGAAAAATTGATTGATTAAGTATTCATAGTTTATAATATATATAAAGAAAATTTTAAAAATATGGGCCCAACCCTAAAATGATGGGCCCTATTCCGTCACATTTCTCACATATGCTTAGAACCCCCACTATACAGGAGATGCTTTTATTTAGGTTTAAATTTGATTACATATTTTATTTCTTATTTAGTGAACTCTTTGGTATAGTTTATCCCAAATCGTATAGTTTTTTTTAGCAAAAGAATATTCAATAACATAAATAAGACCGAAATATAGAAAGAGTCACGGTTTGGTGTGTGGGTGGGTAAACTCCCACTCTTCTTCCTGTTGTTACTATTTGTGTTGGGATTTGGTTCTCATGCTCATGCATCATCTCCATGTCATTGTAAACCACAAAAGATGCTCCTTGTCCCCATATACAAACAAAGTATATATGGATAAGTTTAAAGGGAGACGATAGAAAATGGGAGATTATAGGAACCGGCTCAAATAAACTAAACTCTGATAATCTTATTAAATTTATTTCAGCGGTATTGAAATTGGATTGTTGAACTATTACTGAGGTTTTAAAAACTAAAGTTAATTCTTAAAAGTTAACGCTAAGGCCTGACATCTAAATCTTAAAAGACAAACCTCATGGCTTGACGTAAATATAAACTTAAACCCTAAAGCTAAAGTCTATACTTAAACCCTAAGTCTTAAACCTCAAATCATATTATATGTAAGACCTCAAAGTTAAACTCTAAATCCCAAAACCTAAAAATCTAAAATTCTAAAAAAATAAAACCCGAAAAACTAAGCTCATTAACGGTTCGAGGTGCCGGTTCTAACATCAATGAAATAAGTTCAGTGAGAGATCGTTCGAGCCGGTTCTTCGAGATTGCCTTTTTTTTTTACTATTCACTTTTAAACATCCCTCTATGTTTTCATTTTGAAACCGTCATATGTTATTTGTTTTTGTTAAAAATGATTAGTCTAACTTTATTATTAATTCAAACCTTTATTCATAGTGTAAAATTAGGAATGTTTCTTATTCTTTATCATGTGTCTATTGGATCCAATAGACGGTGAAGAATGATATGGATTTGTGGTAAAGTGGGCTGATAGTTGAACCGGGCTGAAGCTAAATGTTGGTCAAGTTCTTAAGGAGCTGGGTTTAAGGGTTCAGTTGTTTACTCGTTGCTTCGCATCCGCTCCGTCATTGTCTTCCCTTCGATTTTAGGGTTTCCAGTCAATCTCGTATACTTTCTTGGGAGTTATTCAGTTTGATTTCTATAATCAATCGTCACAATGACTATCTGATTGTGCTGTGTTCGTATTTGGATTAGTTCATATATTCTTCTGATTCTAGGTTGTTCACATTATTTTCTGTTCATATACTAGGTAATACAATCTGGTTTGGGAACTTGAGTGTTTTTGGTTCCTGAAATTTGATAGTTTTCGATCAAATATATGATCACTTTGGGTCAAAATCAACAAGTGCTCCAGACGAGACAACTCAATTGTATTATTCCAAATTCAACTCAATGTATATTTATCGGTACAACAAGTTAACATCTCTTCTAGGCGATACGTCTAGTTTGAACTTTTCAGCAATTTATTCTTTATTTCTTGTTCAAACTTATCCGCCACTCAATTAGCCCCGGGATCAGAACCAATAACTACAAAAACACTTAAAAACTTTAATTAACACTCAATTAACCAAAAGTCATCAAAAGCAGATAAAAATAGCCCAAGACCAACTTAAAATGTATAAAAACGTAAAGGAAAACCAGAACACATCAAGGGGTGAAAAGGTGAGGTGGCAACAACCCGTGTGAAGGACGCGACGGGTTGGGGTAGCTAGCCCTTGGTCTAATTTTGTTCTTCCGCCCTTCCAGACGGGCATTGCCCTTTGTTCTTGTTTTTTCTCACACACACGAACCAATATTAAATCAGTTAATATAGGTGTGTTTGTAGGAAGGGATGCGTTGGGGTAAAATTGTTTGTAGGAAGGGCTGCGTTGGGATAAATTGTTTGTGGGAAGGACATGTAAAAAGCTGATGTGACCGGTGACTAACACTGTTTGTGGGAAGGATAGTCATCAGCATGGCGGAAGGTCTAATGTTTTTGTAATCGTTTTTCATTCCCTCGTCTACTTTCTTGCTAGGTGTGTGGTGTATACATTACTTGTCGTTATTAAAAAATAATTAATACACTATAAACCAGGGGCCAAAGTAATTATGGACCACGGGGTCCATGTGCACCACCTCAACTAAATTTTTTTTTAAATTTATATGTGTGTGATACCCCTAAAAAAATTCGTAAGCCCGTGCTAGACATTAAAAAAACCTTTAGTCCATTAACTAACTAAATACATGTTTTATCATTTAGTCTATTATCTAACTATAGCTCTGTTGGATATTAGATGTCCTGACCCGACCCTTAGCGTAACTGACCCGGTTTCGACCCGTAAAGGTTACACCGGTGTCAACGAACTAATAATGAATTAAATGTTAATTAATTAAATCAAACGGTTTAAATAAATAATTGTTATTTATTTAACGTAACGAAACAAAAATTCGTAAAACGTTTACGTGAATTGTCGGCGAATGATTATCTAGTCGTTACCGGTTAACGGACTAATTAAATCATTGGGCTTGGGGCTTTAATCGTGAGATGGGCTTTACTTGGAAAGGAAGCTATCGGAAAAGTATAAAAGGGAGGGAGGAGGGAATTAGAGGATGCCCTAATCGCGACTCCTCCTCCTCCCTTTCTCCTTGCCGTCGCGATCTCCCCCTCCCCTCTCTCTCTCTCGATCGGCGCACACCACCACCACCATTCTCCGTCGCTTGTCGATTGTTATAATGGTGAAACGCGATCCGCGTTTAGTTGCTGCCGCCTTGGAGCTCGAGACCACTGCCGCCGCCGCTAGAGCCGCCGCCGCCGCCGAGAGGGCCGCCGCCACCACCGCCGCCGTCGCGGCCCGTGCCGCCGTAGCCGCCGACATCTTCGGCGAGGACCACCGTGACGTGGTTCTCGCTTTACCCGCGCCACCGAGACCGTTGTTTGAACTGTCTCGTGCCGCCACCGTCGAACCGGGTGAAAACCCTAAGTGGCCGGCGCCATTGTATGTCGCCGCCGTCATGCCACTTCCTCCGCCGCCTCCACGCGCGACGAAGAAGACGTCTCCATGACGGATTCGTCGTCAAGCACGGTGGAACCGTTCGATTGGAATGCCATGATCCATGGCATGGTTTCGTTACCGCCACCACCGCCTGTTCATGAGATGAACGCGCCTGTGGTGCCCGAGATGCCGTCTTCAAAGTCGGTTGAAGAATTGACTCGCAGATTCGAGTCGGGCGTTACCGTTTGCCCTAGCGCCAGTTCGTCGAACCCCGGTGTCTCGAACGGTTGTTCGGACTCCGCCAAGGTATATCTAAATTGTTTAGATTGTTCGATTTAATTTTTCTGTATTTACGCGTACACGGTGATCAGATCCTGTCTACGGTTTTTACTATATTCGCGTTGTAAAACTTATATTTCCGCTGCGCAATTAATCTGATTAATTGACCCGTTAATTTATTCAGTAAAAAAAATAAAACGGGCAACCCGGATACCCACTGTAAAACCCAACAGTGGTATCAGAGCCACGATCACCGCGCGTAAATCTGTACTGGTCTTTTCGTAACCGGTGGTTCGCAATTTCGATTCGTTTCCAAATTGCGAACGAAATTAAATTGTTTAATTCGTTTTATGATATTGTGTGTTACGGTCGACCCTTTAAATTTATTAAATGTTTTGGCGTGATGTATTTCTCTGATTGGCTCAATTGTTAACCCAATTGTATCTTTATTTGGTTTTGGTGGACCCGCCGTTTTTCGGGTTTCAAAGTTGTAAATTAGAGCTAGGTTTACTAAGTTGTCAGTAAATTGTAATTTTATAAAAACCAAGACCAAAGATCGGATGCTCGTCAAAAAGGTGTCTGGAGGCTAGTGGGAGTTGAACCGGATCCACGAACGCACCGAGTTGCCTTCCTTGTGGTTGTTCACCTTTATATTGTCATGTCCCATTGGTCTTGCTAAATGGCTTTAGCAAGACCATGCCCTTATACCGTTAACACACAATTGACCATTCGCGACACTTAGATATTTTAAATAGATGATTTAAAATAATTATCCCGAGTGAAGATAGGGTTTATTGTTTGTGTCTAACGATCACTAAATATTAAAATTGGTTTTAATATCCCTATTCGGTAAATAAAAATTGATAGTTCATGCCGTCCAAAATCAAGTCTAACTTGGAACGTATTGACCGGAGCATCAGTGTTGGAGTATTTCAACACCGCACTTGGTGCCGAGGGTACCTTCCAGGGTGGGGGCATTGGAGTATTTCAACACCGTGCCGGCCACATTGACCATTTGGGATTACTATCGCTTTCTTTATGTATGTTTGTAGTGTTGGAGTATTTCAACACCGCACTACAAATATATATATACAAAGTGGGCATGGATGAGGCTAAACGTATCGCAAAATATAATTTATTATATTATGCGGCCTCATAAACGAGAGTCGCGATTGAGACTTCGCGATTGAAAACCGTTGTTAGTTTGGTTACACGAGTTTGCTCCTGAGGCTCATTTGGCGGTCTCAAGTAAAATCATCTAATTGAATTCTCAATTTTCTTATTTAATCTTACCAATTTATATAAGAAAATGGTTTACACCGAAAATACTAATTTAAAATTACTTTGCATTATTTCAGAAGGCTAATGAAAACACAGTTCCTTTAAGTTCAATGGTATCTCTGGACCCATTCACTGAGACGAACTTCTTGTCATGGCAAACCCTCCTGAGGAACATCTTGAAGCTTTTTGGAAAGTTGTATGTTCTTGACCGACCCATCCCGAGCACGCCGTCTTACTTGCTAAACGACCGCTCGCGGATGGAAATCCAGAAGCACAGTGATGACTCTAGGGAAGTCACTGAGCTTATGACACGAATTTTCGGTATAACTTTACCGACATGGGAGCGTATGAGATCATGAGAAAACTCAAAGATATGTTTGAGTTAAGCCAGAGGGGTGAACGATGTAGGGCACTTCAACATTTTGTGAACTGCCACATGTCGGCTAATTCCTCTGCCTATGATCATGTCATGATGATGAAGGGGTATCGTGACAGACTGATCGACCTCGACTACCCCATTCCTGAGGGGATGGCTCTTGATGTAGTCCTCGGATCTTTACCCGAGCATTATCGCTTGCATGCGGTAAATTGCTCTGCTCAGACTTTATATGAGGTTCTGACATTGTTTCCAAATGTCAAGATCAGGACCACACCGGATGTGCTCAGAGTTGCTGATACATGTATCACCAAGACCAAGAACAAGGTCAAAGAGACCAAGGGCAAGAAACCATTGGCGCCTCCTCCTCAGGAACGTCAATGCTTTGAATGTAATCAGATGGGCCACTGGAAACGTAATTGCACCGTTTACCTTGCTAAGATCAGGATGACTAGAAACCCCGGTAAGGGTTGCTCATCAGGTATGTCAATAAATGTTATTGAACTTTTCACTGTTTCCTCCAATGCATGGGTAACTGATACCGGATGTGGTTTTCACATTGTAAATGTTTTGTAGGAACCTGAGAAGTGGAAGAAGATAGAACAAGGCGGTATGGATCTCATCGTTGGTGATGGCAAAAGAGTCTCGATCTTGGCTACCGGCATATATTCTCTTTCATGTCCTACCGGTCTTGTAGTTACTCTAGATAACTGTTTATATGCTCCTGGATTGTCCAGAAACATTATTTCTGTCTCTTCCCTGTTTGAACAAGGTTTTAGGAACAAGTTTAATGGAAATTCCATTTTTACCTACTTTAACGATATCTTTTATTTCGAGGCTAAACCTCGACATGGTATATATGAGATAATTGTTCAAACGCAAGATCAACTCTATCATGTTTCTAAACGAAACAAAGTTGATAACGATTCGTCGTTGTGGCATCATCGACTAGGTCACATAAGCAAAGCTCGCATTAAAAAGCTTTAATTTGCAGGGATTCTCGAATCCACTGATGCAGATACCTTCGGTGAATGCGAATCATGCTTATCTGGAAATCTGACCAAGTCACCCTTCACATATGTTGGTGAACGGGCTAATGATCTGTTAGGACTTATACACACTGATGTGTGTGGGACCTTTCGGACCGAAACGAGAAATCGGGAATGCTATTTCGTATCTTTCATAGATGACTATAGTAGATATGCTTATGTCTATCTGATGAAACATAAGCACGAAACTTTTGACAAGTTCAAAGAGTTTCAACACGAAGTAGAAAATCAACTAAATCGAACTATTAAGATACTTCGATCAGATAGAGGTGGTGAGTATCTTAGCAACGAGTTCCTCGATCATCTCAAGGATTGTGGAATTATTTCACAACCCACTCCTCCCGGTACACCACAATTAAATGGTGTTAGTGAAAGGAGAAATCGAACCTTGTTGAACATGGTTCGATCGATGATGTGCAGGACTAACTTGTCCCACTCCTTTTGGGGTTTTGCTCTCTTGACCGCCGCTCGCCTAATAAATCTGGCACCGACCAAGAAAGTGGATAAGACCCCATATGAGATATGGCATAATTCTTCTCCTAATCTTTCTTACCTCAGGGTATGGGGATGCGAAGCATATATCACTAGCGAATCTAACAAAAAGCTCGATCCTCGAGGTGAAAAGGTGATTTTCATCGGATACTATCGTAATACTGGCTATTACTTTTACCATCCTGATGGAAACAATGTTTCTATCAAAAGGAAGGGTAAGTTCCTTGAGAAAGAGTTTCTCAACAGAGGAACCAATAGTGATCCAGTGGATCTCGAAGAAGTTCGAGAAACACAAAACCCTGAGACAGTCGCTGGGTCTGACCGACAAATGGTTGTTGCCCCATCAGACCAAAACACAAGCGTTCGCAAGAGCGAAAGGACACACAAGGCACCTGATAGATACCTCTGGCATCTAGAAGGTCCCGATGTCCTATTAGTAGCTGACTCAAATGACGAACCTACTAATTACAAAGCTGTTGTGTCAGATCCTGAATCTCACAAATGGCTTGAAGCCATGAACACCGAGATGCAATCCATGCGTGACAATCAAGTATGGGACTTGATTGAGCTACCCCCCGGTTCTCGGGCAGTAGGGAGCAAGTGGATCTTTAAAAGAAAAACTGACATGCATGGAAAGGTGCAAACCTATAAGGCACAGCTTGTTGCGAAAGGTTTCACTCAAACCCAAGGGATTGACTATGATGAAACCTTCTCGCCCGTGGCCATGATCAAGTCGATCAGGATATTGCTTGCCATAGCCGCATACCATGACTATGAGATATGGCAAATGGATGTCAAAACCGCTTTCCTGAATGGACAACTCACTAAGGATGTCTACATGGTTCAGCCTGATGGTTTTATCGATCCTAAATATCCAAATAGGGTTTGCAAACTAAATAAGTCCATTTATGGACTTAAACAAGCATCTCGAAGGTGGAACATTCGTTTTGACCAGAAAGTCAAAGAGTTTGGCTTTGCTCAAAATGAAGATGAACCGTGTGTTTACAGAAAGGCAAGTAGGAGCGCTATATCATTCCTCATATTGTATGTGGATGATATACTGATCATAGGAAACAACATCCCCATGCTTAACGAGGTTAAGGTATGGCTATTATCTTGTTTCGCTATGAAGGATCTTGGAGAAGCCGCTTATATCCTGGGAATTAAGATTCACAGAGATCAATCGAAGCGATTTCTAGGTCTCAGTCAAAGTACATACATTGACAAGATTATAGCACGGTTCAACATGAGCAACTCCAAGAAAGGAGTCGTCCTTATGACAAAGGGTGCTATCTTGAACAAATCTCAATCTCCTCAAACGGAGAAGGAGATCGACCAAATGGCTTCGATCCCATTTGCTTCTGCTATAGGCTCAATTATGTATGCCATGCTCTACACTCGACCAGACGTCTCGTTTGCGTTGATCCTGACAAGTCGATACCAATAGAGACCCGGTCTAGCTCACTGGACTGCTGTAAAGAACATCCTGAAATACCTGAGAAACACAAGTGAGATGCTTTTGGTATATGGAGGAACTGATGAGCTCGCTGTAAAGTGTTACACCGATGCTAGTTTTCAGACTGACCGAGATGACCCTCGCTCGCAGTCCGGATACGTATTCACCCTCAATGGAGTAGCTGTTTCGTGGTGTAGCACCAAACAGTTAGTAGTGGCTGATTCCACTACTGAATCTGAATACATAGCCGCCTCAGAAGCTGCCAAAGAAGCAGTATGGATGAAGAAGTTCATCACAGATCTCGATGTGGTTCCAAGCGTTAAGCAACCCATCGAGATGATGTGCGATAACACAGGCGCTATTGCTCAAGCCAAAGAGCCAAGGTCTCATAAGAAGGCCAAGCACGTCCTGAGGAAATTTCACTACATAAGAGAAGTAGTTGAAAGAAATGAAATAAAAAATATGCAAAGTAGACACAGATCAAAACTTAGCTGATCCCTTTACAAAGCCCATGACTCACGAGACTCATGATCATCACAGAGAAGCGATAGGGCTTAGATTAGCTAAAGACATGTTTTGATTTAGTATTTGGATGTACGAACATATAACAGTTATCTATACTATTCATATTCCATCGGTAAATGCAATATGGAATTTCATAACTGTGTTCGATGTTAATACGTTTAATCATCCCTGAACAATTGTTGATATTCTTCTAAATGTCCGTAGTCGGTTAGAGACGTGGGAACGGCTCTAAATCAAGACTATTCTGATTTTGAACCTTAAAGGGGTTTAACATTCAAAGTCACAGACCTCATTAGAGAATGACGTTGGACGTAACT
>JBCNJP010000003.1:14091050-14108422 GCA_039602395.1 Deinandra increscens subsp. villosa
GGATTATGAAAACTTGGGAAAACGTTCATGTGGAAAATCAGGTCAATCCTTATGCTGTGAGAAAAGTGGTGGGTAATGGGAATGATACTAAATTCTGGACGGATCATTGGATTGGTGAAGAAAAACTTCAAGAAAGATTCCCTCGGCTTTACGCTCTCTGCAACGGTAAATCTAATTTTATTTCCCAGTTTCAGGATGTTACAGGTTGGACTTGGAGATGGAGAAGACCGATTCGTGGAGGTAGGGAAGAGGCGCAATTTTGTGATCTCCTTACTCTTATTTCTGATGTGACTTTTTCGTCTGATTCTGATCGGTGGAATTGGAGTTTTAACGGTGAATCTGAATTTTCTGTCAAGAGCATTAGGCGACATATTGATCAGGTGTCCCTTCCCATTGGTGATTATGAAACTAGATGGATCTCTTTTGTGCCGAAAAAGGTAAATATTGTGGTGTGGAGACTTCTTCTTGACAGGTTACCTACCCGTCTTAATTTATCAAGAAGAGGTTTTGAGATTCAGAATATTTTATGTCCTCTTTGCAACTCATCGGTGGAATCGGTGGATCATGTGTTTGGTTTCTGTGAGGTGTTCGGAACAGTGTTTCATCGTATCAAGACTTGGTTGGATTTGGAAGATTTGCAGTTTTATAGTCCGCGAAACTTGCTTGATTCGATTGAAGACTTGAGGATTGCTAGAAGCAGGAAAGACATCATTCTTACCATTGTTTATGTTGCTTGGTGGACCATTTGGAGAACCAGAAACTTGTTCATCTTTCAACCAGACAAGGGTAGGAAGGGTAGTGTTTTTGACTTAATTGTTTATAATTCGTTTTCTTGGTACAGCTCTAGAAATATGAAAATTGTTGTGAGCTGGAATAGCTGGATGATGAATCCTCTCCTTAACATGTAATCTTGTTCTTTTTCTTGCTCCGCTGTGAGCCAATTTTATATATTATACTGCCGTTCAAAAAAAAGATGGTCACCCAGTGCCCACTCCAAACTAGATGTAAGCACTCACTTATTAAAACACCTGATAACCGCTTGACCCCTTATCCCTTTACAGAGCTACTACATGACCATAGAAGGCTCAAATCAGTTTAAAATTATCGCACTCAACTTTTAATATCATGTGTTCTTAGGAAATCCGATCTGGACGTCACACGATATTAACGACCATCACAAGGTATCTTTACTTTCTGGATTCAATTTAGCTTTGCAAATTTGTTATGCTTATGAGGTTACTGAATGGGTTTTATTTCAGTTCACATACTTTACAAATAATTTCACCTTTTTCTACAAGGTTAACTTATTTGATTTTCATGAAAAAAAATTACTGACATATTTTCTTAGTTGTTTGTTTAGTTAAAACTAGCCCAATACTTTCAATTTTTACAATCATAAGTGTGTATTTGGTTTCCGTTGTATGTTAATTGGGTTTGTCATTAGTAAATCAGGTTACCAAATAATTTTATTTTCTATACCACTAGGTTGTGTTTTTTTATGGGGACTAATTATGTGCTAATTGGCTAGATAATTTGAATGTTTATCTAAGTCATTCCTCAATTGAAATTTAGTATTGGATTATTGAGAATAACACTTCGCTCTGACCAAATACTGTGTTCTTATATGTTTTTAGTGACTTTTGGTTTTTTTAGTGAAACAGTTTTGTTAGTTTGTTCCACATTGCAAAAACTGGTGGTTATAACAATTTCTTTAATGATATGTTACTAAAACTATTTATGAAAGACATTCAGGAAACTTGCCAAAAATAAGATGCTATGGTGAATTTGTGGTTCTCATGTTAGGTATTTAAAGTATGTTAACCAGTTTAAGTGTTTCATCGTTTTTAATTGAATTTTGATGGCCTATGTATGCGGTTATCGCAAACGCATGTCATGTGTTCCGTGGGTCTCTGCAAGGCTACTTACAAAGGTTAGTTTGTCTATTTTCATCATGATTTTCCTTAACGTCATGTTTGTTGTTTGTACTTCCATTTCCTGCTACATGCTATTCTTTATTTCCGTTCACCATTACAAAAAACTTCAACTTATAAGTGTTTTATAAGTTTATGATCGTGCTATAATTAAAAGTTGTCAATGATACTTCAGTTGGGTACTTGGGTTAAAGGGCTTTTTGTAACAGTAGTTTAAGGTTAATTTAATCTGAGCCCTTGCATGTTTTATGAAAATATTTGTTTAAAGTTTGAATTCATTATGAACACACGTATATGTTTTATGAAAATATTTGTTTAAAGTTTGAATACATCATGAATACACAGGTATAGGAAATCAATGGAATTGATGCAAAGTGAAAGGGAGGTCTTTATATTTGGTTTTGAAATAGTTGCAATCGATGCACTTTTATTTTAATTTTTTTCTTCATCTTATTCTCTTTTGATATCGTCTCTATAGTATTGATTAGTGAGAACAATAAAGATTTAGAAATAATAGGAGGCTTAGCATCTCTCCTGAAGGTAACTAAGAAAACAAGGCTAGACAAGGCTGAACCATCAACTGATCAACATTTCTCCACCGAAGGACTATTACACTATTACTTTCATTGTGAATGTATTACTTTCTTTGTAATGTTAATGAGTTGATATGTATTACATTTTTTGTCACGAGTTAGCAGGTGCAACACAACAAATCATAAATAGGTGGCCCGCCGCAACGCGCGGGCGGGTCACCAACTCGTTTTTTTAAATGGTAAAGGAATGCGAAGGAAAACTCATGAATATTTACAACATTTGATCCATTTAAGAGAAAATTCATCTATTTAAGCGAACGGATAGTAAAACTCGAAGTTCGGGATCAAACTTATAACATCTCAGTTTCACAAATCCCGTAAAATAGATAATGCATGAAATTTAATGATGTATTTGCCTTTAAAAAGTAGGAGTTTTGTGAAGTATGATATTTACTGGTAAGAATTTTAAACACACACATATCAAACACAAACCTTATGTTTAGTGTAAACAAATGCAGAATTTATATAGATTGTGATTTATGTGAATTCTTAAACGTTTTAGGTTTTTGACAAGAGTGTAAGTAGTAAGAAAGTAAAAAAATATCAGAAATATAAAACGAAAAAACTATTTTATTGTTCTTTTGTGTAAATATAGTTTTGATCATTTTTTTTTAAAAGTAATAAGCTCTATATTGTTCATTATACTAAGGAAGTATGTATCATAAAATCGATTATCTTATTATCTCTATTTACTATATGTGTTATCATGTTATAAAGTAATGATGTTTTTTTTTTCCTTTCCAAAATGGTTGATAACTAATAATATAACTTTCGTAATTATAGAGATGATTATTCGTGTAATTATATAAAACTGAATACTGATTATATATCCATATCTTCCTCGGTATGTAAATATTTAAAGTGAAAGTGTAAGATTTTGAAGGATAAGGATAGAAAGTGGCAAAAAAGCCACCCAAGTTGAGATGGAATTGGGAATCTTCTATTATAATAATTAAAATAATTTAACAAGAATCATAACAAACCTATTAAAAATATTTCAAATGATAATAGGTCACACTGATTAAGAAATTTTAATTGATAGATAACTTTCCCAATTATTCTATTTAAATAAATATAATGGTATGTCTATTTTATTACTGATAAATTAATATTTACACTAAATTACATCATTTTCTGGGTTTGAACCCAAGACCTCCATCTAAGATGAATAAAACCCCTATCAAGTGGGCTACTCTCTATATTGGCTAATGGTATGTCAAAACTAATGGTTTTAGATGTTTTACTGTTTTTAGTGTATAGTTTTACAAGAAGACTACAAACATCATGATATAAATCACAGATTTCACATAGATACTTTTTTTTGTTAATATAAGATATATAAGATAAGGTTAATATCGTTTTTTTATGGTATGTTTGGTTCGGCGGTGTTATCTATTTATATACTCATTTCTAATCTCAGAAAAAATCCGGTTATTCATGAAAAATCTTTGTTTTCAGTCTGAAAATTATTTTTGCTTACATTCGGTTTTAAACCCAAAATCTTATAGTTTTAAACCCTCTCAAATATCATTAAGCTATAAGCTAATTGATATAACTTAAATTGATCAACAGCATTACTTACAACTTATTTTATTATTTACAACATATGTTTTCGACTTGTGGATGAAATTAAAAGATAGATGCCCACTCAAATCAGAAAAGGACAAACAAGTGGCTAACACAAATATGAATGCACAACTACTAATATAATTTTAACAAGAAGATGGGGTAAAACAATAATTCTAATTTTCCATGTTTTATGATTTTCAATAAAATTTAGTTTACTCTACAAGATAAGATGAATATCATTACGTATAACTTATTATATTATTTGGGTTATTTGTAATACATCCATCATATCATTTCAACCCTGTATCCTTTTCAGTCACATCAATGTCACATCATCAACCTTCAATTCTATATTTTACCTTCATATTATTCACCTCACACCACACTTTCTATCAATAAAGTAAGAAGGAGAAAGTTTGAAAAGAGATACATAGAGGAAAGAAAACGAAATCACCACCATTGTGAACGACTCAATGGAGTCCAAAAATTACAAAGAAGGGTGAACACGGTATAGCACACTTGACCGCATATCCAAGTAATAAGGTAAAAAGACGATTTTATACGGTGGTTGTATTACAAATGTTCTTACAATATAAGTGTATGACTTGTGGTTGAAATTCACGAAAGAGATGCCCACTCTAATCACAAAAAAGGACAAACAAGTGGCTAGAACAAAGTTTGTTAAAAACAATGAGTATATATGAATGTACAACTAGTGAATTGTTTAAACTTTGCTAAAAGAAGTTGATATTTTGTTTGGTATAAAGATACATATAAATTTTCTTATGTATAATAATATAACATAGTTTGCTTGAAATAATTAATTTATTTAAACGACTACATATAAACCATTATTAACCTCATAAATCCTAAAAAAACTATTTATGTTTTGAATAGAACTAGGAACTCTAGAAACCATCATTACACGATTATTTCTATTTCGATGCGACGTTTTTGTATATCAAATATTTCACATGATGTTTTCTATTGAAAAAAATAATTTCTCCATTTGCTTCTTTCCTTATCTCATTTCACGTCTTCCAAAAACTTGACACGACCACCATAACCTTATCAAGCACCATCAACACCTGATCATCTCTCCATTTTACTTCTAGACTCCCACGGAAACTTCCATAGCAGCTCCGGCGACTGAAATATTTTCCGGTATCACCAATTTTACATCCTCGCTAATGGCGTCACCTGAAAACCCCCCGCCGGCGATCATCGTCCAACCGGCATCCCCTCGCTTTCCAAAATCCGGCACTTTAACCGCCGGAACTCATCGCAAAGTCGCCATAGCCGTCGATCTAAGCGACGAGAGTGCTTACGCCGTTAATTGGGCGGTCCAGAACTACCTCCGCCCCGGCGACGCCGTGATCCTCCTCCACGTCCGCCCTACCTCCGTCCTCTACGGCGCGGATTGGGGCGTCGTTGAAGCCGCTACCGACGAAGAATCGCAGCAGAAACTCGAAGACGATTTCGACGCGTTTACGACGACGAAAGCGAACGATCTAGCGAAACCGTTGCTCGATTCGCAGATCAATTTCAAAATCCATATCGTGAAGGATCACGATATGAAGGAGCGGTTATGTCTGGAGGTTGAAAGGTTAGGGTTAAGCGCTGTGATTATGGGGAGCCGAGGGTTTGGTGCTTCTAGAAGGACGTCGAAAGGGCAGAGGCTTGGGAGCGTGAGTGATTACTGTGTGCATCACTGTGTGTGTCCGGTGGTGGTTGTGAGGTTTCCCGATGATAAGGACGGCGAGACCGCCGTTGGATCGCCGTTTCGAGTTAACGGCAGCAGCGATGGCTCGTTGCATCCGGTGCCGGAGGAGGAGCCGGTGTTTCATGATGCATCAGATACACAAACAGGTTAGGAATTTGGATCTCTCCTGAATCTAGGGTTTGCAGTTTGCACTACTCCTCAACTGTTTATAAGCAATTAGTTCATTAATCAAAGAATTAGAAGAAGTTATGTGCCCAATTGTAGGAACAAATCATTATCGGTATGAAATTAGAAACTAATTTGTGTTGGAAGCTTATGCAGATCCTGAATAAACAATTGAATATGAAATTAGACACTTATTTGTGTTGGAAGCTTATGAAGATCTTGAAAGAACAATTAGATATGAAATTAGAAACTAATTATTTGTGTTTATAAGAACTAAGAAGCAATTAGTTCATTAATCAAACAATTAGAAGAAATTATGTGCCCAATTGTAGGAGAAAATGTTTATCAGTATGAAATTAGAAACTAGTTTGTGTTGGGAGCTTATGAAGATCTTGAAAAAGCAATTAAATATGAAATTAGTAACTAATTATTTGTGTTGGAAGCTTATGAAGATCTTGAAAAAACAATTGAATATGAAATTAGAAGCTAATTATTTGTGTTGGAAGCTTATGCAGATGTTGAAAAGGCCTCTTAAAGAAGTGGAACTGTGAATGGTTGAGAATCTGAGAAGATGATGAATGAAGTGCCCAATTTATGAACTTGTAAGCCTTTTGGAACCTCCTCAAGTGTTTGTTTTATTGTTGGGTGTTTATTGTTCTTTCTGGTTTTAAGTTGTAAACCAGGCTGCTGGATGGTAGCCTTGTTGTTTATGTGTTCAATCATCTCGACTTTGTCGTGCTCGCTTTCAGTTGTTCATATAATAATCACACGAGTCGTGGTCTCGTTCAATTGTTCATATAATCATCACACATGCAAACAAATTTTAAAACATGTAGGAATAAGTTTACAATTTACATATGTACTCTATATTGATGACTGGTAGATTGTGGCAGTATGGAGACCTAGTTCAGTTATCCCTGAGTTAGAGTGACTTACGTTGTTCGTTAGTTAGAGCATACGGCTTAGTTTTTGAACTACTCACCATACTAAATTACACCATGTTTGTGATAGAATCCAAGACCTTCAACTAAAAGGCAAGATCCCCTACTAGTCCCACATAGGTAGTATATGGCTTGGTTAAAACACGTAGCACGTGTGACTCAGTTAAGAGTTGTGGACTACTATAGTAGATCGATAATGCACCTGTGGCTCATAAAATGTTTGCTGTCGATCACAAAAGGTCGTTCATACTTTTTAACAGTAAAAACAGAGGTAGTTTCAGGGACTCAAAATGATAAAAATGTAAATCATAGAGGTTGTAGAAAAAACACAAGAAGGTTGGAAAGCGACAAGTTTTACAAAACCACACCACATGATAACTAGTTTTATACTTGTCCAGTGATCGGGTTAGCAATGGAAGTTAATAGAGATTCGCAAGTTGGTTTACTGCAACAACATCCTCATTCTATAATGATAGGAAACAACAAAAAGAACTCGATGATCGTAGTGTTTATTTTGGTAGATACACACACCTTCCCTATGTAACTTATAAAAGCTGTGTTAAGAAAAATGTTTATGCTTAAATTCATGTAATAGGCCACTTATAAAAGAAGCATTAAGAAAAATGTTTATGTTTAAATGCATGAAATAAGCTTGATAAGCTGATTTAGGGTGTTGGGCTATAGCTGTATTATTAAAATATGTTCATCCAAACACTTTTTATAGTGAGTTTCATATTTTTTAGTACTTGCTCAGCACCAAGATCATCTCCTCTTTGATGAAATCCTTTCATGAGTGGAGTTAAGTGACCACCCTTGGCCTCCATTTTGTTTCACAAATATCCATGTAGTTTTATGTATCGGTATTGTAGAATAACTAAACTCTCTTCTTTTAAGTTACCATTTATGCAATAACCCTTATTCGTAGCATTATACATGGCATCATCAAGATTCATACTTTCTTGAATTGAAAGTTCAAAGAGCTTATCGGTTTCATTAATCTCTTGATGTCTAATAAATCCATTGATTAAAGTGGCGTAAACGAATTGATCAACTTGAATGTTTTGATCAAACATCTTGGAAAGCAACTTATTGTCTGCAGGAAGTTTTCTTTTCTGCAAATTCCATTATTCAGAACATTATATGCCCGGGGAGTACATCTCTTTCCATCATATATTCCAAGATTAGCAATCCTGTGAATAAACAAAAATTTGACCCATCAGAAATTATTTTCCTAAAAAACTGATTTATAAAGATGACCATACCTTATTTATCAATAGCTCTGTGAATAAACATCCATGTAAAGAAGCCAAACAAAGTTTTCGTGTCGGTGAAGTCGTGGACGACACAAATACACTCTTCTCCATTTTCTCGATTGCAATACAAGCTATATCGGTAGCAGCTCATGATTTCGCTTCTCTTTGCTCGCCTTCTCTCAATTATAACTTGCTGCATGAAAAAGCAAATTATCCCCGGAGGAACCAAGTAGAGATGATTTGGATTATCAGAATAGAGGAGAGTAAGAGAGATCTTGAGAGATAGAATGAAACTAATGATTTTATTGGTGCAAGTGTTGTTACAGACGGAAGTGTAGTAACACATAGTTAAAGGTGTAAAGTAAAATATTCCGAAGATCCTTTCTCCAGCCTTGATCCCAGCTATTTATAGAGCATCCAACATGTTCCTCCAGCATATGCACATCCGTCCTCGCATCTATCCAGCACATGCACATCCGTCCTCGCACCTGTCCTCATAATCATATTGTGATCATCCTGTCAAGCTCGGTATAACACATTAGTTTGCAAGAGAGGACTTGATGAGACCGGGTCGGATGTGTAAACACATCCAAAAACCCCTTTACTTCATCAAGTCCCCCAAGTCTATTAAGTGAAAAAATGAAGTTAATAGACTTAGAGATTCAAAGTTACACATCCGACATCTGCATCTGTTTGCATTTGTTGTTCCGTATACATGTATAAGTCCAACTTCAAGTTTTGGCTACACATCACTAAAACACATTCAACTTTAAACAAAATATATAGTTATAGCCAAAGCATTTAACATCACTAGAACTAATATTAATCATACCGGTTAAAAACCTTACCTCGTCTAGTCCCCTAGTCCATTGGCGAAAACATTTGTTAAAGCTAATGGACTATAAGAAATCATACCTGATACACATGCGAAACTCTGCCTTAATACCAACCTCAACATTTCCACCTACTGCTCGCAACTGCATACCTTGTTGCACATCCACTTTTATTTAACACATGCGAACTGTCGATCGTACCTTATCAAGTCCCCAGTCTAGTATGATGTGGTGTCAACTGCATCATGCTAGACTCCTAATCCACATTCTAGCCACTAGGAAATTCGGAAATGATAACATTTGGGCTTTAAGGAATATTGAAGAAAGTACAAGCATCTTATTATCCCCAAAGAAGACTAAAAATCCTACAATATAAAAACCCCTAAGCAATAATGCGAAATCTTGTAAGGAGAATATAACAAACTTTCAGCTATCCATTAAAAACCTCTTTTAGCGTTTGCAACCTGCAAATTTCTTCATAAGTGCAGCTTAATCTTTTGCTTGAAAATACTACTATCTTCTGCGAACACATTCGCATGTATCTTTTTTTTTTTTTTTTTTTGAAACACTCCTTATCGAATGACACATAGTCATTTAATTGGTCACTTAGACCCATCCGGAATTAAGATAGCCCTTAGCTTCTTTATCAATGTTCACGTATGATTTCCGGGAATTTGGATAGCGCGTAGCTACCTCTTGTGACCCCATAGGTCGCATCCGTAAGGATGCATAAAAATTGATCAATTAATTTGGTCTCATATGACCACATCTTTGAGAAGATGTATGGTAGCCAGCCATTTTCATGATCTATTAGACCAATTTTTTCGTATACGTATATCTTTTTTTTTTTTTTAACTGGCGACACATGCGTCCATGTGCCTTGCCATTTTCCCGAACATATCAAGGAAAAAGAATATAGTCTATACGACTTAATCCAGAGTATGATTACAATAGTAATTTAACTCAATACTATGCTGATCAGGCATGTGTTTGAGTGAAATTATCTTATGCAACTCTGTCATTGTCTTTCAAAATAGACTTAATCGAATATTTGAAGCACATTTTTATGAATTTAAAAACATACCTGAGAGCATTAGATCCCTCTACATATGCAACCTTCGCAAATGTATTTCATTCGTAAGTGAATAACACTCCATATATGAGGACCAACATATTCATCAGTCCCTCCAATCAAAGTACAAGCTTCTTCATGTTTATTTCTTTGCATATGCCATTATCGCAAGTGTAATTTATCCCCAACCTGAAGCGCCTTAGCCTGATTTCATTTAAACAACACATGTAACATTTCCTATTTACTTTACCAACCTTTGTATATATCGCAAGACTTCGACATTTCCAATTCACTTTAGCTTTCCCCCATCTGCACCATCTTGCAACACACTCTTGAGAAAGCCCAACTTAACATGAACCATCTACCCTAGCACCATGCAACCATATCCACTTTATTGATGTCCACACTTCATCCTTAACACAATATGCTTCCTCTTTGAATAAACCCCCCAACAAATTTTTTCCTATCATTATCACCAATAAACAGAAACCATTTTCCCCATGAACAACACACTTCCTCATAAGCTTCCCATTCATTAGCATAAGAAACTCCTTTTCATACATCCCTATAAGATAGCTAATGATTAATAATAAAAAATCTTCCATAATATTTTAATCAACACCTATGACCCTTTCACCATTATTCTTGAATCATAATACTAGCTAGCTTTCTTTCCAACCAAATGCCATGTAGCATGTGTTGATTCTTCATCATGACCCCAAAAGCATCTGCTTGTTCCAAAACACGAAATCACATGTGTCATAATTCCACAATTATTTTTCAATAGAACATACCAATATATTCTGGAAAATCCCTTGTAAACATTCTGAACGTGCCAAATGCTAAAGAAACCGCACACTTTGACTAACCATCGGAACTGCCTAAAAAGAAATTGCCCATGCAAATGCTAATTTATCCACCTTAGAATCATCATCGAAACACCAGCTTAATTACAAGGACCACAAATCACCACATCCACTTAGCTCTTCAGATAATATCAACACATCCACTTTATGTCCTCATATATGTGAATCAATACCATAACCAACTCTTTATTTTATTATCATAACTCTATCAACTCTCATATAAGTTTCCAAATACCACCAAAATTTTTCATATCACCCATACCATTGAAACATAAAATGATTCCAGAAACTGCTAAGAACTTGTATTTGCTTCTTATACCATCAAAAACTTTCATATCCTTTACTGCATTTCCAAGACCATCACAAACGCAAATGCATAACTTTTGAACTTCCTCCTTTTTCCATAATTTCTTCGGAATTCAAAGACCACATATCCTTATAATCATGAAACTTTCTTGTCTTTTCCCCAAAAGATCATTCTTAAAGATCCATCTTTATATGAACTTAACATTTTCCATCAACAACCTCGCAAACAATATTTTTTTTACACGTCCACATCTGACCCACTTCCATGACTATGTCGTCTTCCTCATTCACAAAAATTCCCTTAACTTGTCCTTTACATGCCCATTCACCAACTGCTTATACATTACCTATGACTACATAACTATTGAAAACCCCTTTATACTTGACTATACCTCCAGAAATACACTTGCAAAAAATATATTATCATACCCCAATTCATATTTTTGTGAGACGTGAAGAATCCCATGCTGATAACCTTTTGAAACTAAAATCTATCAAATCAGTACACATCCGAAATTTTCCCAAAAACCACAAAATCAACGCTCATCCGAAACTATCCTCAAAAATCATCAGATCAACACATATCCGAAATTATCCTCAAAAATCATCACATCCGAATTTAACCTCATTCGACAAATTGATAGTTTGCGTCGCAAGTGCAAAACTGACGCTGATGCGATGATAACTTGGTCAGAACACATCCGATCCAGCATAGCTTTTCATTTATTCTTGTAAGGATAACCCCTTTCACCTGTTGACTCTTTGTGAACAAAACTGTCTTCTTTTTCTGACAACTCTCTAAAACACTCTGGCAATGCAAGTGAAGTCTTGGCAACACAATCTCTTGGTGGAACCACATTCTAACCATACGCAAGCGTGGATAATCCTTTATGCCCGCACTTCCTTTAGCACGTGTAGTTTCCTTTACTCGCATCATAACCCTTACATATGAATAAGTATACATACCATACTCAACAAAGTTTTAACTTGTGCCTTCGCTTTTTCCTATTCCCAACCTTCAGGAGACCATCTATTCACTGAGCGTATAGTTACTTGAATCAATCATAAAATGCACATCTGACTGTTACCGTAAATATATAATATCTACGCCCTTTCTTCCATTACTTGTACCATGAGTTGAACCATTCACCCACTATCGTGATCGTAGCAAAGTTAAATCCCATTAGATAGCCACTTACACAGGACACCCACCTCTTCTTTCACTTTAACACTCTCTTTTTATTTTATGAACCTAAACATCCCATGCGAAACCACTTACACTTCCATTGCAAACCATTGCTCGCCATGTAACCTCTTCTTTATTCGCATCTGCATCCTAGAACCTTATACCAAATCCTGTATCAACCACCACCAAATCCAGCACTTGGGATCTAAAAGAAAAATATTTTTTGCACTTGCCAATGGGAAATATATTAGAATAATTGTATAAAGTAAAATTTTAACAAAACTTTATTTCCAATGAGATTCTAACCAAATTTATAGGTTACCGATTCGAAAACTAGAGCATACACCTTCTTCTATTCAAAGCACCATGAAACCATAACAATTGCTACAAATCCCCTTGACAATTTCCTGAAATAAATTTTCACATGCTAATCCCAAAGTTAGCTCTACCATATGCCTTCTTATAAAATACTCAGTCAAATCCAAATCCTTATTAACCATCTAACCCATGCTGGTTACAATATGTATCAGTCTAAACCCCATATGTATTACCTACTTGCAAGTGACAACCCAACATTTAAGATTAACCATGAATCATATGAAATATAAAAGAGCTCAACCGAACCAAATCATAGTCAAAAAGTCAAGTCACATATGCGAACATATTCAAATTTTAACATGAATGTCAGCAAATCAAAAATAGTTATTGAGAAACATAACTTGCAAAGGAGCTTAATATAACACTTCCCCAAAAATTTGATAGCTTTTACAAATAACAAACACAAATCCAAGTTCCGACTCTTATCTATTATTGTTATTTTTAATCCCTAATAATTAACGTTTTTTTTTTTTTTTTTTTTTGCAAAAAACAATTTCAAAGCTATTGATTAAAAGAAAGCCAAAATCCAATAATATACCCTTGAAATATAAACGACATACACGTTATTTTCCAAGAATAAATTCAACTGGGGTACCTAAAATGAACACATGCATATTTAAAGCATACCTCCAAAGAATATAGTTTTGGCATTATGACTTGAAACACAACCGACCCGATATGAACCTCCTTCTTCCTTTTGTAAAGAAATCCTTTACAATCAACTGGTCCTTTCCTTTGCATAACCACTCGTCCCCAAGAAGCATAGTCTCGGCTTTGCAACTGTCGAATCGACCTTAAATCTCCATCAACGTTGAATGAATATCAAAATTTAAATGCATTCCACTCTTCTGAATTTAAGCTAACCTACCCAATGCCTCTGTTCTTACCTACTCATTTCCTTAATAAACCAACCAAAATACATTCCTCAATGGAAGCATTTATGGCTCCCCCTTCTCTTTACCTCCATTATCATGAAGACAAATGAACTTAAGCTTTGAAACTGCTCCTAAAACTTACCAAGCGATTCCCCTATTAAATTGACTTTTAAAAGTTAACAATCAATCTTGAATTTCCATTACTTGTAGCTATAAACCAAGCAATAAACCATTCCTTGACATCGTAAAACCTGGTCCTAAATACGGGACAAATCCTTCAATGCGTAATGAAATTTAAATATGCCGTAGTAACACAAAATCGAAATCATGAATAACCCCCATTCGTAAAGGTCGGACCTGAAGTTCAGGATTCTTTGAATAAAGTGCAGCAAAGCAAAAATACCCAAACTTTGATCTTCAACCTCCTTGATTGTTCTGATTTTAAAAATTCAAAATCACAATGAACCCCATTGATTACCAAGAATAATTTCCAAACGAACTATCCAACAAAACCTGCAGTCCTTAAACCGTAATCCACCGTTTAAGAGTTTGGACATCTACCTTAGCCACCTTCTTCAGTTCTATACATTCAGCACTCACACCAATTACAAGTATCCCGTTTTTAAACCGCATGTCACCCAAATATCTTTTGAGAAACCAGATCTGAATAACCAATTACATGATACCGTACCATTTGATTTAACATCCGACTCTAACCCTTTGATGTGTACCCGCAACTCGCATCGATGATAATATTTGGAAACCTCCCTGTTCCAACATATTACAACATTTGGCAAGAACCACTCAAGCGATACAATGTTTAGACAATTCAAGCAACGACCAGCCAGCGAAATGAACCTGAGCAACTTCATTTTTGATATCCCGCCATAGCACCAATAACAAACCTAACCAATCCGATTTTACGAATCAACTTATAGGATTGTTGACTTTTCATAAAAACTCAAAATACTAGGTGTGCAACCTTGCATTCTTGTTCACAGAAACCTTGAATTTGAAATACAACCTCCAAAGAATCACAAAAACTTCCTGAATGAACTCGAAAAGCAAACCCGATCAAGAACCCACTATTGTCGCCCTCCAATTCATACAATCAAACACCGAAAATGCAAACACTGACATTGATCGCGTGACTTACATCGCCACATGACTTCTCAGAAAAAACCTACTGCTAATTTCGAGCCTTATTTTGAATGTGATCGTGCTCGTCGAATTCAAAAGCTAGACCTGAACGCAAATATGATGATATTGTACCGAAATTTTTGGGTTGAGACTGAATTCTCAATCCTCCTCTGTTTTGTCATAGTTGAACTCTTATCATTGCACCTAAACCACTAAACCATGTCTGATGGAACCCAATTCCTCATGCTTCGACCATAAACAAAATAATCCCAAAGTAAGTGCGCACCAACAGATGAAACAATAGCATAAATTAAAGTTCGGACGCCTTCACCCCCGTTTCATAGTATGAATATCAAGAACATACACCAGTGTGTATTCCCAAAATTTCAATCAAGAATTCACCTATCGATTTATGCCCTTGAATATAATCAAAACAAAATTTTATCCCAGCATATGTCTCCGCTTCACTTCAATTCAACCAATAGCTCACCGAATTGCCCAAAATATCCTCAACCATTTCGACATTATTGATTCAGAAAAAGTCAAAATTGACCTAAAATCCATAACTTTCACCGGGTGATGAAGCCAGAACTCATCCCAAACAAAATGGAAATGCCATTATAACCGAGATTATGCAGTTGATCCACAACGATTCAGTAGATCAAATATTGAACCTCCAACATCGTAACTCAAGCTACCCAAAACAATCCTCTAATATTTCAACTCAAACGATTTTTGTGAAAAGTTAACCTTTAATGGCGTTAAAATGACACGGAACCATAAACGAAGCTTGATTTCACAATTAAAACAAATTCAATAGAATTTAAAACATGAATTACAGTGAGCACACAACACACCTTTAAGAGGATGGGACGAACAAGCTTCAGATCTCAAAATTTTTAGTACTCAAACTTTATTCCTAACCATTAAAATATGAATTAAAACAACATTTTTTTAACTGACCTTGAAAACCGAGCAATTATGAACCGTCTCCAGATCCATTTTTTTTATTCGTATAAAATCTCTTATAATGAGAGAAAAGCGGAATCCAAAACAACCGTGAACTTTTTCCCAAACTCTCTATTTGATATATTTAAGAAAAATGATGACGATAATTACGATTCAAGAGATGAAATAAAATATACACTTGAGATCCGTCAGTTTATTTTTCTCACGCATATTTACACATTAACAGTTTAATTAATTTGCAAAGAAAACCTTTTGGATTTTTCCAAAATTTTAAGATGTGGATCAAATTAATCTATTAAATTAGTCAAAATTCAGAAGTTCTCAATCGGAAGAATAAGATCGATTTTCAGAACTAGATTTCATACCTGAAATTGATACGCAAAATCTCAAATGTTTAGAGATATGAAAATTACCATATCAGCAGTCATCAACGAGAACTTTGAAGCAAAATTCAACAAAATTGTTCTTCACAAACAACCTTTTATCCCCAAAATCTTCTTAAATCTCCAAAACAAAAGCAAAATTCGTGTCAACTACCGGATGGCGCCACTGAAAAAGCAAATTATCCCCGGAGGAACCAAGTAAAGATGATTTGGATTATCAGAATAGAGGAGAGTATTAAGAGAGATCTTGAGAGATAGAATGAAACTAATGATTTTATTGATGCAAGTGTTGTTACAGACGGAAGTGTAGTAACACATAGTTAAAGGTGTAAAGTAAAATATTCCGAAGAAGATCATTTCTCCAGCCTTGATCCCAGCTATTTATAGAGCATCCAACATGTTCCGCCAGCATATGCACATCCGTCCTCGCATCTATCCAGCATATGCACATCCGTCCTCGCATCTATCCAGCACATGCACATCCGTCCCTCGCACCTGTCCTCATAATCATATTGTCATCATCCTGTCAAGCTCGGTATAACACATCAGTTTGCAAGAGAGGACTTGATGAGACCGGGTCGGATGTGTGAACACATCCCAAAAACCCCTTTACTTCATCACTGCAAAAGAAGATAACAAATTAATACCTCTTTGTATAAGATATGGAGCTAACTAAACAAAAGAGATGATTTTACTAGGAGCCCAATTGACCCACTGATTGGCAGACCTAGAGCCTCTCAGTCTGTCAGTGTTACATGACCCATATTTGCCTAAAGCCAGCCTAAACTCTCAACAAAGAATCTACTAAGCTATAGTATTGAGGTGGAAAAACACCTGTTGAAATACCAAACTGGTTAATGATGATAATTAACATGAAATGGAAACATACACGACTCAAGTCATCATGCAGGGAAGACGAGCAACAAGTCTGCGCCGTCAACCCCTTTGAAAAAAAAGAAAAACAATCTGTACAAATCTGAATAGATTCGACATAAACCCAGTTATTTCTTGTAAAAACTGGTGTTAAACTCGAACCCGTTTCAGTGAGACCAGTTTTGACCTTTGTTCATCCTAACTTGATCCTGTTTGAAAAAAAAAAACAATCTGTACACCTCTACACTAGTGTACTATTATGTAAAGTTGTCAACAAACAACACTACAAATAAATGTATGTAAACATATCAAACTA
>JBCNJP010000003.1:14108922-14139378 GCA_039602395.1 Deinandra increscens subsp. villosa
CCCTGGTCCAATCCCCATGAAAAATCCATCTATTGTCCTCCCAAATGATTTTGTCCATAACGAAGCAGGATTTGAGGTGTTCTAGCCCGAACAGCAAGGGAAATATGTTCATCAACGGTTCGTTGCCAACCCATTTATCAATTCAAAAGAGAGTACCAGACCCGTTTCCCATCAAGCAAGAAATTGGCGACCTAGGAACTTGTTTCCACGTACTAGGAATAGAGAGCCGGATAGGGATGAAGTTCCAAGAGCGAGATTTATTATGTATGTCCCATATAACCCTCCAACAAAGAGCTCCACGTTCAGACTTAAACCTCCACCACCATTTAGCGAGAAATGCCATGTTGGACTCACGAAGTGATCCGATCCCCAAGCCACCATATTCACGAGGGGTCGTGATGGTGGCCCACGCCACCTAATTAATGTGCCTATCATTACCATTCTTTCCCAACAAGAAGTCTCTACGGATGTGATCCAGACGCTCAATAACAGATAAAGGAGCCCGAAATAGAGAAAAATAGTAGGTAGGCAAAGAATTGAGCACCGATTTGATAAGAGTAATACGACCTGCAAAGGAAAGAGTATTAGCTTTCCAGGTAGATAATCGTCGTTTAAAAACCTCGATGACCGGCTCCAAATTTTTAATCAGGTTCATATTAGCCCCAATCGGTAAGCCAAGATGAATAAAGGGCAGCTTCCCAACCTTACACGCAATGAAATCCGCCAAAGAAGAGACCTCACTACTGTCGACTCCAATCCCAAAGAGAGTACACTTGGAGATGTTGACTCCTAGCCCCGAAATGAGGTAAAAGCACCTCAAAATTCTTCTAAGATTAGCCAAGTTATGGATCGACCACTCTCCCAAGAAAATAACATCGTCAGCGAAGAGAGAGTGTGAAATAACAGAACCAGAATCCGAACACTTAATCCCGTGAAAGATCCCCAAAGAGCAGGCGTTCTTCATAAAAGCGGACAGAACCTGCATAGAAATAATAAATAGAAAAGGAGAAAGGGGGTCCCCTTGCCTGAGTCCTCGCTGACAGTAAAACTCGCTGGTAGGGGACCCATTAACCAGCCCCGAAGTTTTCGAGCAAGAGATAATAGCCATAATCCATTTCCGCCAACGCAAAGAAAAGTTCATCTGAAGGAGAACCTTATCCAGAAAATCACAACTCAGAGAATCAAAAGCCTTATTGATATCCACTTTAAAAACATGCCCGATCTTTTATTCTTTTTAAGCCAAGAAATAATTTCATTTATCACTAGCGGGCCGTCCAAGATGCTAAGATTAGCCACATACGCCGACTGCTCTTCCGAAAAAAGGCTCCCAATAACCCTTTTAAGGCGTTTAACAAGGACTTTAGAAAGCACCTTGTTGATGCCTCTAATGAGACTAATAGGCCGAAACTCAGCTACGGAGCTAGGATCATCAACTTTGGGAATTAACGACATGAAAGAGGAGAAACAGGTATGATGGAGGCTGCTCGTAGCAAAGAAATGCTCAAAAAGCTTCAGAAAATCCAACTTGAACCCATCCCAACACCTTTTGAAAAAAGCCATATTGAACCCATCAGGCACCGGGGCCTTGTCACCATCACAATCCCAAAGAGCATTTCTAATTTCCAATAAAGTGAAAGGCTAGATCAGCCCTTCCGCTTGCAATTCTGAGAGCCTTGGGATATCCGGACAAACAAATGGAGGACGAGTAAAAGAGGGTTCTTTAAATTTTTGGCTGAAGAAATCCCACACGTATCAAGGCGTGGAATGGGCTACAATATTGTGTACCACATATGGAATGACGGGTGGCTCAATGACGCACGAACTCTGGTCCAATTTAAAGATACAATTATGGGTGAAATGAGATATAACCAAATGGATTGGAAATAGAAGCCTAGTTACTATCCCAAATGTACACTAAATGATGTTTATCAACCGAAAATCTGAAACATTATGGGAATCGAACGTGTGTCCCTTGGCGGGTCGAAGCAGTACCAAAGACTTAATTATTTGACGATGCTTCTTTTGTGAAACTTACGACGACCTACAATATATAATATATAATTATGATGCGAAATCCTATAGCTCAAGGCCTCGGTATAAAATACAATATCGTTTAATTTTTAGGTGAAAGAATAATTATATAAGTGTATAGAGGAAAAAAAATGTTTGCCAAATAAAACGAACAACAAAAAAGGTTATATTTCAAGCCGTTATATGTATCTAGACTTTAGGCAAAATGTGTGTTATGTGCGTAAAGAAACAAAATGTAGTTTCATAACTACAAGTTAATTATCGTTTTTTTCTTTATAAAAAAAGTTTGAATAAAGGAAAAATAACACCGCAAAGAGATTGATCGCACACGTTATGCTATATTAGAACAACAAAATTTTAGAATTATCAAATTTAAATTTGTAAGGAGAAATTATCTTAATTTTTTTAAACTCGTGGGATTCAAACCCTTAAGTAACCGTGTTAGAACTAAACTTTTATTTATATACAGAAGCAAAGTATATATGGAAAACAGGAAAAAGAAAAAAGAAAGGGGGGGGGGGGGGTACGAGGGTCGAATTTGAGTCCCTACCCGGTTCGACCCTTTACAAGCTACATAACCCATGCACCAATGGCGATTTAACAAACACTAACAACTTACAAAAAATATAACTTTGTGTTGAGTCATTTAAGCGCTTCGTGTCATATATTGTTTATGAGTCGTATTTAGAAATTTATATTAGAATAGGCCACGAAAGTGATTTCGTTATTGGTGGCCCTTTATCTAAGATTTGGGCCTTATCATATCAGTATCGATGGGTCTAATCTCGTAAAATATAAAAAAAAAGGATTTGTCCCCACAGTTTTGAACCCAGAAACTTAAGTTGGTAATACACCAGCTTTAACCATTGAGTCAACTTTATATTTGATAGAAAACCTTGCGTTGATTGTATATTACACAGAAAAAAGTCAAAGTAGGCAAACACATATTCCTACTTATGTTATATAAAGAAATATTCCTTTTCGTATTAAAACATCATATAAAGTAGTTATATCTTCTAAAATAGTTTTTAAGCTCTCTCTCTCTCTCTCTCTCTATATATATATATATATATATATATATATATATATATATATAGGGTAAGGATCATGTAAAAACCACATCTTTTTACGAAAACCTAAAAACTAATACTAAAACCTTCATAACTTTTTCAAACGATCATATTTTTTTAAAAAAAATTTGTACCAAGATCCTTAGAATTACGAGTTCTTTAATTCTGAAAAAAAATTTAAAAAAACTTAAACGTCTTGTCGTTTTTTTTATTAGTGCACATGTGCACTAATAATAAAACTCATACATATAGTATGCGTTAATGTTTTTTTTAGAAAAATCGCATCAAATACGTTATGATTTTGTTAGTTTTTCGTGGTTTTTTATTAGTGCACATGTGCACTAATAATAAAGCACTTTATACGTGTCGTATACATTAATATTTTAAAAGAGAAATTGCACCGTAAATATGATAATTGTGTTATCTTTAACTCTGAAAATATATTTAACGTTTTAAATTTTTTTTAAATTTTATGCTACACATGTGCACTATAACTAATAGTTATAGTGCATATGTAGAATTATCATTAGTTTAATGAATATTTTAGTTTTTTAAAATGTTTTTAACCTAAACAATATGTTTTCGCATGACAATTCTCAATTGTTTAGTACTAATGAAAATGGTGCACATGTGCACTAATAATACACATGTGCACTAATCAAAGACAATAGAATTTTAAGATTTTTGGTGCAAGTTTCATAGAAAAATTTTAACGTATGTAAAAGTTATGAAGGTTTTAGTGTTAGTTTTTAGGTTTTCGCAAAAAAAAAGAGTTTTCGCAGAATATATGTTCCTGCAAAACAGAAAAACACAGACAAGAAAACGAGAGGAACCGGGCTTGTGTTTGACACAATTCCCTTAAACAGATTCGACGTCTGTTCCCAGGGTACACCGGTTCAAAACTGTGTGTACAGCCGGACGAGAATACTTGCCTGAAACGAGACCGGAATGAAGCTGTAGACGGAGATCAGCAGCAGCAGCACGACGTTGAAAGCAATTTTCTATGTTTTCTTTATGCCCACAACTCGTGTACTTATACACGAAAAATAGACACGCGAAAGGTCATTCATTAACAACTACGAGTTAATCCGGAATGAATGTTCCATTTATGTCCATTAAAAGACCAGGTTGGAAAACCAAAGGTCATTTCTAGAATCTGCTAAAAACTTGGTTCGAAAATTAGCGAAAACGTGTTGTCACCGGACACACGTTTCGGAGCTGCATTCGTGTCCGCAGGTCACGAGTTCAGAATTTCGACCCGATTGGCCATTTTTCGCACCCCCCCCCCCTGCGCGAGGGTATGAGCTAGAGTAAAACATGACACAAGTGATGTCAAAGCCTTTGAGGTTTATCCTTATAAACCAATTACCCTTTTGTTCCCACACCAATGTGGGATAGCTCAAATCACATTTTTCCAACCTTGAACAAAAATTCTTTTGAGATAAACATCTCATTCACACACATTTTCCAACATTTTCAATGTGAATGTGGACAACCAGGAGACTCTATCTTGGGCTAATTTTTTGGGATGTAGCATTTGTGATTTTCCCTTCGATTATCTTGGCCTTATGGTGGGCACGAACATGAATCAAAAAAATATTGGAGAAAGGTGGTGGAGATCTTTCATGCTCGTTTGTCCACTTGGAAAGCCAAACATCTATCGTTTGGTGGCCGATTGACGCTTATTAAATCGGTTTTTGATTGTCTTCTGACGTACTATTTCTCTCTTTACCGAGCCCCGAAGACGGGGCGAAACGGAAGATCCATTGGGTGAAAAGAGACCGGGTGATGAAACCTATTGAGGATGGTGGTCTGGGGCTGATTCCCTTGGCTTGGTCCAACGTTTGTCTTCTCGCTAAATGGTTTTGGAGATTCTATACGAAACCGAGCCGGTTCTGGAGACGGATTATTGTTAGTATTCATGGGGACCGTTCTTGCCGTCTCGATATTCCTAGAAACCCGTCGATCACGGGCATTTGGAAGTCTAATTAAAGCTAAAATCAAATTGGATCTTGTGAGATTAAGGGGCTGTTTGATAACCACTTACCCAGTCCAGTAAGAGCTTACCAAGGACTGGGTCACTAGTAAGCTTGTTTGATTGGATTGTAAATCTACTCGGACCGAATAAGAGCATCGGACCGAGTCCTTTAAATATTTCTAGCTGACCGACCAAATGAGAAACTGACCGACCAAATGTATTAATTAAGCAACGCATTTCTTTTTTTTAAGAATAAAATAAAAAATACTCTCATACTTTAAATAAGCATAACTTCTTTAAAACTAGATAAATTTTGAAAATAAGCACACCATTACGCGTGAAATTGAAAAACGATTCAAACTAGATATATATTGATATGCTTTCGGTGAATGTATGAAAAGTCGAGACGAACACGATGTCGATGATGTTTAATCAAGCATAACTCCTCCAAAACTAAATGAATCTCGAAAATAAGCACGCCGTTGCGCTCGAAATTAAAAAACGATTCAAACTAGACCTATATTGATATGCTTTCAGTGAATGTTTAAAATTGTTTTTAATACATTAAAAACAAATAGCTATATACATGTATTTTCTCAGTCAGCTCTTACCCAGTCAGCTACTATCAAGCACCCAAGTTTCAATCAGAGTTTCATACTCAATCAGCTCTTACTCACTCAGCTATTACTCAATCAGCTCTTACCCAGTTAGCAACTATCAAACAACCCCTAAATATTGAGCCTTGGTCTTTGTTGGTGGAAGAAATTGGGAGATGGAAATGGGCGGCTAGTAATGATGGGACGTTCACAACGAAGGATTTAAAATTGCAAATCCAAGCCTTGAACAGAAGCCCTTCGGATTGTGTGTTTTCTTGGTGTCGATCGGTTCCGATTCGTATTAATTTCTTTGCGTGGAGGTTGGCTTGGGGGAAAATTCCCACGGCAGATGAGTTAACGATTAGGAATGTGCAGTTACCTTCGACGATGTGTGTTTTGTGCCAGGACGGTTTTGAATCGGTGGAGCATATCTTTACGGGGTGTCGCTTTGTAAACCTCATTTGGGCTTTGATGGCGCAATGGTGCAGAATTCCGACCCCTTTTTTCTTCTCGATCAAGGACATTTTTGCGATACATACTCAATGGAACAGCAATCGAAGGAAGCAAACGGCCATTTACATGGTGGTTGATGAAGTAAAATGGGTTTTGGATGTGTCTACACATCCGACCATTTGCTATCAAGTCCTCTCTTGCAAACTGATGTGTTATACCGAGCTTGACAGGATGATGACAATATGATTATGAGGACAGTGCGAGGGACGGATGTGCATGTGCTGGATAGATGCGAGGACGGATGTGCATATGCTGGATAGATGCGAGGACGGATGTGCATATGCTGGCGGAACATGTTGGATGCTCTATAAATAGCTGGGATCAAGGCTGGAGAAGTGATCTTCTTCGGAATATTTTACTTTACACCTTTAACTATGTGTTACTACACTTCCGTCTGTAACAACACTTGCATCAATAAAATCATTAGTTTCATTCTATCTCTCAAGATCTCTCTTAATACTCTCCTCTATTCTGATAATCCAAATCATCTTTACTTGGTTCCTCCGGGGATAATTTGCTTTTTCAGTGGCGCCATCCGGTAGTTGACACGAATTTTGCTTTTGTTTTGGAGATTTAAGAAGATTTTGGGGATAAAAGGTTGTTTGTGAAGAACAATTTTGTTGAATTTTGCTTCAAAGTTCTCGTTGATGACTGCTGATATGGTAATTTTCATATCTCTAAACATTTGAGATTTTGCGTATCAATTTCAGGTATGAAATCTAGTTCTGAAAATCGATCTTATTCTTCCGATTGAGAACTTCTGAATTTTGACTAATTTAATAGATTAATTTGATCCACATCTTAAAATTTTGGAAAAATCCAAAAGGTTTTCTTTGCAAATTAATTAAACTGTTAATGTGTAAATATGCGTGAGAAAAATAAACTGACGGATCTCAAGTGTATATTTTATTTCATCTCTTGAATCGTAATTATCGTCATCATTTTTCTTAAATATATCAAATAGAGAGTTTGGGAAAAAGTTCACGGTTGTTTTGGATTCCGCTTTTCTCTCATTATAAGAGATTTTATACGAATAAAAAAAATGGATCTGGAGACGGTTCATAATTGCTCGGTTTTCAAGGTCAGTTAAAAAAATGTTGTTTTAATTCATATTTTAATGGTTAGGAATAAAGTTTGAGTACTAAAAATTTTGAGATCTGAAGCTTGTTCGTCCCATCCTGCTTAAAGGTGTGTTGTGTGTTCACTGTAATTCATGTTTTAAATTCTATTGAATTTGTTTTAATTGTGAAATCAAGCTTCGTTTATGGTTCCGTGTCATTTTAACGCCACTAAAGGTTAACTTTTCACAAAAATCGTTTGAGTTGAAATATTAGAGGATTGTTTTGGGTAGCTTGAGTTACGATGTTGGAGGTTCGATATTTGATCTACTGAATCGTTGTGGATCAACTGCATAATCTCGGTTATAATGGCATTTCCATTTTGTTTGGGATGAGTTCTGGCTTCATTACCCGGTGAGAGTTATGGATTTTAGGTCAATTTTGACTTTTTCTGAATCAATAATGTCGAAATGGTTGAGGATATTTTGGGCAATTCGGTGAGCTATTGGTTGAATTGAAGTGAAGCGGAGACATATGCTGGGATAAAATTTTGTTTTGATTATATTCAAGGGCATAAATCGATAGGTGAATTCTTGATTGAAATTTTGGGAATACACACTGGTGTATGTTCTTGATATTCATACTATGAAACGGGGGTGAAGGCGTCCGAACTTAAATTTATGCTATTGTTTCATCTGTTGGTGCGCACTTACTTTGGGATTATTTTGTTTATGGTCGAAGCATGAGGAATTGGGTTCCATCAGACATGGTTTAGTGGTTTAGGTGCAATGATAAGAGTTCAACTATGACAAAACAGAGGAGGATTGAGAATTCAGTCTCAACCCAAAAATTTCGGTACAATATCATCATATTTGCGTTCAGGTCTAGCTTTTGAATTCGGCGAGCACGATCACATTCAAAATAAGGCTCGAAATTAGCAGTAGGTTTTTTCTGAGAAGTCATGTGGCGATGTAAGTCACGAGATCAATGTCAGTGTTTGCATTTTCGGTGTTTGATTGTATGAATTGGAGGGCGACAATAGTGGGTTCTTGATCAGGGTTTGCTTTTCGAGTTCATTCAGGAAGTTTTTGTGATTCTTTGGAGGTTGTATTTCAAATTCAAAGTTTCTGTGAACAAGAATGCAAGGTTGCACACCTAGTATTTTGACTTTTTATGAAAAGTCAACAATCCTATAAGTTGATTCGTAAATTCGGATTGGTTAGGTTTGTTATTGGTGTTATGGCGGGATATCAAAAATGAAGTTGCTCAGGTTCATTTCGCTGGCTGGTCGTTGCTTGAATTGTCTAAACATTGTATCGCTTGAGTGGTTCTTGCTAAATGTTGTAATATGTTGGAACAGGGAGGTTTCCAAATATTAGCATCGATGCAAGTTGCGGGTACACATGAAAGGGGTAGAGTCGGATGTTAAATCAAATGGTACGGTATCATGTAATTGGTTATTCAGATCTGGTTTCTCAAAAATTTTTGGGTGACATGCGGTTTAAAAACGGGATACTTGTAATTGGTGTGAGTGCTGAATGTATAAACTGGAGAAGGTGGCTAAGGTAGATGTCCAAACTCTTCAACGGTGGATTACGGTTTAAGGACTGTAGGTTTTGTTGGATAGTTCGTTTGGAAATTTTTCTTGGTAATCAATGGGGTTCATTGTGATTTTGAATTTTTAAAATCAGGACAATCAAGGAGGTTGAAGATCAAAGTTTGGGTATTTTTGCTTTGCTGCACTTTATTCAAAGAATCCTGAACTTCAGGTCCGACCTTTACAAATGGGGGTTATTCATGATTTCGATTTTGTGTTACTACGGCATATTTAAATTTCATTACGCATTGAAGGATTTATCCCGTATTTAGGACCAGGTTTTACGATGTCAAGGAATGGTTTATTGCTTGGTTTATAGCTTTAAATAATGGAAATTCAAGATTGATTGTTAACTTTTAAAAGTCAATTTAAAGGGGAATCGCTTGGTAAGTTTTAGGAGCAGTTTCAAAGCTTAAGTTAATTTGTCTTCATAATAATGGAGGTAAAGAGACGGGGGAGCCATAAATGCTTCCATTGAGGAATGTATTTTGGTTGGTTTATTAAGGAAATGAGTAGGTAAGAACAGAGGCATTGGGTAGGTTAGCTTAAATTCAGAAGAGTGGAATGCATTTAAATTTTGATATTCATTCAACGTTGATGGAGATGTAAGGTCGCTTCGACAGTTGCAAAGCCGAGACTATGCTTCTTGGGGACGAGTGGTTATGCAAAGGAAATGACCAGTTGATTGTAAAGGATTTCTTTACAAAAGGAAGAAGGAGGTTCATATCGGGTCGGTCGTGTTTCAAGTCATAATGCCAAAACTATATTCTTTGGAGGGTGCTTTGAATAGAAGAAGATGTATGCTCTAGTTTTCGAATCGGTAACCTATAAATTTAGTTAGAATCTCATTGGAGGTAAGGTTTTGTTAAAGTTTTACTTTATACAATTATTCTAATATGTTTGCTATTGGCAAGTGCAAAAAGTATTTTTCTTTTAGATCCCAAGTGCTGGATTTGGTGGTGGTTGATAAGGGTTTGGTGTAAGGTTCTGAGATGCAGATGCGAATATGGAAGAGGTTACATGGCGAGCAATGGTTTGCAATGGAAGTAAAAACGATACGTGCAAAAAGGAGTGTAGATGGAAAGGATTGTCTACGCATGCAAATAATCTATATTCTATATTGGAGAGGTTACTTGCATGTGGTTTGATGCGCTTCCATCAAGAGATTACGTGGCCTAGATTATGCTCACTTGCATTGTCAGAAGTGCTTAAAAGGGTTACTAGAAAAAGAAGACAGCTTCATTTACGGAAGCGTCAACTGGTGAAAGGAGTTATCTTTACAAGGGGTGAAAATGCTATGCTGGATCGGATGTGTTCTGACCATAGTTGTCATCGCACCAATGTTAGTTTTACACTTGCGACGAAACTACCAATTTGTCGGATGAGGTAACTCTTCTTTCTTTATCAAATATGATTATATTTGGTTTTGTTATATAGTTTATGATTAAAACCGTTAGTTCATCATTTTTGTTTAAGTTGAAACAGTTATTCCTTATCTAAATTTAACCAAATTCAGACTTGATATATCTCTTATACGTTTTTGTAAAAATAAAAAAAAAGGAAGGGAAGATGGGCTTTAATTATGAAACTAAAAATTGTTAAGTGCAAAATGGAGTTTTTAGAATTATGAAAATTAAGTAATTTTTTATTTTTAAACAATTCAAGAACGAATGGGAAATGCATATGCATATAGTTGGATAAGGAGTATTGGGCACATTTCATAAAGGAGTAAAGATGTTGATACTTGAAAAATCTAGATTAATGATTGTTCATTTTAATGTTTGATTAATGTCATCTTCTGTGATATATGGGAGTCAAAGGGGTTAACAAGTTGGCTAACTTGAAATAACTTGATTCAATGCTTGGCCCTTCACTCGATGTGGTCGACGTAGGAAGAAATGGAAGTGCGGGAATTATGGATTTTGGGCTTTAGAAAGTATGGCGATGCTTACTGGCTAATTTTAATTAGGGTAAGGCTTGTAAGGGAAAAGTTTAAGGATGGGGATAATGAGGTTGCTAAATCTTTATGGGAATTGTGAAGTATTGCGGAAGTGGTAGTAATAACTTATATATAAGAGATCTACTCGATGGGATATGCAGCTTTTTGTCTTTGGGATTTTGGTGTAAGCAATAAGAAGGTTAAGGGTAAAGAAATGATCATGACATTAGGTGGCGATGGCTAGGTTGGAAGTGATGATTTTTGGGATAATTTCGGATATGTGTTGACCTGATGATTTTTCGGATGTGAGTGGATCTGATGATTTTTAGGATGAGAGTAGATCTGATGATTTTTGGGATGTGAGTGGATCTGATGATTTTGGGGGATAATTTCGGATGTACGCTGATTTGGTGGTTTTTGGGAAAATTTCGGATGTGTACTGATTTGATGGATTTTAGCTTCAAAAGGTTATCAGCATGGGATCCTTCACGTCTCACAAAAATATGAATTGGGGTGTGATAATGTTTTTTTTTTTTTTTTGCAAGTGTATTTCTGGAGGTATAGACAAGTATAAAGGGGTTTTCAATAGTTATGTAGTCATAAGTAATGTATAAGCAGTTGGTGAATGGGCAAGTAAAAGACAAGTTAAGGGAATTTTTATGAATAAGGAAGACGACATAGTCATGAAGGTGGGTCAGATGTGGACGTGTATAAAAAAATGTCTGTGAGGTCGTTGATGGGAAATGTTAAGTTAATATAAAGATGGATCTTTAATAATGGTCTTTTGGGGAAAAGACAAGAAAGTTTCATGATTATAAGGATGTGTGAGTTTTGAATCCCAAGGCAACATTTGATAAATAGGAAGTTCAGATACATGCATTTGCTTTTGTGGTGGTCTTGGAAATGTAGTGAAGGATAGGAAAGTTTTTGATGGTATAAGAAGCAAATACAAGTTCCTGGTGGTTTCTGGAAGCATTTTATGTTTCAATGGTATGGATGATATGGAAAATTTTGATGGTATTTGGAAACTTTTATGAGATTTTGATAAAGTTATGGTGATAAAATGGAAAGTTGGTTGTGGTACTGATTCACACATATGGGGGCTTAAGGTGGATGTGGTGATATTATTTGAAGAGCTAAGTGGATGTGGTGATTTATGATGTTTGTGAGCTGGTGTTTCTATGATGATTCTGAGTAAATATTAATGAGTTCAAGTAGGGTGAATTAGCATATGCATGGGCGACTTCTTTTGAGGCGGCCCCAATAATTAGACAAAGTATGCGGTTCCTTTAGCATGTGATGAGTTCAGAACATTTTCAAGAGATTTTATAGAATGTGTCGGCATGTGGTAGTAAAAAACAAACGTTGAATTATGGACACATATGTGGTTTCGTGTTTTGGCACAAGCAGATGCTTTTGGTTCGTGATAAAGGATCAGCACATGCTATGTGGCATTTGGTTGGGAAGAAAGTTAGTAATATGATTTGAGAATGAAGGTGAAGGGTCATGAGCATCGGTTAAAGTATCATGAAAGATTTTTTATTAGTAATTATTAATTATCTTATGGGGATGGATGAAAAAGAAATTTCTTATGTTAATAAATAGGAAGCTTGTAAGGAAGTGTATTGTTCATATGGAAAGAGGTTTCTGTTTATTGTTGACGATTGTAGGAAATAATTTGTTAGAGGGTTTATTCAAAGAGGAAATATGTTGTATTAAGGCAGAAGTATGGACAACAATAAAGTGGTTATGGTTACATGGTGCTATGATAGATGGTTAATTTTAAGTTGGGCTTTCGCAAGAGTGTGTTGCAAGATGATGCGGATGGGGAAAGTTAAAGTGAATTGGAAATGTCAAAGTCTTGCGATATACACAAAGGTTGGTAAAGTAAACAGGAAATGTTACATGTGTTGTGTAAGTGAAATCAGGCTAAGGTGCTCCAGGTTTGGGATAAATTACACTTGCGATAATGGCATATGCAAAGAAATAAACATGAAGAAGCTTATACTTTGATTGGAGGGACTGATGAACATGTTGGTCCTCATATATGGAGTGTTATTCACTTACGAATGAAATGCATTTGCGAAGGTTGCATATGTAGAGGGATCTAATGCTCTCAGGTATGTTTTTAAATTTATAAAAATGTGTTTTAAATATTCGATTAAGTCTACTTTGAAAGACAATGTCAGAGTTGCATAAGATAATTTCACTCAAACACATGCCTGATCAGCATAGTGTTGAGTTAAATTACTATTGTAATCACATTCTAAATTAAGTCATATAGACTATATTCTTTTTCCTTGATATGTTCGGGAAAATGGTAAGGCACATGGACGCATGTGTCGCTAGTTAAAAAAAAAAGAGATATACGTATACGAAAAAATTGGTCCAATGGATCATGAAAATGGCTGGCCACCATACATCTTCTCAAAGATGTGGTTATATGAGACCAAATAAATTGATCAATTTTTATGCATCCTTACGGATGCGACCTATGGGGTCACAAGAGGTAGCTACGCGCTATCCAAATTCCCGGAAGTCATACGTGAACATTGATAAAGAAGCTAAGGGCTATCTTAATTCCGGATGGGTCTAAGTGACCGATTAAATGACTATGTGTCATTCAATAAGAAGTGTTTTTTTTTAAAACAAAAAAAAAAGATACATGCGAATGTGTTCGCAGAAAATGGTAGTATTTGCAAGCAAAAGGTTAAACTACACTTATGAAGAGGAAGCAATTGTTTAGGTTGCAAGCAGTTAGACACGTGAACCATGAGTTGGAAAGAACGATTTCCTTTCTTTAAAAATATTAGATAACTAAAGGATTTTCTTCTTCTTGGGTAAGCACTTGCTCTTTTCCTATAAAGAAGTTTATGAAGGATTATCCAATTAATTTGGAAAAGTGGATGTGCTATGGAACTACATTGTGGTGTAAGAGTATGTAAAAGTGAACATAATCCTGCTCTCACTTCATCAAAGGGTTTCGCAAGTGTTTTTCGCTCTCTAAAAAAAAGAGCAAAAAAATGTGCAGGTTGCAAACGCTAAAGGGGGGTTTTTAATGGATAGCTGAATGTTTGTTATATTCTCCTTACAAGATTTCACATCATTGCTTAGGGTTTTTATATTGCAAGACTCTGAGTCTTCTTTGGGATAATAAGATGCTTGTACTTTCTTCAATGTTTCCTAAGACCCAAATGTTATCATTTCCGAATCTCTTGGTGGCTTGAATGTGGATTAGGAGTCTAGCATGATGCAGTTGACAGCACATCACACTAGACTGGGGACTTGATAATATTCGATCGACAGCTTGCATGTGTTAAATAAAAGTGGATGTGCAATAAGGTATGCAGTTGCAAGCAGTAGGTAGAAATATTGAGGTTGGTATTAAGGCAGAGTTTCGCATGTGTATCAGGTATGATTTCTTATAGTCCATTAGCTTTAACAAATATTTTCGCCAATGGACTAGGGGACTAGACGAGGTAAGGTTTTTAACCGGAATGGTTAATATTAGTTCCAATGATGTATAAAATGCTTTGGCTATAACTATATATTTTGTTTAAAGTTGAATGTGTTCTAGTAATGTGTAACCAGAACTTGAAGTTGGACTTGTACATGCATGTGGGACAGTAAATGCAGAGAGTTGCAGGTGTCGGATGTGTAGCATTCAATTTCTAAGTCTATTAACTTCATTTTTTTTCACTTAATAGACTTGGGGGACTTGATGAAGTAAAATGGGTTTTGGATGTGTCTACACATCCGACCATTTGCTATCAAGTCCTCTCTTGCAAACTGATGTGTTATACCGAGCTTGACAGGATGATGACAATATGATTATGAGGACAGGTGCGAGGGACGGATGTGCATGTGCTGGCGGAACATGTTGGATGCTCTATAAATAGCTGGGATCAAGGCTGGAGAAGGGATCTTCGGAATATTTTACTTTACACCTTTAACTATGTGTTACTACACTTCCGTCTGTAACAACACTTGCATCAATAAAATCATTAGTTTCATTCTATCTCTCAAGATCTCTCTTAGTACTCTCCTCTATTCTGATAATCCAAATCATCTCTACTTGGTTCCTCCGGGGATAATTTGCTTTTTCAGTGGTTTTATCGATATATTGGAGTATTTGGAAGGAACGTAACAATGTTATTTTCAACGCCAAGACTCCTTCCGTGCATTTCGTGCTCAAGAAGATTAAGAGTTGGAGTTTTCTTCGGTTTTCAAATATATGTAATAGAGAGGTCATTAATTGGAAGGAGTGGTTTGCTTTTACAATGTAATTTCTTTCTCGGGGTTTTCTAATATGTGCCTAAGGGCACACATAAGGTGTAATAAATGCATCTCGAAAATTAAAAAAAATACAAAGATTCTTTTTAAAAACTGAAAAAATACCAAATTTTTTTTTGAAAACTGAAAAAAAAAATAGCAAGATTCTTTTTGAAAATTGAAAAAGGTACAAAGATTTTTCTTAAAAATTGTATTTCTCAATTTTCGAGATGTTTTTATTGCAACTTATATGTGCCTTAGGACACATAGAAAACCCCTTTCTTCTCTTGTGTTGTTTTTGGGCCCCTTTAGTTCCTTGCTGGGTTTTTTTGTGTTTTCATTTAGTTGCTGTTCAAAAAAAATAAAAAAAAATAGGCAAAGAGTTCAATTTAAACCGTGCGACTAGGAGCTGAGAAAGACTCGTGCTAGCGGCCCAACATCCTTTTAATAAGCCCAGCTCGATTTTACTGAACTCCCAAGTCCCAAAATACTTGAACATATGCATTTTAAATAAAAATCTTTTATATGTTTTTAAGGTAAAGTTATTGCGAGAATTTTAGTTTAGATAAGAAGGATAAGAACAAATCATAGTCATAGATCTTTAATTAAATGAATATATATGGCGTAAAATTTTCTTGTGTAGAATTAGAGAGAAAAACTAAAGAAAACTCTTAGATATGACATTATTTTTTTGAAAAATTACACCATAAAAAAGAGCGTTGTTTTATCTTTAAAACGCGTATAGCGTTATTATATATAAAATTAAAAAAAAATACTATTTCAAATGTTCAGATCATTGTGTCATTGTGTCAACATGTTCGGATCATTGTGTCATATTGTGTGAAAAATGTTCAGATCATTGTGTCATAATATGTCAAAATGTTCATATCATTGTGTCTTGTCAAAAATCGAAAGAGTATTTAATTTTATATATATCAACACTACATATACTTTTGACACAATGATCTGAACATTTTGACATATAACACAATGATCTGAACATTGTGTCAAATATCGAAAGAGTAATTGTTTTTTTAAGTTTTTATTTATATAGCAACACTATACGCGTTTTAAAAATTAAAAAAAATGCTCTTTTTTATGGTGTAATTTTTTTTTAAAAAATAATGTCGTATGTGAAAGTTATGAATGTTTTTTTTTTAAATGGGGGAAGTAGGTAAAAAGTCAACAAAGATGGCTAAGACTAAAATATCCATCTTTACTCTTTTATTATATCAAGATCCAATGTTTGAATTACTTCTAATCCTTAAACTAAACTTATCATTTGAACATCTTCCTATGTTTTTATGCATTTTTAAATAAAAACCTTTTATATGTTTTTATCTATACTCTTATTTTCATTTTCAATATTAAAAAAAAAACATATATAATACTTAAAAACTTGTGTTATGGGAAAATATATAATTTGCTCCATATATAAGAGGGATATATGAAATCCTCGTTATAAAAATTTGGAAAATTGAATTTTATTAATGTAGGTTATTATTAATTGGCCGATATTAATCTCAATTAAGAAATTGACCTACATTAATCCCAATTATCATGGTGTTGGAATTCATTGGACCGCCGTTAGTTTTTGTTTAACTCCGTTAGTATTTTGCTGACTTGGCAGTTTATTTTGCTGATGTAACAGTCTATTTTGCTGACATGGCATCACCAAATCTAACGGAGATAAACAAAAACTAACGGATTAATGTAGGCCAATTTCTTAATTAGGATTAATATCGGCCAATAATAATAACTTGGATTAATAAAATCCAATTTTTCTAAAAATTTACCATGTTTTTACTTATTTGTCAACTAACATATTATATAAGTTTTAGCAATTACAAAAGAAATATATATAAATAATAATAATAATAATAATAATAATAATAATAATAATAATAATAATAATAATAATAATAATAATAAAAAATCCTACCTAAGTATTAAACAAAACCTATCAAGTGTATTTGGCATCCATTAAGGTTGTCCACATGTACACTTGCCTAGGTGGCACTCTAAAATCTCTTCAAAAGCTGATGTGTAATTTTAAGGTTTTTTTTTTATAAATAATTCGTTTAATTATTCTAAACTAAATGCGCGGATTCGGGTATGACCCGTTTATGTATCGAGATTTTTTGACCCGCATATATAAGGTTGCGAGAAACCCATCTGCTCATTTGTGTTGTTTTCGTCTAGGGTTTTCACCCTTTTCTCTCTCCATCCTCCGCTCATCTGCATCATCGCCGATTTGATTTCTTATCCGGTGAGTAATCATCTTCAAGAAACTTTGTATCTCAAAGTTTATTTACTGCTTTCTGTTTTCGGATATTGCTTCTGATTTGTTTGGTTTTTTGCGATTAGGGTTTTTTGTTCGTTTTCTTCTTCGCCTCCGCTGCAATCCGGACTCTTCAAGCTTCGATTTTTAATACGGTAATCAATTAATGTCTAATACAGGTTCTCATTCGTTTTTTCTTTTCATGTCGGTGTGGAACTCGAACGGTTTCTGCGATTTTATCTTTATCTTCTATCGTTTTCATCACAGTGTTTTGCGCATATGTGTCTTTTTTGTTAATCGGTTAACAATTGGTATGTGGATCTGCATGGATCTACAATTTAGGTTATGCCGATCAAGAATCCGTTTAGGGTTTTTAATATACATCTATCAAGCAGTTTTTTATTTTTTTCTGTTTGTTTCTGATGCATGTATAAGTTAAGTTCAATCTTTTGTTGGTTATATGTTAATAAACTGATTTTATGATGATGCTGAATTGTTATATTGAAATGATAAATGTTTGAATGGAATGGCTGAATCATTCAAAAATACAGATCAAAACCTTATTAGTATTCTTTATTGTTAATAACAGTCCCAAAATTAATTTGAATTCAAACTTTATTTTCCTTAACTTACGGAATTAATAACTAATAGTCATTAATTCAAATTTTAAATTGAAAATCATCTTATATTGGTTTAGATATAATCGGTTACATGTTACGATTTTTATGGTACCTAATTTGAACTAAAATTTCGATTTTATTGGATTTGAATTTCAAATCAAATCAATCTATCCATAAATATTTACACTTTTGAAAAATATAGCTCTTTTATTTACGTAATAATTTCTTACCGATTTATTTTTCTAAAATTAAACTAAATCATATATTTTGAAGATATAATTTTTGTTATCATCTATTCTAATAAACGAAAAGATTTTCAGGTGAGGTGGCATTACCACAGCCCTCCCCTGAGTCACCGCAATGCCTCATTTTTCACCAATTAAGGGCAAAAAAAAAATTACTCACGCTATGCACTTTCAAACGCGCGGATCCTCCCTATCGGATCCTTATAACACCTGATAACCCGTTCGCCCCGATCGACTCTTTACAAACCCTAATTCATACACACATTTCTCTCCATCGTTTTTGTCCTCCTGGTACTCAATCATCATATCTTCATCCAAATCCTGAATCGATTAAGTGTGCGTTTCTCATCATCAGGTATGTATTTCCAAACCATATTCATACACACATTTGTCATCTTCATCAAGATCGATTAATATAGGGTTTTTCATCGTCGTTTCTATGTGCGTTTCGATTCAAACAACAAATCTAACTTTCAACATCAGATTCCAGTTACTAATTAGCGAATATTAGAGATCTATGATAAAAATGATGCAATCTCAGAGCCGTTGTCCCAAGAATCTTCGTCTCAGTTAAAAATGGCGATGTAGAACAATTTTGTCTCCCATTAACAAGTTCAAACAACGGTCCTTAGGTAAGGATTAATTCGAATTTAGGAGATGTTAGGAACCAATTAAAATGCAACAGTCAACAACAGTTATACGTTGTCTTGGATAAAATTGAATTAGGTTGTTCTTCAAAATCTAAAAAAAAAGAAGTTGCTCACAAGGTGTTCGATGAAACACCTGAGAGTTTTTCAAGAGAAATAAAACCCAATAAAGAGTTTTATCTTTTATGGTAGGGTCAACACTTTAAGATTTGATAATGTAACAATGGCTTTTACTAAACCAGTTCTTGCAATTCGTGATACATTCAAAGGTGAATCAATTGAAGGGAAATCAGTTGTTGGAATTTCTGAAACATTTAAGATTGATACAACTGATTTTGAGAAGGAAAAAAATCGGAATAACTGGGTTGTTGGGGAAAAAGATAATAAAGTTAGCGTTATTTTAGATTTACATTTACAGATGTATAATTGTAATACCAATTTACAAGTGGTTTTTCTGTGAGATGTATAATTGTAATAGGCTATTGGATATTTTTGGGTACTATATGGTTGATTCAAGCAACAGAAGTAATAGTGTATCGAGAGGAGGATAACAAAAATGATCGCCGAACTCAAAGGTTAAATTTCACTGCCAACTAAACATAGGTCTAAAATGGAAGAGGTAGGACAATCGAATGATCTTATATTAGAAGTAATAGTGTATTTAGGTTCATTATTATTCAAATTGGTCACGGGAACAGATAAGAGTCACAAAACAAATGTAGATGGAGTCACGTTATATAATAATGAACATATGTGCTTCTTTACTCATTTTATATTTTAACCATTTGTCAATGCAGTTCTATATAACCTGGGAACTTGATTCTGAATTAAATGAAAATGTTTTCATCCTCTTTGCTTCTCAAAATCTATTGGAAGTGATTTTGTAATTTTAAAGCTTCAGGTTTTATTGGGTTTACAATCAGGTAAGAAATTGTTGTCCTTTTGATTGGTTTATTTCTAGATGTTCTTTGTCATGTTTTAATGATCACGAGTTGGATGGTTTCATAAAAATGATGTTGTAAACCTTGGCAAATGGCAAGGTCATTACTCACTCAATGCATCTATACCGACCTTTTTTGATAGAGTTTACCACTCACATACTAATATACTTGAACGCCATTTTCAGGATGACCTTTTTTTGATAGAGTTAGCAAGAGCAGGGTTGAATGATGCAGAATTATATGTGATGAGTGTTTGACTTTTAAAAGAAGACAATAAATAATCTAGAAGTATACTAATATCAAGTTGGGTCGACAACACTAAACTAAGGTTAGATTCATCTTCTTTCGGGTGCCTTTGAATTTAAACCAAACTTAAGTATGAATAAGTTGTGTTGTTGGTACAATACCCATGAAAGTGTGTTCTTGCCTCTTTTTACCAATTACTCATTAGAATGTGTTTTGGGTACTGCACCAAAATAAGGTGTACTGCCTAACGAACCGATAAGGTATTGCACCAAAATATAGGTATACATGGGATGAATGTTGATATTTTGAGCAAATAAAACGCATTGACTTTTATATAATTTTTGTTGATGGCAATGTTCTTAACTTATTTTTAATATCCGAAACTTTATTTAGTCATGAAAATTAATTTCCAAAATATATAACCAGTTTTTAAATGATGCACAGTTAAGATATAGAAATGAATTTTGAACAAAAGTAAATATAAACCTGATACATTTAATAGGAAATACATCTATTCCATCTATTTCCAGAATAAGGTATGTTTGTTACTTAAGATTTATATTTCATGATATTCTAATTCACGGGTTCACATGAAAATAATATGAAGCAAATACAAATTCATATAGATTTGCAAAAGGTAATTAATTAGACTACTAACATTTAGAATGTACACCCCTTAAGCAATAGAGGGAGTAGTTCATTTTTCAAAATCTATGATATTAGAAGTGATGTTCAATTACTTTCTTTGTTTTATCCTTTTTTTGAACCTGGTTTATATAAATTGAGGTGTTAATTTCTTAGATGATCATGGAGTTTGTTTTAATATATGATGTTTCGATCAAACCTAAGTTTTTATAACACTGTTGGATTTGCTTTTTGGATAGCCATTGTTGGCGACATCGCAACTTTCAATCGCTACTTTAGTTCTGCCCGGATGGATATTTCTTCTTAATGCTGCCAGGTTTGTTGGAAGCAAAAAATGAAACTGGAAGAAGGAAATGGTAGCTTTATGCATTTTGATTTGATCATGTGTTCTTTTTGCGTTTCCTTTGTGTCTGGTCTTGCATGCTTCTATATCGAGATGTTATTATTTCGATTGATTGTTGTTGTTGTTGCAGGCATCTATCCGAGCTACTCACCTAATTGGTAGTACCTTATACCTTTTCTGCTTTTGTTATATAAAAAAACTAGGTTTATGCATGTATTGATTAGGCATTTTTCCTAATTAAGTTCAATTCATTTAATCGTTTTTGTGTTTACATAATTGATTTGTTGTCACGTTTGTCAATTCATTCGATTTTGTTTAATTTTCTAATTTGTAACATTACATTTTTTTTTAATTTTAAACATGTATATCGTCTTCTTTAAAACCTATTTGTTTTATAGAAAGGCTATATTTTCTGTATTAGTGTCTTTGTTTTTTTAAACACCAATCGTAACTTTTTATCCTTATATATTCATTTTATCCATTTGACCCGTTGGTGATGAAACACAACCCAAATCAACCAGTTTGTAAATGGTTGAAAATTTAAATGATCATCTCTAATCATGTGTTTGGTTTTCTTTTGGCAGCAGCAACAACACTGCATATCCTATGGTTATTATAGTGCATATCCTATGGCTATTATCGGACACCCATCTGATCCTAACCAATTTGCTCTTGGAATGAGTGACGGTTCGGTTCATGTTATTCACCTAACCGATGCTGATCCAAAGTGGGGTGGCTCGACACCTCAAGGAAACGATACATTAGCATCGTCAAATCCTTCAAATTCTGCTTTGAATACTCAACCATCAGAAACACCATCCCGATAAAGGTACATAATGTGACGATATAGCCTGTTGACAACAGTTTTAGACCTAGAAGACACAATTTAGCATAGTTTTTTAAGTTTCAGTTACATTTTTGTTTAAACTTGATGAGAGAAGAATATGAAGCGGGTTACTACATCAAGAAGTGGTTAATGCTCTATACAACAATTTTTAGTTAGTCTTTGGTTTTTTATGTTAAAAAGATGTAGTGCACACTCTTTTTGTAGTCTCTGGACATATATTTGAAGTGGTTTTTTTTACTTTTCATGTGATTTATTTCGTTTTTCATATATTTAGATTCTAGATGTTAGAGCTTATGCTCTTATAAATGAAAATTGATTCTTAGTTTGCTACTATTGTATGTGAAACAGATATTCTTGAGCGGCGCTAAACATTATGGTCATTCGAGCCTTCTCTGAGAAAATGAGGATAGTTTGAATTCAATGGTGTATATAGCTTTCCTTTGGTAGTTTTTTCCTTCATACATCATGCTATTTTATTATTAAGTTTATTTAGCTATGTACAATAATTTTTGAGTTAACACTTTGGTTATTTATGTTAAAAAGTTATATAATACTCTTTTTGCACCTTCTTGAGATAAGACTTTGGTTATTTATGTTAAAAGGTTATATAACACGCTTTTTGCAGCCTCTTGACATAAATTTGAGAGAACATTTGTGAGAACATTTATATGTATGTGAGAACATTTTTTTGTATGAGAAAAAATGAGATTTTTTTATTTAAGGATGTTTCTTTGACCGTAGAAGTTACGTGTGTTGATTCAGTTTACATTATTCAGTGACCTTTACATTTGAGTACATTATTACTGTTTTATTATATTTTTGTAAACCCCAGCCGTACGATACACGGGTATCAAAGACTAGTATCATATATAATAGGTATTTTTTGTTATATGAAACAAATTTTTTAACTAAAAATAGCGTTTTTATTTTATTTGAATTTCAAATCAAATCAATCTATCCACAAATAACCATAATTTCCGTAATTAAATTTTTGTTTTATTTAGGTGTTTGATTTTATCCATATTAGTTATTTTAACTTAATTGAAACCCGATTTATCTATAAATAAATGAATTTTCAAATTTATTTACCTTTTTTTATTTCAATTATCTATAATTGTAATATATTTTATAATATCGACTAAAAAATAATCATAATTTATTTAGGTAGTATTGATATGATATTAATTGGTTAATTGATTAATTCATATGATAATATCAAAATTTTTTGAACTTTCATTTTTTCTGAAATTAATTTTGATCTCCCTTTATATATTTTTAAAAATTTGCTTGTATGTGTAACTTTGCTTGTTCGGTTAGGCCTTTCTAACCGGCTTGCTTTCTTTTAATGAATTTCTTTTGCTGTTAAAAAAATAATAATGATCTCCCTTTATATATTTTTAAAAATTTTCATTTGAGTTCTCCACATTATCATACGAACTAAGAGTAAACATTCAAGATAGACTGTGAGTTATCTCCTTAATTTTATTTTACATGGTTAATGGTTAATTCTTCCATTTGTTTTTCTTCTATAATTTAGTTTAACTTTACTTTAATTTATTTAGATTCATTGGTTACAATCTCATCAAAGATCTCAACGTAAGTCGTGAAAATTTTGTTCTTAAACTTTGTGTATTGAAGGTTTGGAGAAGGACGCAGTATAGGGATAAGACTAAACAATATTCAATTGAGATGGTAATGGTGGATGAGGAGGTAATAATTATTCTTTTTTTTTCTTAGTCGACATTTCTATTCATTGTATATATAATTACTTATGTGATTTAATAATTTTTCAGGGTGACAGAATTCAATCTAATTGTTTGGCCAAATGGTATGCTTGGTTTGAGAAAATTTTCGAGGATTCAGTACTTATCATTAAAAAACCAACTTTTATTGGTTCCAACCAATGTTGCAGAAATTGCGATTAATCGGTGATTAATCAGCGATTAATCGCTTGGCGGTCCCTCACCGTCTACGATTAATGGTTTAACGGTCACTTGGTCAACGACGGTCAACATCGGTCCTTAGCGGTCCTTGGCGGCCTTGACGGTTAGCCAATTTTTTTAATAAAAAAAATAAAAACTTAAAAATTGTAGTTTTTGACTTTAATATTGTAGTTTTTGACTTAAATGTGTTTGTTTTTTGGGATTATTAAACGTATTCGACTTTGTTATTGTAGCTTTTGACTTAAACATTTATATAAGTACTAGTTTATTTCCTTTAAGGTTATTTACTTATTAACTATACTAAGATAATTTGCATGTTGGAATATGTACATGTATATATATATATATATATATATATATATATATATATATATATATATATTGAGAGATAAAAAGTAAATTCAAATCAAAGTTGGACAACCAAAAAATATTATATATGTATTTTACTAAAATACCCAGGTTTTCTAATATTTAGGAGGTTTTTCAATGATCCTCTACGTATATATATATATATACTTTTGTAATAATTTAGGGTCTCCGATTAATCGCTGATTAATCACGATTAATCCGATTAATCGCTTAACATCAGTCTACCGTCGAGCTACCGCCAAGCGATTTCTGCAACCTTGGTTCCAACAGATAAAAGAGTTGTTTTTCGGTTTAAGAGAAGACAGTTTTCGATCTCTGTTTGTTTTGCTATGACTATAAACAAAAGCTAAGGTCAATCTCTTTCGAGAGTTGAATTGTACTTGAAAAATCCCGTCTTCTCTCATGGTCAATTATATGTTGCTTTATCAAGGGTGAAGAGCAAAAACGGTCTGAAGATCTTGATTTTGGATGAAGACGGTCGTCCAACCAATATAACAAGAAATATAGTGTATAAATCTATCTTCTCAAATTTGTAATTGTTATTGAATTTTTTTTATTATTATTGAATATTGTTTTCCCGATAAGAATTTTTTGGATAGCATATATATCTATATTTTTTTTTTACATTTTAGACCCGGGTATTTACCCGGATAAGTGGCTAGTATGTTAATAAGCTTTATCATCTATATTTTTATACCAGTTATTTCAAAAACATTTTTAGAATGACTAATTCAAATACTCTAATTTTACTTTTTAATTTTTTTTTTTACGACGAGACTTAAATTATCAACGACTTAACAAATAAGATTTTTTATGCATCTGATTGCTGATATCGCTAAATCAATGGATCTTTTGTTAAAACTTTGATCGTACTTGTTTTAGTTCTTTAGATGATCTTCAATTATAGTTTAACCTATATTTCTAATACATAGAAAAATGTGTCTTTATAGCATTACGCCTCTATAATATTCATAGTAAGAGCATCAGGTATATCGTCGTGGTCATGAGCGTGAAGCCCTTCACGCACCCTCAACCCGTGGAACACTGCCCCGAGGTGGTGTAATGGGATCCGATTGAAGGAAACCCGTGATGATCTCAACGGCGTGGAAGGGAATGTGGGTTGGGTATTGTTTCAATTAATTGATGCCATCTTTTTTTATTTGTTTAAACTAATAAAAATAACCCAACACCACACACCACACCATGTATACCCTTGTGTGTGATGGACTAGTGTGATCCAGTCAGCGTCCACGTGGCATTTCATCACACAATGTGTACCACATGTCCTAAATTAGTTCATCTTTATATAGATTTTCAATCCGTGTGTTGTCGCGGTATAATGGATACACAAAACCATAGGCGTAGCTTAGAAGGGGCTCCGGGGGGGGGGGGGGGGCAACCGTCTCTTTGGTTTTTTCGTCCTGAAGTACCTATTTTCGTCCTGAAGTACCTATTTTCGTGATTCTATGCACAAAACTTTATATTTATTGAGTATCGCCCCCTCGGATGTATTGAGTATCACCCTCTCGGTAGAATTTTTAAGCCCCGCCCCCTCGGGGTTTTCTTTCAAACTTCGTCACCACACAAAACAATTGCATTGCTATATGAAAAAAAGGAAAAATTGTGTAACGACCAAAAAGATTAAAGTATTGAGCCTAGAATCTATGTTACAAGAGTGCACTCATTACTCTGCATTTTGATAGAAAACAAAAAAAAATGCATGTATTATCAAACATATGACCTAAAGATTATGTTAATTAAATGTGACTATAGCTATTAAACTACTAGTAACGACCCAAATGATTAATGTATTGAACGTGAAACGTAAAAGTTATGTTACACAACCGCACATATTATAATTCACGTTTTGACAAAAAAAATTATATTGCCACCTGCCAATTAGCCACGATGACACTTGAACCACTAACATCAAAGTACTATTCCTATAATCGTATAATTATAATCGTTATGGCTTGTTTTTTAACGGCATGTTTGGCTTAGCTGCATATATTATATCTTTATATACTTATCTTCAATTAAGAGGAAACCCGGTTTTGTTTTTGTTTTTTTGGAAAACCCTGTCTCCAGCTTAAGGAGTAATTTTGCTCACACCCAGTTTTGAATCCAAGAGATTAGAGTCTCAAGTCTTTCCATATATTATTGATACTATAAGCTAGAGTGAATTACAAATTTTGTCCTTTAAGTTTGCACGTTAAGCATTTTTTTTTACTTTTACTAATAACACTGAATGTCCTTTAAACTTCACAAAGTTTCATTTAATGTCCTTTGGCCTAACAAACGTTACATTGAGGCTTACTAGTAGTCCGATGGTGGAGGTTGCCAGTTCGAGCTTCGGCGCGTGCGTTGGGAGATGGTTTTACTTAGTTTTTTGGGTTTTCCGTTTTCGCATACGAGAGTTTTCCGAGTTAGCTCTGAAGTGTTAAATAACTGGTGACGGTTAAAATTCTGTCACAAGAAGACTTGAAAAAACATTATTAATTTTTTCTATTTTCATGTACTCAGTATAATAACCAGGGGCGGCTCTGAAAACCCTCCAAAAAAATTGGGCCCTAAGCGAGATAAAAAACGGACCCTTATAATATAAACTTAAAACCGCATATATAAAAAGTCAATAATGTATCAAAAAGTGTAATAATAGTAAATCAAACCAACCTTTAAATTCCTAAACAAATCGTAGGTTTAAACATAAAAAAAGGTTTTGAAAGTATACAAAAATGGTTCCTCACCTTTAAAAACCGACAAAATCAGAAACTTTTTAATAATTAAAAAAAAGCAATGGTTGCAAGTATTGAACCTGCAACCTCCGCTTAAAATTTGTTGCTTGAAACCAACTGTGCTGCAAACTAACAATGAATAACTCTCAAAAGGTTTAGTACTAATACTGAAAGTCATATATATATATCAAAAAATTTAAAAAATTTCGGGCCCTCCAAAACCCCGGGCCTAGGCGGTCGCCGACCCCGCCTATGCCCGCGGCCGCCCCTGATAATAACATCTCACATATATCCTCATCCTCATCAAGTACAAAACGTAACAAAATGTGAAGAAAAAAACAAAATAGAAAAATGGTACAATGACACATGCACCCGCACTCGATTCACAAGTTGAAATTATCGTATGTAATGATCATGGAATAATGGTATTTTTCAAAGGTGGTGGTGATAATGTTTGATGGGGATTCAAGAATACAATAACATGCAATCGATTACTCTATAACCATCAAGTATATTATTGACATATCTTGAGATACCTACAATGCCCATTAGTACTAACTCATACTGGTGGTGGATATCAAAACGGGTCGGATGTAGTGTGAGAAGGCAATGATGTGACCGTGAGATGACAGAAACAAATGAACATTTTGATCCTAATCAAGATTGGTTTTGACATCTTCATGTCGAATTGAAGAAGCACCTAAGACGATATATATGGGTTTAGGAGGAACCTCGACAGAATATGACACATCGATACGAGCAAAACGTACCCTCCTCCATCCCCATTTATCATGTATACTATATAACATAATTCGATTTACTATGCGTCCATTGTTACATGGATAACGCAGACATACAAAATATATGTACTGCAAAGACGCAATGCAAAAAGAATAGAATTATAAAGAACACTGTAACTACGTTAAAATTATTAGTCAAATGTCAAATGTATCAAGCATAGGACCTAAATGTTATATTACGCGATTAGTGTATTATTACCAACTCATGTGCCGAATGTGTTTTGTTTGAGAAAAAAAGTAAAAAAATTTACCAAACCACTACGTTGCAAGTACCTTTTTTTAAACAATGAAATTTCGTTGAAATAAAAACAGAACCAAATCTAACAAGACACTAGAATCCGGCCATCCACACCAGAGAACAAATACAACATACACCTAACATCACCTGGCTAGTACATATGACCACCACGTGGACCAATGAGCAACGATAACTATTTATATTAGTTTGATAATGTTTATGTTTATATACTATAATATATTGAGCTTTCTTTTGAAAAGTCAAGTTGTAATTGTTGAGAGCACCAAAGTGTACTTAGGGGCCATATGATAAAATGGGTGATGGCTGATTGGGTAAGAGGGTATGAACTTTCTGACTCGGTAAGAGCAAAAATAGGTATGGGTTAGCTATGGCTGACCAAGTCAGAGTTTTTTTTGGAGGAAATCAAACAGTCTGACCACTTACCGGGTTAGCAATAAGTATTTATAGGTTTAAGGGGTGACATGTGCCGACCCTGAACTAATTGCTATGTCCACCATTGACAACGGGTAAGTCCTATAAGATTATGAAAGACAAAATTGATATTATTCGATATTCCAGGTTACATTATATAGATAATGAAATAAGTCCTAGATATATAATAGGTCTGGGAGCTCATATTAATTAACCATAATCTAATAATAATCTAGTATATGATACCCCCCACAGTCATAGCGTAGGAAAATCAAACGCTAAAGAATGGAAACAATAAAATATAAAGATAATGATAACAACAAAAAATACTAGCATCAACTTCGGTTTTTCGACTCCAAATCTCAATCTTCTATTAACTAATCCACAGTGTGCTTGATTGAACGTGCCGAATTATATTCTTCAGTGTCAGGGATCTCGTAGTCCCCTATCAAAAGTCTACAATGCAACGATGCGACAACAAAGTTTAGTATCATAATCCAAGAGGCAGAGCAGTGGTGGACCGTAGTCCGAAAGGCGGCATGTCTGTACTATATATATGATTTAATCTTAAACGACACCTAAAAATTGTGGCCACTGACCTCCACGAAATTTTTATATCAACCCTGGAGGCTAAAAACTTTAATTTCAAGTTTTAAAATTTTAAAATTTTAAAATTTTACAATTTAAACATATTACAAACAAATTTATAAAAACAAAACTTGTCTACAACCAAAACTTATTATTAATATCCAATACACTTATCAAAGATTCAAGTAACCAACTCTATATGAAGCTCAATAATTATTAATTAATATTCTAACCCAGTTACCCAATACCTTAAACTCATTGCCCATTAATTAATAAATAAATAATTTGTATCCGAATTCTAATTTCTAAGCCCAAAAATATAAGTAATAGTTGTATATGTCATATTAAAAAGAGTTATTGAGGAATGTTTCGATAGATGATGTGCTGCATAAGTTTTAGAAAATAAACACTCGTAGAGAGCAACCTTAGGTATATTGTATTTCTATTTTCTAATGACAAATGAGGTACGTTAACTACTTTTGTTATGCGGTTTTAGTTGACTTCTTTTTTATTTTATTTTTATTATGTAACATGACAATGCATTCTAATATAAAGCGGAATTAGCGTCAAACAACCATACCTTGATCTTGCTACCTGACGCCAAACAACGAGTGGTCGCTATAACATTCATGTTCACAAGTGGTAAAGATGAATGCAAAGGCGAACCTCTCTTTATAAGGTATTTGCTCTTTTTGTAAGTATATATACTTAGACTAGTACAACTATTTATTATTCTTATATCAAAACTTGATCACGAAATTAAGCTGGTGTAAAATACAATACCAAGTTTTGGGATGTCAAGAATTAGGTTGCTTACATAAAATACCATAAGTTCATCTTATTCTCTAGCAAACATTTATCAAACTCCTTTAGAGTTGGAAAAAAAATGTCTGTTACATAGCAATTTTCCCGGTTAGTTTATCAATCTTTTTAAAGGTAATAACATATTATTGACATATTAATTTAAGGTTATTCTTCTATGCTCCATTTAATTTCTTTCATTCCCTTAAGTAATGGAATAAAAAATTTAATTTGATTTTTTTTTTCTTAAAAATTTATGAAAAAAAATCAAGAATACAAAAATAAATAAATACGAAAAAAATATAAAAACGAAAAAAAATATAAGTAAAAATAAAAATAAAATATAATAAATAAAGCCAAAAAATAAATATAAAAGTAACTTTACAAATAAAAAATAAAAAAATAAAATAAAACATAGAAGTTAAAATATTTAATAAAATAAATTATTTAAAAGTTAAATGATATAAAAAAAATATATATATACAAATATAAAATAAATATATTATTTTAAATAGAAATGTTGGTAAAACTGTATTCAATACCCTAACAACTCACATATATTAAATGGTGGAAATGTCATAGGGTACGAGAATCCAATGTCCATAAGTATCACAAATGCAAGTCTATATTAAGATTTATATATATCTAAATGAGAACCTATTCCATGTATATATATATATA
>JBCNJP010000003.1:14139878-14175070 GCA_039602395.1 Deinandra increscens subsp. villosa
TAATTGGTAGTTAAAAAGGTTAAAGCCTGAATAAAACAGTAGTAGAATATTCCGTTTTATATAGTAGCAGTAGTAAAAATAGACTACAATTAACTTCAACGATGAACAGCAACAGTCAGGTTGTGGTCGGCCATGTTCGCATACAAATCGATACACATGTATACATGGAGGGACCGATAATCTACAAAATGGATTTCGCCTAAAACTAAAAACAACCTAATATTTTAATAGTATAATTATGACAATTTCGTGATTAGTTGAAGTGAGTACAATGGGAAAAGGAGAGAATATTGACTAATTTTCATCAAATAGTAGTTTTATTAGAAACTTTTTAATCTAACTAACTTTTATATATTTTATTATCTTCTTAAATTTCTTTATTATAAAACCAATTCACCTTAATATTAATACATTATTTTCATACCTTTTCTTAAATTACATCTTTACTTTTGAAAAGTGTAATGAAATTTGAGGTAAAAGTATTCTGAGCAGATTCTTTATATTTATGTGAGTGGATTCGCTAAAATTTAAGTTTTAGTTATGTGTGATTGTAATTGTAGGAGAGATAAAATGTTACTGTTCATCTCTATATTTAATGAAAAACTGTTCATTCTATATATTTTATTAATATTTTTTAATGTGTTTGTGAGTGAAAAATAGAAAAAAGATAATGATAAATATGTAGAAAATATTATTTTGTTACAAATGTTAGATTGCAACAAGAAACTACCCAAACCATTGTGTATTCCCAGATTTGAACCTAAGGAACTATTACAAACGAATCCAGACTCAAAATATAGCGGAATATAGACAAGGATCATCAAATATATGACCTAGATACAACACATACGATTGACCAATCAATTTGGACAAGAGCGAAATCGATGATGAAGATCAGATGAAAACCCTAAGGGGATGAATAAGACCGAGCAGAGTAAATAGAAAAAAAATATCTCGCATACTCATAACCCTAGCTGAACATACGCCTATATAATATCCATTCGGGTTGATCTGAGACCCACGCGTCTCTCAACCTGACCCATTCAGCAATCCAATTTGTGTCCAGCCTATCTATAAGCTTTAATCCGGTCCAGCTCCACAAACTTCATTAATTATGAGCCCAAACTTAAAATAACAATACAAATAATAATTAGTGAAGTGTTAGAATTAAGTTGAATGTTATGATTTTAACATCCCTCCTTAGTTCAAACACTGAACATATAAAAATGTTCAATTTTTGACAAATGAAATCATGCTGATTTACTAGTAACCATTTTGTGAACACATCAGCAAGTCGAGCTTTTTCTCTCGACCCCTTCAACACTTATAACACCGTTTTGTAATTTTTTCTCTAAAAAAAGAATAGATCAATTTCGAAATGTTTAGCCCTGTCATGAAAAATAGGATTAGTTGTTATTGATACAGCAACAACATTATCCCAAAACAACTTTATTAGTAAATCAATTTTAATATTCAATTCTTTAAAAATATTTAATATCCACATAAGATCACAGGTAGCAATGCACATGACCCTGAACTCGGCCTCTGCTGTGGACCGAGACACAACACTTTGTTTCTTGCTCTTCCAGGAAAGCAAAGTTTTTCCAAAGAACACATAATACCCTGTAACAAACTTTCGAGTAGCAAGGCATTTTGCCTAGTCAGAGTCAGAATACACACTTAAGTTATAACATTTTTATTTTTCATAAGAATCCCTTTTCCAGAGGATTTTTTCAAATACCTCAAAAGTCTTAGAGCAATTTTCAGATGTGACCGGGTTGGAAAATGCATCAACTGACTTAGAAGTTGAACAAAATATATGGATAAGTAAATCAACTTACCTATTAGTTTTTTAAAACCAGTTATGTCACTCAAAGGAATTAAATCAGGTTTTTATTCCCCTAAAATATCAGCAGCCACACCACCACGGTGGCCGCCATGTTTTCCGAACATCGCCGGTAACTCTTCCTCTCCGTTAAGACCACCTCCCCCCGGTTAGATCTCTGATTCGTCGTTGACCCTGAACCACCTTCACCGATTAATTTGAGTGTTTGATTTGTAGAATTCAAACCCCATTTAAAACTGGCAACGCAAGTTCCTCCTCCACCAACCACGTTGACCATTTTCGCGATCTCTCTCTAATTCATGACCTGGTTTTGACGAATATGACCTAATCGATGTTAGTGCTCGGTTCTAGAATCACATAAGGAGAGAAATCAAGGGTTTTGGGGGTTGACTACCTTGCAGACAAGTTCACGGCGAATGTGAGTGCAGCCTCTAGGGTCTAGTATTTGGATGTTTGGACCCTCGACTTCGACGACAATTAAGTGGCGTTATCAATTAAGGTGAACATTGCCGCTGCACTTGGTGGCGTAGCCACGACGGAGGAAGAGTCGCAAACTGTTCTAAATACAGAAAATTGAATATGCAAAATGCCTTAAATTTTTATTATATTAATTAAACTTACAGTTAATATACAAAAACAGTCCCCCACTTTAACGGAAATACATAAACAGTCCCTCACTTTAAGGGTAATACGGATGGTGGTAAGAATTGGATGAAAATGGCAACTTTTTTAAACCTCAGGGAAGAACAGGAGAAAAAAAACTATTTTGGATGAAAATGACAAAAACCATCAAACCACAGGGATGAAAATGGCTATTAACTCTATAATTTATAAGAGATAATTTTATGTTAGGAATTCAATGCTAATTACGATCGATCAAGAACAAAATTGGAATGAAATGTGAACTGAAAACGAAACTGAAGATCTCTTATTTATTACGATCAGAAAAAGAACAAAGAATACAAAGTAATTGAGAAAAATGTATCGAGAATCAAAATTGCCCAAATCTAAGAATAAGATTAGCTATAAACGACTGCTAACAACTTATTAACAAACTACTTTCACTAAGAGTCCCTCAAGAACTTTTATATGACATAAACAGCCCCTGAACATTTCAACAATCATTAAAATTTACCCAATCTCCTCTAATGACATATTAACTGGAAATTAACAATATAAATGTTGACTTCCGTTGACTTTTGACTTGATCATTATTTTTCATAACAAATCCACCTTAGTGTTATGTCAACACTACCATTATTCAAAGTCAATTTAATTATGCTATAATCAACAACTTTACAACATCAGATACTAGTGATCTGTAAGATTTGTGCAGCTATTGAGCAAATCCATTGATAACATAACTAGACAACTTGAGATATCAAATCCGATTACATCATTCAACCAATGTTCAGCGGATCGAAACAAAATTTAAACTTTGACAAAGGTAGAACCTTTGTTATCATATCGGAAGCATTCTCTAATGTATCAACTTATTTTATCACAAAGTTTCTTTACTTTATGACAACTCTTATAAAGTGTAATTTTACTTAATATGTTTGGTTCTATCATGATGTACCTGATTTCTTGTTAACTGCACAACACTATGATTATCACATGCTACCATAGTTGTAACATGATTAACACATAATTCAGCTAAGAACCCTTTAAGCCACGTACCTTCTTTAGCAGCTTCTGTAAATGCCACTTACTCAGATTCAATAGTAGATAATGCCATAATATGCTGCCAAGAAGCTTTCCAGCTTACCAGTGACCCATGCACTGTAAAGCATAACCAGTCCTTGACTTACCTGAATCTAAATCCCTTACAAAATCAACATCAACATATCTAACTATCCCATAGTATTCACGAGAGAAATTTCCTAATACCAAACCCATATGTTGAGTTCCTTTAAGATACCTCAGTATCCACTACACTGAATTCCAGTGATTTTTACCAGGGTTTGAAATAAATCAGCTCACCAATGACACTACATACCCAAGATCTAGTCTAGTACAGACCATTAAGTACATTAAACTACCAACAAGGTTTGCATAAGGTACATTACTCATGTATTTTATATCCTCATTAGTCTTAGGAGCATCATTAAATGACAATTTAATATGAGCAGCTACAGGAACAGATACCTCCTTACATTGAGCCATACTGAAGTTATTCAGAACATTTGTAGCATAAGATAATTGGCATAACTTCAATTCCACTTGAATTCTACCCCTTATTATTTCAATCCCTAAAATATTCTTGGTAGGACCAAGCTCCTTCATTTCAAAATCTTTCTTAAGCTTAACTTTAGTTTCTTGAAAAACTTGTTTATTCTTACATGCTAACAACATATCATCTACATAAAGAAATAGATATATGCACTCATGATCATCATATTATTTGAAATGTACACAAATGTCATACATACTTTTATTGAATCCATGAGCAATTATATGCTTATCATATCTAACATACCCTTGCCTTGGTGACTGTTTAAGTCCATACAAAGACTTTAACAATAAGCATACTTTATATTCTTGTCCTTGCACCTCAAACCTTTAGGTTGATTCATATAAATCTGCTCATCTAAATATCCATGTAGAAAAGTTGTTTTTACATCTAGTTGTTTGATCCAGTTCATAATTTCTAACTAATGTAAGAGTTCAAATCATTCTAATTGATGTGTGCTTAACAACTGGTGAAAATATCTCATGATAATCAATCCCTGGTTTCTGAGTAACCCCTTTGACAACCAATCTTGACTTATACCTAGGTAATTCACCTGGCATACCTTCTTTGATTTTATAAAGCTACTTACATGAAACTAACTTTTGATTATAAGGCTTATCAAAGGCTTATCAACAAGTTTCCATGTACCAATTTATGCAATGAATCCATTTCTTTTTCCATGTCTTCAATCCACTTCTCTTTATCAATTGAAGATACTACATTTTCAAATGTAAGAGGAACTTTCTTCTTTAGCTATGTTGAACACAAAAGCTGATAGGTCACTCTTATTAATTCTAAACCTTGCAGGTGGTATAATTTTCCTTCTCTCCCTGCCTCTTGGAAGACTATAACTAGTAAAAAGCTCTTCACTGCCACTTGAAAGTACACCAAGCATATTTCTATCATCCACGTTTACCTTTTCAACTGGCTCCACCTCAATCTGAACTCCCTAATCATGACCAAATCATTATTTTTGCCACCAATGATATCTTTATACATGACATCCTCTTGAAATACAACATTCCTTCTCATCACTATTCTAGGACTTCCTTTATCCAGACCCCATAACCTGTAGCCTTTAACACCATTTTGGATAACCATACATAATAGACCTCTGAGCTCTAGGATCAAGTTTACCTTGGCTAATATAAGAATAAACCAGACAACCAAACACCTTTAAGTGATTGTAATTAACAACTGCTCCTGACCATTTTTTCCACAGGCACCATCAATGAATGGCAGATGATGATGACCTATTGATCGAATACACAACTGTTGAAATTATGATATTGATTTTGAACATTTTCGGATATTCGGATATCCGAAAAATATCCGAAATATATATATTTTTAAAATATTAAATTATATATATTATTTAGTTTACCATACTTTAACTTAAAAAACCTTAAATCTAAAGTTCTAAACTCCGATGTTCACTCTCTTTGCCTCTTTGGATCCCATCGTCCTTCAAATCTCGACCCTCACTGGCTCATTGCCTTACACCCCCGATTTGTAGTTTGCTATCAAGTTTGTTGCACACGGATTCGAGCTTCAAAATGAAGACATTTTTTTTAATTTTTTGTTGGTATTTGACTATTTAATGTACTTGTATTAGACTATTTGCTCATGTGGATGTTTATCACTAGCAATTTTAGAGATTGAATATATTTTTTTAACTTTTTTTTTTGTTTTGAAAAATTCGGATATCCAATTCACTATCCGAATCCGTATCTGAAATTTCAGATATCTGAAATTCGGATATCCGAAATTTCGGATACGGATTCAGATAGTGAAAATCAACTATCCGAAATTTCGGATATCCGAAATTCGGATATCCGAATTTTCGGATATCCGAAATTCGGATATCCGAATTTTCGGATATCCGGTTTTCAACACCCCTAGCCTCTGCCCAAAAACTCTTTGGTAATCCTGAAGAATGTAACATACACCGTACCTTCTCCATTATAGTTCTATTCATTCTCTCCACCAATCCATTATGTTGTGGAGTTCCAGGAATTGTATGATGTCTAGCAATACCATGATCCATGCAATATTTGTTGAACTCACCACTGCAAAATTCTAATCCATTGTTTGTCCTTAATTTTCTAACTTTTGTATCCTTTTGTGTCTCAACCAGGGTCTTCCAATCTTTGAACTTACTAAATGCATCAGACTTGTTCTTTACACAATATACCTACATTCTTCTGGTGAAGTCATCTATTGTAGAAAGAAAATAGAGATCTCTACCTAGAGATGCCACTGGTGCAGGTCCCCAAAGATCTACATGAACATACTCAAGTGGTCTCTTTGTAGTATGTTGATATGCGCTAAATTATACATTTTTTTATATCAAATATTCCCCGCATTTTGGATTGTTTCTGAGTAACAATGAACAAAACATTGTATTAGTGTTTCATTTTTATTTTTTTAGTATAATCCATGTCAAAATTACAAAGAAGCTGAATATGGAGAAAATATGAAGAAAAATATTGAAGTCTTGTAATTACTGGCCAAGCACGACCCGTGCTCTCACTTCTGCTGCTCGAGAAAATTGTCTTCTAGCATCTAACAAGCACGATCCATGTCCCTGACATAGCATGACCAGTGCCCCTGACTAACATGACCCGTGCCCTGACATCTCGAAAGATTCTTGCAGATTATTTGTTAAGCACGACCCATGCTCTCACGGGCACAACACGTGCTCCGGGCGGGACTTACCTTTAAATACCAGCCCAAGTCATTTCTTCCAAACCGCTCATTACTTTCTCCCCTCTAGTTTACTATCACGTTTTACACTTTTGTGAGCCACTTGTTTTGGCATTTTAGTTTATTCGTGAAGATTATAAGAACTCTAACTTAAGTAGAATTCTATGAATCTTTTATCTTCTCTTAAGCATATCTTTAAAGCCATTCTTGGCTAAATTCTTACACTCACTTAGGGAAAAACAAATCGTTGGCGGATTGCCAATTGAGTTTATAAACTCACGTTAAGGTGTGTAAAAATGACTTTATGAAAACTCTTTAAATTTAAAGTTTATTCTCACCTTTTTGAACAAACGTGCCTTGCGTATTGTTGACCATTTAAGGAGTCGAAAGCTCAACAGTCGGACCTGTGACACCCGAGTGGGGGATGATGCATGATCATTTTGGTGACTCGCACCCCATGCAAACCAATACATTCAAGTGTTTTATGTCTATGTAAACAAACTTGGTTTTCACACATGTGCGATCTGAAGATATAGGTTGGTAATATATTTTCACTACGTAGACACGGTAGTGATGCGTTAGTGGACCTGGCACTGGTTACGACTGCCCATGCATGCGCGTGAGCGGTGTATGGAGGAAACAGACCTTAGTCCGTTATAAAGAACTTTTCATAATAATATAATCCAGTGCGTGGGGTGTTCCCCCGCTGGTTCAGGATAACGTATCCGAGTGTAAAGGTACTTTGACCATAAGGCCCTACAACTAAATGGCATTCGCACACACTATATTTGTTACTAACAAAACGGTTCTCCCGGTAGTTACGTTAACGGGTAAGTAACGGGAGCAACGTGAGATGGGATTTGAGGCTGAAAGGCGGTCCCCTCGCCTGCTAGTAACAATCTTAAGGAAAGTTTATAAATAAACATGCTACTAACTCTGTCATTGATGAGTCCTCCCAAGTGATATTATCTTTGACTGAATTAACCAGAACCCGTTTTATCTTTATCTTTACTTTATATTATCTTTTCTTATTTTTACTTTTATAAATAGTAATGTTTAAGTTGGACTGGTTAGTTGTTAACAAGAGATAAAATATCAAGAGTCTTATTTCCCTTGTGTCCTTGGACGACCCTGGTTTCTTACCATTACTACATCACGATGGGTGCACTTGCCCATGTATGTGATGTATAGTAATAGTTATTATCTTGTCTTATAAAATTAAAGCTTAAATGTAATAATTGTGTTGAAACTGACCCATAATTTTCATATTTTTATATACTCCCAAACGCACAACATATGTAACCCTTTACTGAATTTGACCCTATGTGCTTTACCCATTACATAGTTTTCATAAAAACCAAATTCACAATTAGACAACTCTTTAATGGGCTGTTGTGTCATGATCTCACCTAATCCTTGATGACTCATATGGCCTAATCTTTTATGCCATAACAATGCATTTGAGACACCCTTATCTTGTACTACAGCAACTACCCCCATATTGACTAGATACACTATCAAGAACATAGATATTGTATCTTCTTCTTGTACCAAACAATACAACCATAGACCCATTTATGACCCTGGCTTTCCCACCCTTCAAGTTAACACTATAACCAGCACTTTCAAAAGTACCTAATGAGTTTAAATTCTTAGCTAAACCAGGAATATACCTGACATTGGACAACTCCACCTCGGTTCCATTCATTAGCTTGAGAATGACATTTCCATGACCTTTAATTGTGTAGGGTCTATCATCTTCGAACTTTACTTCACCACGATTCTCCATATTGTTGTTTATAAATACTTATTTATTGGGAGACATATGGTATGAATAGCCAGAGTCCATAATCCATGCACCCTTATAGTTATCTTCTGAAAACAACAAGTATCTCAGCACTCTCATACCCATCAATGCAATCATCATTGGCTATTAGCACCATCATACTTCTTCTTCTTGTTTATATTGGGGCACTCTCTCCCAAGATGTTTTCTGATCCACAAAAAACGCACTTTCTCTTGAACTTTGACTTTGACCTATTACACACCTTGGGCTTGAAGGTTCTCTGCTTAGGCCTCCCTCTTACTATCAACCCATCTCCTGATTCTTCTTGATGCTCTAACTTCTTGTTTAGTTCTCTTGAATTAAGGGCATCCAACACATTAGAAATGGACAGATCATCTCGTCTATAGATGAGAGTATCCACAAAGTGTTCATATGAATCAAGTAAAGATGTTAACAGTATAATAGCATGATCCTCATCATCAATTGTAATTTCAATATTTTCTATATCAAGTATTAGGTTATTAAACTTATCAGTGTGACTATTCAAACTTTTACCTGGTGAAATCTTGAAAGTATACAGCCTCTTATTAAGATATAAACGATTTGCTAATAGACTTTATCATGTAGAGAGTTTCTACCTTTGTCCAAATCCCAACCGCAGTGGTTTCTTTTGACACTTCTGTCAAAACACGATGACAAAGACATAGCACAATCTCATTGTGTGCTCTCTCCATGATTGACTTCTTCTCTTGCTCAGTTAATGCCTCAGGAAGATTCGCCTCTCCCTTTAGCGCATCAACAACACCAATATGAACCAGCATTGCCCTCATCTTGAGCCTCCAGAGAGAGAAATCATTTTTGCCATCAAATTTTTCGAGTTCGAACTTTGTAGACACTATCTTGATCTAATAAACCTCCAACTGAACACACCGATCGTTTACTTCGTGAATTTGATTCGTAGTCTAACTCCGATACCACTTGTTACGAATTGAATGCTAATTGCGATCAATCAAGAAAAAAATTGGAATGAAATATGAACTGAAAACGAAATGATCTCTTATTGATTATGATCAAAAAATGAACAAAGATTACAATGGAACTGAGAAAATGTATCGAGAATTAAAATTGCCCAAATCTGAGATTAAGATTAGCTATACACGACTGCTAACAACTTATTAACAAACTACTTTCACTAACAGTTGTAACATCCTTGATAAAGTCCTAAAGTTCGGGTTAGAATTTTTGTAAGAAAAATAAAGAAAAAACATTTCCCAGGATCGACGCTGGAAGCATCGTGTTGTATTGCTTCTTTGCATTCCACATCGCCGGGCGGGTTACCGGGTCAGACGCGCTACCCACCGGGTAGGATCCGCGTGTCATTCCTGCTTAATGCAGAGCGCATCGCCTCGCTTGTGCATCTTCGCGGTCCGCATCGCCCCTGATGCGTGCGAAGATATATATACATATAAATATAACCTTCAGAAATGACTTTTAAATTTATAACCTAACTCACTGTTTCTATGCATGCATATAGGAAAGCGGACCTATGGTATGACAACATGAAAGAATGACTCAGGGTCGAGCTAAGGAAGCAACAGTGTAATCATACTTAACCTAGCTGATATCATTAAGACTCTGTCACAATTCTTAATGACTAGTAGTAAAAGAACTAAGGTAGAAATGATTGATTGAAAAACCATATATATAAAAGTAGATATCATCTAAGACTGATTACTACTTCAACATTACCTAAACCTGACATTGACGTATCGTAACTTAACTGTCTAAAGGAAACAGAGTCGCTAGAAACTGGTTCTACAATTATAATCATAACCACAATGAAGTATCCACGAATTAATGTCTTAGTTATAAGGAACTAAACACATGACTTAAGACCTAGGATCATAGACCAATCCTATTCTGACTAATCCTAATAGACTAACATATTATAACCAAATCGCATACCATCACATATGCACAATACCTAGTCATTTCACTAATCATTTTAATCCAAGACATGGAAGCTAAGATTCATGACCAACTATAGCGACACTTCAATTGAAATAGACTAATGAACAGACATAATCACCTATTCCTATCTAGGCTCGTCAGAGTTCCTAAACACATATTGGTATCGTCAGATTGCAACTAAGAAACATCATCAATTTGACAAGCAAAATATGTCTACACTACTAATCAAACCAAGTACCATTAGGAATGGATCAAACACAACATTCAATAGCACACTTCTGACATGCAACAAGAACTATAACTGTTATACTAAAATAATTATGTCATATGATAAATCAACGTTAAATCATAGGTAAATACTGAAATAGATCCCATTGTCTTAGACAATATCAAGAGAGTTAGGCTCTCATCACAACTAATCTAACTATTAGAGCAGGAAAACAAGTAAACATCATTATGAATGCAAACCGAGGGTAAACAATGGTGGGATCTTCGACTGAGATGATTACGTGTTAGAGCATATTCTTATGCTACAGTGTGTCTCGTGTATTGTATTTATGAGAGCATTATAGTGTGAGTCTTAGAGACAACGTACCATGGTCCGTACCATTTGCTACGGAGCCAACGTATAAATAGGTTGACATGTTTAGCATGTTAGAACTGTTGGTCATATCATCTCCACTAAGTGTGTGTTTCTAAGTGTGTTCTAGAAAGAGAAACTAAAGCTTTGTAATTGTTCTCTTTGTGAAATCAATAAAACAAAGCTTATTTACATTCTCGTGCACTAGATCAATCGGTTCATCCAGTAGTAAGATCCTTATCTGGTTTTACAATTGGTATCAGAGCAAATTCAGGTTGCTCTGCTGGTTTAAATCGATCAAAATTGGATTTTTCTAGTGAGAGAAAGTGGGTTTCATTGGTTTTTCTTCATTTCTATCCAATTCAGAGTGATTTTGAGCTTAAAACTGATTTCTAAACATTCTAGAGTGTTTTCGGGGTCTACTGCAGTGAATTACAGTTCAAATCGTTCATTTTCTCAAAATTCAGTCGAATTTAGCATGGTACAATGTTGGTACTCTCAAAGAACAGCTGGTACGCCTTTGGTACGCTCTGTGGTACGCAAGGCAATCTTCAAAGATTCTGGTACACTGGTTTTTGGTACGCAAGGCAATCTTCATCCGTGGTACGTCGACGGTAACTCCGTACCAGTTTGGTCCGTTGCTGTTATTTGGTTCGTTGAGATTATATGGTCCGCTGCTGGTATGCTAGTCAGTCTGGTACGTTGGTAATTATGGTCTGAGATTTGGTCCGCTCGTTGCTTTGTTCTGGAGTTGGTACGCTGAAATAGTTTGGTACGCTGAGACTAGGTTTGGTACGCTGGCAGAAAAGTGGTCTTCACTAAAACTGACGTAACTTGAGAACCCTTAAGAGTTACGTAGAGCTAATATCATCCAAAAATTTCGTCTCGACGAGATCTATACTTTTACTGCCTAATGGCTAGTACCCCCCGGTTTAACCCCCAAAATCCGTCTTTAAGACCTCCGTTTTCGAGTTTGAAGTTTTGATATACAATTTCACGATTTTTAAAATGTATGCAATTGATGCATTTATTGTGAATCATAGTCAGAATGTGCCAAAGTTGATAAATCTTGGAGATTATCATGGTTGGGCAACAAATTTTAGAGCATACTTTGTTGATTTGGATAAACGGTTGTGGTTACCGATTTCAAATGAATATCAGTATCCAACTTTTGGTGGTAATTTTAAGATGAGATGGGATTTTTCACCTGAAGAAAGGGAATCATATGATCAACATGAAAAAGCTATTGCACTTCTTCTGTTAGCTTTGCCTATATCTTTTAAAAGTTAAGTAAGAAATTATGGAAAAGCAAGGCAGATATGAGATTTTGTAAAGAGACAGTGTGAGGACCATATGTCTACAATTTCTCAGAAAACAGTTGATCAAGAGGTGAAGTTTAAAGGTAAAATTGAAGAGTTAGAGAAGAAAGAAGCAAAGTTATCTGAAGAACATAATATTCTGAGAAAAGAATTGGAGGAATGGAAAAATAAAATTCATGATGATTACGAAGCAAAAATTCAACAGAATGCATCTTCCTCTTGTACACCGTGTACTGATTTTGTTAAAATTAAGGAAGATTGGTTGAAAGAAAAAGAAGTGTTAATTGAAGAATGCAATAAAGCTAAAGCTAATGAAAAGGAATCTGTTGAAGATTTTGATGCTTTATTTGCGAAATGTTATCCTCTTCAATAGAAATATGAAAAAGTTAATAAAATTGTTGTCGAAGCTACTGATAGAATAATTCAACTTCAGCAGGAACTCACAAAGTTGCGTGATAAAAATTGTGAGGTTCAAAGTCAAAATGACATTTTGAAACAAGATGTTGCCTATTATAAGAAACAGGTAGCGAAGGTTACTGCAGAAGTTCTTGCTGGATGTGATAGAATGTATAGTCAAAAGAATAAGTATAACGAGTTGCCTGAGAAATTTATTGCTTCTCAAAAGGAGTTATTATCGTTTCCAGATCATAGAATGATAGAGACGGATGTTTGTAATTCAATTAATGTCGAATGATTACAATACCGAGAGAGTATACATCATTGAAGCTCTGGAGGAGGATTGGACAGAACCTCCTCTCTCACTAACACTCACAAAGAGTAAATGACCAAACTTGAACTGACCAGCTAAGCTTCACCTATTTATAGGTAAACTGCCCAACGTACCAGCATGACCAGCGTACCATTTGGTACGCTGCAACGTATCACTTGGTACGGAGCTTGGTACGTTGGCAACCTAGCCAACAATCTAGACATTTACATTCCAATTCGCACAGTAACGGCCACACACAAAAACTTGTCCTAACATTACGCGAACGATCTGGCACCTTACTACACCTTCAATGGCTTCAATCTTCAACTTTGGAACTGAGAACTGCTCCTAGAATACGTCAATAACTGTGTCTAGTCTCTAGAGCTTTAAATGAATGAAAGTGGTACGTATTTATAGTTTACATTTAGGGTTTCGGAAACCCGGCGTAACAGGTCGTTATGCGAAAACGGGTCGTGAGCGCCGCCATAAATCTACTATTTAGGGTTTCTGGAAATGCTCTTGTAATGGCCCGTGACAGTGAAACGGGTCGTGGCGTGAGAAATAAGTCAGACCTCCGATTCTTGTGCAATTTCTTCTCAAAACCTCTTAAAATCCGCAAATATCACTTTGGCCCCCTCTAATTACCTGTTTATAACAATACATAGCAAACAATGGTATAACTGACCAAAATAACACACAAACTACCAACAAGTGCGGGTGTTTAACTAAAAAAAGTTGTGTACTTTAGAGCAAATCAGCCCCCAGTCGATATAAAATATGTTTGGCTTCATTTTCTGCTCGTATTACCCCCAACACTCTGCTCCGTCCATAAATCACATGAGAAGAATAACTCCGGCCATTTGAGGTTTTGTTCCATAATGAAGGAGGTTCAAGGAGTTGTGGTAGTGTAAATGACTCTCGTTTTCCCATTTCTAAGCATTGGTTCCATGTGATTTCCTTCTGATCAGTGGGTATTCATCACTCCTCAGGCATTGCATGTATGATCAAGGATGACCTAAGGTAATTAGGACCTAGAACAAGAATAATCAAGGTAAGAATTGCTTTGATTGTGCTCTAGAACTTGTTTTTGGAAGATATCTGCCTCTAATCCGAGTTTGATGACACGTGTAAGGTCAGATTTGGAATCTAGGATCATCAAGAAGCTGAACCAGAGGAAGAGTTGCTTGGAGAGCTCGGGCACAACATTCGGTGCTTAAGGTACAACTACTCAATGCATGCATGTTGTTAGATTGTGAATTGGAGGGTGGTCTGGGAAACCTGACAATCTCGGTGACTAGATGTCATAGAAAGGAGATACGGTCATAAGGTGGAGACCCCGTTATTATGTACAAATCATTAGAACTGAAAAATGGTCATTTTGAAATATTTGGTTTTGGGTTGATGACACATGGACATCTCAGTAGCTATATGGTCATAAATCTGAGATATATTATCTCTAAAGTGGAAACCAAAGTGTTAAAATTGTTTGCAATGGCTAGATACACCTACAATTTAATTTTGGTCATTTTGAGGATAATTGGGGATTTAGAATTATGGATTCATAAGGCCTCAGTGCCCAAAATCTTGAAATTTAGCTACTGCGATGATTTAGAATAAAACTCCATTGATAAAACAGACTAAATTTGAGAAATGGTGAAAGTTCACTGAACAAAAAATTAGTCGATGGGGATCGCATCGCTTGCTTGATTGACCTTCGCGATCTGCATCGTCCTGGATTCACCCGAGGACTTCTGATTCGATGCGAGGCGCATCGCTTGTCCAAATAACCCTCGCGACGCGCATCGATGTTGAGGCCAGAATATTGATTTGTTTTTAAAACTTGATTTATGAATAACCGAGTAACCCGATTTGGTTTTGGTGGTGGATTCCGGAAAGTGGTGTTTCACCGCATGATTATGCCCGATGATCTCGTATGTGTTTTTGTTGATCCCTCTGTGTATTCCTGGGAAAGTTTAAGAATTCATGATTGTTGTTTTTACCGATTGTTTGTGGTGTATATATATAGGGTTAGGATCCTGCGAAAACACATTTTTTTGTAAAAACTGTGAAAACACATATTAAAACTCACGTAATATTTTCATACGTTAACGATTTTTCATAAAATTTGCGCCAAAAGTCTTAGAATTACGTTATCTTTAATTCTGGAGCAAAATATTTAAAAAACCAAACTTTTTTTTCGTGTGATGCACATGTGCATCATATAATTAAAATAAGTTATAAAATGTTATTTTTTTTCTTTAAATCTAAAGATAACACAACTATAAGATTTATGGTGCAAATTTTTTTAAACCTATTAATATATATCACATGTATGAGGGTATTTGTTTTTAGTATGATGCACATGTGCATCATTCAATAAAAACACAAAAAAATGATGAAAATATATGACATATGGTGCGACTAAGAATAAAAAATATATTAACTCATATTAAAAGTATTAGTTTTTTTGTGATGCACATATGCACCACACAAAAAAATAAATAAATAAATAAAACGTTAATTTTTTAAAAATTTTATAGGATTAATGATAACATAATTTCAAGAATTTTGGTGCAAATTTATAAAAAAAATATTAACGTATGAAAAAGTTATGTAGGTTTTAAGATTTGTTTACGCAGTTCTCATAATAAAATGGTGTTTTCGTAGGATCCTTCCCCTATATATATATATATATATATATATATATATATATATATATATATATATATGGGTTAAGTTCAAATGAGAACTTTTTCTTTTGAGAACTTCTGAGAACTAAATCTCAACCACAAATTTCAAGGGGGACCACTACAATTCATGGGAGGGGGATACATGTAAATAAACATGTGGCTCAAATTAGTTCTTTTTAGTTCTCAAACCCAATTGGTTCTCAAATGATCCTCTCCCTATATATATATATATATATATATATATATATATATATATATATATATATATATATATACATGGAATAGGTTCTCATTTAGATATATAAAAATCTTGATATAGACTTGCATTTGTGATACTTGTGGACATTGGATTCTCGTGCCCTATGACATTTCCACCCATTTAAGATATGTGAGTTGTTAGGGTATCGAATACAGTTTTACCAACATTTCTATTTAAAATAATATATTTAATTTATATCTGTATGTATATATTTTTTTTTATAATATTTAACTTTTAAATAATTTATTTTATTAAATATTTTAACTTCTATGTTTTATTTTATTTTTTATTTTTATTTGTAAAATTACTTTTATATTTATTTTTTGGTTTTATTTATTATATTTTATTTTTATTTTTACTTTTATTTTTTTCGTTTTTACATTTTTTCGTATTTATTTATTTTTGTATTCTTGATTTTTTTTCATAAAGTTTTAAGAAAAAAAAATCAAATTAAATTTTTTATTCCGTTACTTAAGGAAATGAAAGAAATTAAATGGAGCATAGAAGAATAACCTTAAATTAATAACTCAACTAGTTAGTGCCCCGGGTAAATACCCGGGGATGTAATATAAAAATAATTAAACGAAGTAAAAGATTTACCTTTACATCATTTACCATCGCGACTTTGTTTTTGATTCGTTCACAATCATTCGTTGATCAAAACCTAAGCAATATGGATCTAGTTTTGTTAGGTTTTCTTTCACGAACCCAAAGCAATTTACGGATCAAATTTTTACTGAGAAATGAAGGAGATGTGATGAATCAAAGTTATGGTATTGTAAAACAAATATGGATAATTTTTGTATGGAAAGAATTTAATTTTTTATTTTTAATTATAAGGTCTTTCCTTTTTGTAAATACAATTTAATTTTTTAATTAAAAAATCTATAAAAATGACATATAAGCTAATCTTATGTGACATACCTTAAATTGTGTCAGCTAGACATAAAAAACTGTGTTTATTATATAGTATAGATAATATGTTATTACCTTTTTTTAAAGATTGATAAACTAACCGGGAAAATTGTTATGTAACAGACATTTTTTTTCCAACTCTAAAGGAGTTTGATAAATGTTTGCTAGAGAATAAGATGAACTTATGGTATTTTATGTAAACAACCTAATTCGTGACATCCCAAAACTTGGTATTGTATTTTACACCAGCTAAATTTCGTGATCAAGTTTTGATATAAGAATAATAAATAGTTGTACTAGTCTAAGTATATATACTTACAAAAAGGGCAAATACCTTATAAAGAGAGGTTCGCCTTTGCATTCATCTTTACCACCTTGTGAACATGAATGTTATAGCGACCACTCGTTGTATGGCGTCAGGTAGCAAGATCAAGGTATGGTTGTTTGACGCTAATTTCGCTTTATATTAGAATGCATTGTCATGTTACATAATAAAAATAAAATAAAAAAGAAGTCAACTAAAACCGTATAACAAAAGTAGTTAACGTATCTCATTTGTCATTAGAAAATAGAAATACAATATACCTAAAGTTGCTCTTTATGAGTGTTTATTTTCTAAAACTTATGCAGCACATCATCTATCGAAACATTCCTCGATCAACAACTCTTTTTTAATATGCCATATACAACTATTACTCATATTTAACAACCGTTTAAAAAGCCATTAGACTGCCCTCACATGGTCCCCACGTGAGGGGTATTTTTGTTATTTCGGTTTGTTTTAAATTATGAGTTAAAACAAACGGAAATGACAAAAGTACACCTCATGTGGGGACCACATGAGGGCAGTCTAATGGCTTTTTAAACAATTGTTAACGTTGAGACCAAAATTGGAAAAAAAAATGAAATGTGAGACACTAAATTGAGATTTTTAAAAAGTTGGGACTAAAACTGTTAAAATGTTCAAACGTTGGGGACTAAAAACGAAGTTTACTCTTTTATAAATTTGTTTGTAATATGTTTAAATTTGTAAAATTTTAAATTTTAAAACTTGAAATTAAAGTTTTTAGCCTTCAAGGTTGATATAAAAATTTCGTGGAGGTCAGTGGCCATATTTTTTAGGTGCCGTTTAAGATTAAATCATATATATATAGTACAGACATGCCGCCTTTCGGACTATGGTCCACCACTGCTCTGCCTCTTGGACTATGATACTAAACTTTGTTGTCGCTCCATTGCATTGTACACTTTTGATAGGGGACTACTAGATCCCTGACACTGAAGAATATAATTCGGCACGTTCAATCAAGCACACTGTGGATTAGTTGATAGAAGATTGAGATTTGGAGTCGAGAACCGAAGTTGAAGCTAGTTTTTTTTGTTGTTATCATTATCTTTATATTTTATTGTTTCCAGTCTTTAGCGTTTGATTTTCTTACGCTATGACTGTGGGGAGTATTATATACTAGATTATTATTAGATTATGGTTAATTAATATGAGCTCACGGACCCATTATTTATCTAGGACTTATTCTATTATCTATATAATGTAACCTGGAATATCGAATAATATCAATTTAGTCTTTCACAATCTTATAGGTCTTACTCGTTGTCGAGGGCGGACATAGCAATTAGTTCAGGGTCGGCACGTGTCACCCCTTACTGTATGCGGTGTGGAAAGTTTTTATATTTTTTGGTTTTTATGTAGGATTTTTTAATATTAATGCATTTGTGGTACTCTTAAGATTTTCTTTTATATGTGTGATACCTCTTATAAAATTTTCTAGTTTCGCTCCTATCTATTAAGACATTCATAAACAACTTTTTATAAATCATAACTCGCATGTATCTCAGCCATCCATCAAATATTACCATTATAATTCTCATAACATATACTCAAATCATAACTCACACGTATCAACCACCCACCTATTATCTACTTTATGAAACTTAATTGTGTACCAATATGTATCATTAAGATGATGATAAACTTTCGGTGTAATTTGACTAAGTGGTTGTTTGATAATTACTTATTGGGTCCAGTAAATATTGATTGCTAACCCGATAAGTGGTTAGCCTGTTTGATTTCCTCCAAAAAAAAAATTGTGACTCGATCAACCATAGCTAACCCATGCCCATTTTTGCTCTTACCGAGTCAGAAAGTTCATACCCTCTTACCCAATCAGGCATCACCCATTTTATCAGATGGCCCCTAAGTACACTTTGGTGTTCTAAACAATTACAACTTGACTTTTCAAAAGAAAGCTCAATATATTATACTATAAACATAAACATTATCAAACTAATATAAATAGTTATCGTTGCTCATTGGTCCACATGGTGGTCATATGTACTAGCCACGTGATGTTAGGTGTATGTTGTATTTGTTCTCTGGTGTGGTGTGGATGGCCGGATTCTAGTGTCTTGCTAGATTTGGTTCTGTTTATATTTTAACGAAATTTCGTTGTTTAAAAAAAAGGTACTTGCAACGTGTCGTCTTGATAAATTTCTTTTTATTTTTATATTCTCAAACAAAACACATTCCACACATGAGTTGGTAATAATACACTAGTCGCGTAATATAACATTTAGGTCCTATGCTTGATACATTTGGCATTTGACTAATAATTTTAACGTAGTTACACTGTTCTTTATAATTCTATTCTTTTTGCGTTGCGTCTTAGCAGTACATATATTTTGTATGTCTGCGTTATCCATGTAACAATGGACGCATAGTAAATCTAATTATGTTATATAGTATACATGATAAATGGGGATGGAGGAGGGTACGTTTTGCTCGTATCGATGTGTCATATTCCGTCGAGGTTCCTCCTAAACCCTGTTGGATTCAGGCCCCTCAAAACACACACTTGTTCACGTATGTATATATGTATATGATGGTAAACTTAAGAAGAAAGATGGAAAGCTTGCAAAAATGCTTGAACCGTATTATTGAAAATAGAGTGCATGTGTTTAAATAACAAAAAAACAAACTAATTATGCAAATAAAAAGGCCCACGTTCACATCCTAAAATCTTGGTCAATCCTTGACCAAAACCCACGTTCATCCAAATCCAACGTATACTTGAGCCTCAAGCCAGTCAACCTCTGACCAATTCTAATCTATTGAAACAAAGTATCCGATGACCCGTAAATGTTGACCCATAACCCGTCAAGAAACCCGATTAATCCAACATTCACCCCCTTAATCGGTGTTTGTTCACAACGTTCATTCACAGCAACGAAGTCACCATCTTCATGATCTTGAACCATCTAGACTTGTACCGAACATCCGACCTTCACCTCGGTCTTGTCCAAAATCATCCCGGTTCAACCCGAATTAAATCCACCACAATTGTAACATCTCACATGGCATCCCGTTGGAACCGTTCACTAACATCTTTACTCTTCACGGATCAACGACCTCACCCCGGTCACATCCAAAGTCACCCGATTTGACCTCCAACGCCATAATGTCACACCCTCTTTTTTCTTTTCTTGCAACCTTTACCGATCACCCTTGTTCAAGAGGTCTCTCCACCGACTAAGAAAACAAAGCCACCGCTTCTAACGTTTTCTCACCTTGCCAAACGAAGCGAATCCAAAGCCACCTGCTTTGACGGATCCTTTCTGCCCGCTTTTCACGCACTAACGCCGGTCTCCCCTTATCACGAACAAACTGATCAAGGCTGAAAATCAGCAGCACCCCTTGCTGAAAAAACTTCACAAAATAGCCACGAGACACACCGGTGTTCACCCGTCACCCCCATCGTTCAAACCGGTACTCTTCCCCGCGACAACGACTGACCCGAACAATCTCCTGGTCTCTGTCTTCTGCTGTAAAAACAGCCCCGAAGCAGCCCCTTTTTACGTCTGCCCTCCGCCGACCGACAACCCCGCCGGCGGAGGCTTCCTCCGATCTTCAAACCCACTTCCCCGGTATGAGCCCTAGGCTCTGATACCAAATGTTGGATTCAGGCCCCTCAAAACACACACTTGTTCACGTATGTATATATGTATATGATGGTAAACTTAAGAAGAAAGATGGAAAGCTTGCAAAAATGCTTGAACCGTATTATTGAAAATAGAGTGCATGTGTTTAAATAACAAAAAAACAAACTAATTATGCAAATAAAAAGGCCCACGTTCACATCCTAAAATCTTGGTCAATCCTTGACCAAAACCCACGTTCATCCAAATCCAACGTATACTTGAGCCTCAAGCCAGTCAACCTCTGACCAATTCTAATCTATTGAAACAAAGTATCCGATGACCCGTAAATGTTGACCCATAACCCGTCAAGAAACCCAGGGGCGGATGGAAGTTGTGCTTAGTGGGGTCCTAGGACCCCACTCAAATGTAAAATGTATTACTAGTTTTTTAGACTAAATGTTTAAGGCACCCAAGGTTTTGATTTCTAGGCACCAAAGGTTGACGAAGATTGGATTTTTTTAAATCTGTTCCATAAACTTCTCTGGGTTTTTTGAATCGTCTGGTTCTAAAATGAAGAAGATGACGATGGTATGCAGTGAAGAAGAAAGAGAAATATTGGAATAAAATAACTAATTTTAATATTTTCCATTAATTTAAAAGTGATTGACAACAATTCTGAGTTCGAGTTCACACATAAAGTGATTTCATAATATTTAGATCTGTTTAAACATTTTATTAATTAATTTATGATACATTATTTTAAATAAGTAGTATTTTAATTGATTCGTATTCATTGTTTTGGAGTGTCGTAAACAAGAGAAGGATTCGGATTATTAACTTGTTTTTTAATATAGTTATTTTTAAGGGTGTTTATGGCCTGGTTTTTATGGTTTTTAGGTTAAACTGAAACCAAACCGTTAGGAAGGGGTTTTTGCCATTGAAAATCAAAACCGAACCATTGGAAATGAAAACCGAACCATCAATAATGGTTTGGTTACGCGGTTTGATCTTATTTACAGTTGTTTGGGCATTTATGTATCAAAGCTCTTTGTTTTATATATAAACAACTTTGATTAGCTTGTAACCAAAATATGAAGTAGTTATGCTAATACGCAACCGATGAAACAAGGAATTACATGATCCCAAAACACTATCATATATATTCATTACAACATTAGTAAAGTTAATAAAAAGCTGACCGGGGAAGGGTTCCGTGTAGACCCCTTAAATTTTGTAGACCCCGTAGACCCCTATAAAACTCAATAAAAATAAAACTCAGTGTTGTAAATTTGGTTTTTTTTTATTACGATAAGCTTTTAAGAACCAAATAAATAAATAAATAAATTAAAAAAAAACAAAAAACATTAAAAATCGAACATTTTAAAACAATGAGTTTTAAAATAATGAGTTTTAAACGCAACACTGAGTTTTATTGAGTTTATTGAGTTTTTAACTCATTGATTTTTAAAACTCATTGTCTTAAAATGTTCAATTTTTAGTCTTAAAATGTTCAATTTTTAATGTTTTTCGTTTTTCTTTTTCTTTAATTGTCTTTTTTTGTTCTTAAAAGCTTATCGCAAATAAAAAAAACTAAATTAACAAAACTGAGTTTTATTGAGTTTTATAAGGGGTCTACGGGGTCTACAAAAAATAAGGGGTCTACACGGATCTTTTACCAAGCTGACCGTATATATATATATACATATATATACACACACACTATATGGTCCGGTCCGGTTCGGTTTTTTATAACTATTTTTTTTTATTATAAACCGTAAACAACCGTTCACTACGGTTTTAAACTTTTAAAATCGCCTGACCAATAGTCTAGAAAAAAACTGACCACGAAACCAAACCGATGACCGGTTTGGGCGTTCTCATGGTTTTAAGCCAAACCATGACTACCCTAGTTATTTTATCAATTTTTTTGGCACCCACTGAATATATTTTCTGTATCCGCCACTGATAGAAACCCGATTAATCCAACAAACCCACAGGGACGAAGCTTGGGCCGAAATAGGGATGGGGTCGGACTAAAGACGGATACGGCCGGATTAAGTATATAAATTGTTTTCGGATTGACCGAATATAAATTTACACTACGGAGTAAAAAAACGGACTGGGTCGGGGCCCGGTCTGGCCCCTTAAAAACTTCGCCCTTATAAACCCATATATATCTTAATTCTTAGGTGCTTCTTCAATTCGACACGAAGATGTCAAAACCAATCTTGATTAGGATCAAAATCTTCATTTGTTTCTGACCAGGGGCGGACCTACCTTAGGTCCAGGGGTAGCCCGTGCTACCCCTTAAACTCGTACACGAAGTGGAAAAAAAATTGAATTTTGAGTTTTTATATGAATATGCATCCCCTTAAGATAGTATTTATATTTATTTTGCTACACGTTAAGCATTGGAACGGCCAGACTAGCTGGCCCGCGATCTGTTTCCCCAAGTGGAACACTCAGGTAGTCAGGTTCGATTCTTGTAACAATGATTTTTTAAAGATAATTTTTAATTCTTTGTTCACATTAACTCTCCAGGCACCTACAAACCAAGTCCTTTGTTTTACACATTAACACCGGCCACTTAATTAGAGATATACTTGCTAAACATTTTGATATTAGATAGAAGTATATAAGTTTATTTAAAACTATTAATAATTTTTTAAATAAGAAAGACATTTTTGGTATCTTATAGCGATTATTGTGATAATAATAATAATTAAACATATATTAGGATAATCCTTGATAATTTAAGCTGCAATTAATGTAATATTTGTGTTCCATTACTTCTATTATATATATGACGATTGAAAAAGTTTTTTTTTAATTAATCTTGTGTTAACTATGAAGATATATTATTTGTTTGAGACGAAACGACGTCGGATTTTCTTAAATTATTGTTTTATGTGCCCATAATATCTTCGTCGCAATGCAAGGTTTTATATACCACTTCTTATAAAACAATAACAAATTTGAAGAAAATCATAGGTCAATTATCAACAAAATGAGATTTTGATGAGTTTTTCATTAAGCAGTCATAACTTGACCCGAGACAGGGACTCGGCCCTTTGAACCCCGCTAGGGGTTGCTGCCTCTCGGCCCTTTCTCTTATGAGCGCTGCCCCTGAACCTCTACCAATATATTTTGTGCTACCCCTTAAAAAAAATCTAGTTCCGCCCCTGTTTCTGACATCTCACGGTCACATCATTGCCTTCTCACACTACATCCGACCCGTTTTGATATCCACCACCAGTATGGGTTAGTACTAATGGGCATTGTAGGTATCTCAAGATATGTCAATAATATACTTGATGGTTATAGAGTAATCGATTGCATGTTATTGTATTCTTGAATCCCCATCAAACATTATCACCACCACCTTTGAAAAAATACCATTATTCCATGATCATTACATACGATAATTTCAACTTGTGAATCGAGTGCGGGTGCATGTGTCATTGTACCATTTTCTATTTTGTTTTTTTCTTCACATTTTGTTACGTTTTGTACTTGATGAGGATGAGGATATATGTGAGATGTTATTATACTGAGTACATGAAAAAAGAAAAATTTAATAACGTTTTTTCAAGTCTTCTTGTGACAGAAGTTCAACCGTCACCAGTTATTTAACACTTCAGAGCCAACTCGGAAAACTCTCATATGCGAAAACGGAAAACCCAAAAAACTAAGTAAAACCGTCTCCCAACGCAAGCGCCGAAGCTCGAACTGGCAACCTCCACCATCGGACTATTAGTAAGCCTCAGTGTAATGTTTGTTAGGCCAAATGACACTGAGTGAAACTTTGTGAAGTTTAAAAGACATTCAGTGTTATTAGTAAAAGTAAAAAAAATTGCTAAACGTGCAAACTTAAAGGACGGAATTTGTAATTCACTTTAGCTTATAGATCAATAATATTTGGAAAGACTTGAGACCCTAAACTCTTGGATTCAAAATTGGATGTGAGCAAAATTACTCCTTGAGCTGGAGACAGGGTTTTCCAAAAAAAAAAAAAAAAAAACAAAACAAAACCTGGTTTCCTCTTAATTGAAGATAAGTATATGAAGAGATAATATATGCAGCTGAGCCCAAACATGTCGTTAAAAAATAAGCCATAACGATTATAATTATAAGATTATAGGAATAGTACTTTGATGTTAGTGGTTCAAGTGTCATCGTGGCTAATTGGCAGGTGGCAATATAATTTTTTTTTGTCAAAACATGAATTATAATACGTGCGGTTGTGTAACATAACTTTTACGTTTCACGCTCAATACATTAATCATTTTTGTCGTTACTAGTAGTTTAATAGGTATAGTCACATGTAACATAATCTTTAGGTCATATGTTTGATAATACATGCATTTTTTTTTTGTTTTCTATCAAAATGCAGAGTAATGGGTGCACTCTTGTAACATAGATTCTAGGCTCAATACTTTAATCTTTTTGGTCGTTACATAATTTTTCCCTGTTTTTCTATAGCAATGGAATTGTTTTGTGTAGTGACGAAGTTTGAAAGAAAACCCCGAGGGGGCAGGGCTTAAAAATTCTACCGAGGGGGTGATACTCAATACATCCGAAGGGGCGATACTCAATAAATATAAAGGTATGCATGGTGTGGTGTGTGGTGTTGGGTTATTTTTATTAGTTTAAACAAATAAAAAAAATATGACATCAATTAATTGGAACAATACCCAACCCACATTCCCTTCCACGTCGTTGAGAACTGAGATCATCACGGGTTTCCTTCAACCGGATCCCATTACACCACCTCGGGGCAGTGTTCCACGGCATTGAGGGTGCGTGAAGGGCTTCTCCATGGCCACGATGATACACCTTATGCTCTTAGTATGAATATTATAGAAGCGTGATGCTATAAAGACACATTTTTCTATGTATTGTATATATATACAATAGACAACTTGTCTATGTATCCGTGCCAATTTTTAAAGAAAGAAAGATTCTTTATATATAAATTGTACTCCATAAAAATTCAAATATTAATCTCCAGTTCAGCTGGTCGAGGTTAATGTTTTTAAACCTACAGCCTTGGGTTCGAATTTGTGCAGCAAGCCTCTGTTTTTTTAAGGGCCCTTTCGATCCGGTTCTACCCCCCCCCCCCTTTTAATACTCATATTCTTAAAAGCTGAGTCATCGTACACCGCCTCCACGTGTTGCCCTTTCTTCTTCCTAATCAATCTTATGCTTATCCCCTCTCTTACTACCTTTTTCTCTGATTTACTTCCTCTTTCACGCACGCATCACCTTCTTTATCTTCCTTTTTTTTATCTGCTTCTTCCCTGAAGATCCATGTTCCTTGCTGAGGTGATTTAATTTTTCTTTCCTTAGTCGTCTTCCTTTCAACGATTAGGTTTAATTTAGGTTATAATGAACAAATATGTTTTATGTATACCTTCCTCTTAATTTTTAGGGCTTGCTGATTTCATCTGCATCTTCATTTTGTCTCCGGCTCGGTTTTTAGGTGACTGATTTCTCACTAAGGTAATGGAGATAATCTTATTTTGTTGAAGGTTTTGATGTTATTTACTGTTTTATGAATGATTACCATGGATTTTACTAAATATTGTTATAAAATAATTATAAACATAGATCAGACCAAATGGATAAAAGGAAATACATGAACAGATCCACGAGTAGGGATTTAGATGGTCCATATAAGCCTATTAATTTAGGATTAGGATGACATTTAACATATTTTGACTGCATCTCACATTATCTGATAACCCATATGAATTTATTTCTTTGCTGGTACAAAAGGGCATTTTCTGTACCTAATTTTTGCACATTTTAAGTATTTTGTTTACACAATTTACTGGCACCGAGTTCATTTTCCTTAAAACCGAACTCACCCGTTATAGGTGAATGAATAATCGTTTATTTATAACCTATTTTATCCATTTGGTCTGATCTATGTTTACAACGATTTTTTAAAGGTCATTATGAGATTTGATCACTCGGATATATTTTTCTCTGACCTGTAATTTGGTGACTATTACAAGGCTTAACTATTCTCAGTTTATAGCAAAGAAAGTGTTTCAATTTGAATGCTATGGTTAATCTTATAATACAAAGTCCTTGGCTATACTAAGTAACGTTACTACAAACTTTTATACCTTTATTTGCTGTGGTTTATATCAAAAGCCATATTCTCTATTACAACAATCGATAACTTTTTTGCCTAATTATAAAATTGTATTTTATTAAGAGTTCTTGATGAGATATGAATTTAAGCTGTGAACAGACCTAGACCTATAAACACATAATCACATGAAACCCATATTCAGAAACAAGATATGATATGGTGTGTTTGGAATTGCTTATGTTAAATCCTTTATTTCTTTCAATTAGGCTTTATATTGTTGTCTTAAGTTTAGCAGATTAGATTTAGAGTTTATCCATGTATCATTGTTTGTCTAAACTTCTTATAGGTTGGTACTTTTCTATAATACAACTAGCATGAAACATTCTTCATTAAATATGTTAATATACTCAATAGCAATAGTAACTTCATAAACTTTTCCATCATTGATTAACCACGTTAAAATTTATTCTGTTACGAACTTCAAATATTTTTTTTACCTCCTGTTGCCTTAATAAAATTTGTGTTTACCTACCTTTTCCTTAAAAGTCAGCCCATAAATATGTACACCTTACGACCTACATTTTATGCATAACATTTTCCCAACTTTCTTCTCTTCATAATGTTAATTGGCAGTCAGGTTTCATGACAACTATTTTTTAGACTATTCGCATGTTTTAGTAATATATATTATTATCATGAAATGCTTTGATGCTTATACATACTTTATTTGTGTGGTTATGACTTTTCTTTCCTCTTATTACATACCTACTATGCTTTATGTAATATTATTACTTCAACTTCTCATCTGATACACACTACATATTTATCTCATTGAATATATATATTTCCATATTAAAAAATTTATATTCCTTTAATCTACTACGACTAGATAACAATCAATGGAGGTAATTCCTATAGAAAATCTTGAGCTGCAAAGTACTGAAAATCCTATCGAGATTCGTGTTATCAGATGTTGGCCGACCCGTTTGAAGCCAGAAGAAACTTCTTATATTGTTGTTGACAAGTATGTACACACTCTTTAACCTTCTTGATTATTCTATGTAATTTTATACATGTTATGAATATACTTTCAAATTAATATTACAAAATTCTTTTACAGGGCGACGCCATTCAAATAACAGCAATTGCTGCATGCAGGACCACGAGTAATTGTGAACTTCAACTCTTACAATGCTAAAGGATCTCAGGATTCATATGTTCTGGTCCGTTGTCCACCATTTAGGCATGATGATTGGTCCTGCTTACCGCGTACTTCAATCCTATTTCATCTTTATCTACATTGATATCTATTTTACTTTAGCAATACTAAAATCCCTTTTTCCATTTAACAGGTTCAGAACAGAAAGTTTTTCTCCAGTCTTTGACAGAAAAGTTTCTATTAATTCACCATTTTAGTTGAGAAACGGACAATTGCTGAACTGCTGCAGTCAGAGTGTCGTTGTTCATCGGTAATGTTTTTATATACTCTTACTATTTACACACTACATATACCTACTATATTACAAAAAAAATCCTATACTAGATTAAAATCTCTATTCTCATATTTTTATAAACTTTCATTACCTTGCATAACTTTTACCAGGATCAGATCTACACATGTAATGCCTCTGTCGTTACTTACACACCAGAAAAGGCCTGGTAGAAAACATACTGTGTAGTTCCAGGCTGCAAAGACGAGGTCCATCGTAGCTGTTCACAATGGGCTTGCCCTACACACATGTGATCTTCAAATTGCATTTACAGGTCAGTCTAAACTAATCTTCAGAAACACATTATTTCACATAACTTACCTTAAAAAAAAAATTAGGTACTACCTAAAAACACCTGTGACAGACTCACACAACCGCAAGTCCAAGTGCAACTGCAGTTATTTTTAATGAGGCATCATGTGTTTTGGTCGAAAAACCATGCTCAAAAATAGTGTTGGGAGACGATTACATAGATAGATATGAAGCCCTCGAGCTCTGATAGCTGTAAAAGGGCTGCCTTTCATATTTTATATGAAAGTTCAGTTGTATACCCGTACAGGCATAACAACTTTTACCGTCAACAGAATAGATCCCATTGGCTTTACCTCAACTTCAATAACCCCTCAAACACCTGCTGCAAGGCCCAGTGAGCGTAGAACTGATACAGCCTCAGGCGTTAAAAGATCTATTCAGCACGACCTTGGTAAATCTCCCACAAACTTCAATTTATTTTACATTATAATTACATCAGAACTGGAGCTCCACACATCATAAAGATGATTATCACTTAATGTGCTTTTGCCTCCATCTAAACCCAGATTTTTGCTCCTGCTAGCACCAACTTCTTGCTCCAAACTACCTGTGCAGCATTCTTTTAAATTTCACTATAATCCCTATATATTATTATTTACTCTTTATCAAAATTGGGTCATAAACAGCTGTGTCTTAATTATTTTTCCTACATTTCTCTAATTTACTTTGTGAAATATGTATCTTTGTACAATAAATACTCTTCATACAATTGGTTTCAGTTAAAAAAGATAAAAATTTCAGATAAAAATGATTGACACATTATACATAAACTTATAACTGCATATCAAACTAAAATTACCAGTACCTAATTGCTTAGAACTGGAGGTTTATGTTTTTATTCATTGCCCAACCATGTCTAAACTCTTTACATGGATTTAAAAGGCCCTCCTCGGCCTTCACATATTGACTGAAAAGGGACTTCTATCTATAATATCATGTTTCTCCAATTATAACCTAAATGAATATTATTAAAACTTTGATAATATATCTTTAATGCAGGTTGTTAACCATCCAGATCTGTATCCGAGGTGGAGCCGAGGTGTGGACGTTTCGTCTATCGCAGCTCGAGCTTTGTCGTTTTAACATTTCATGAAAATTTAAAAGAAGATGGATAGGTAGAAATTAGCCGAGAAGACGTTCGTCAGTGTAGTAATCTATATATGTTTTTAAACTATGAGCTCCTGCAGAATGATAATATATTATTTCAAGTGTTTCGTGATTTATAAAAAAAATTATATAACATGGAATAAGAGTTAAATGAAATTTTCATATTACCGCAGCAACGCGCGGTCGATCTATAGTTAGAAATATAGGTTAAACTATAGTTGAAGATCACCTAAAGAACTAAAACAAGTACGATCAAAGTTTTTAACAAAAGATCCATTGATTTAGCGATATCAGCAAATAGATGCCTAAAATATCTTATTTGTTAAGTCGTTGATAATTTAAGTCTCGTGGTAAAAAAAAATTAATTTAAAAAGTAAAATTAGAGTATTTGAATTAGTCATTCTAAAAATGTTTTTGAAATAACTGGTATAAAAATATAGATGATAAAGCTTATTAACATATTGTATGATTTTTATTTTTATTATATTATTATTATTATTATTATTATTATTATTATTATTATTATTATTATTATTTATATATATATATATTTTTCTTTTGTAATTGCTAAAACATATATAATATGTTAGTTGACAAATAAGTAAAAACATGGTAAATTTTTATAAACGAGGATTTCATTTATCCCTCTTAATCTCTTATAAGGAGCAAATTATATATTTTCCCATAACACAAGTTTTCAAGTATTATATATGTTTTTTTTTAATATTGAAAATGAAAATAAGAGTATAGATAAAAACATATAAAAGGTTTTTATTTAAAAATGCATAAAAATACAGGGAGATGTTAAAATGAGAAGTTTAGTTTAAGGATTAGAAAAAAATTTCAGACATTGAATCTTGATCTAATAAAAAAGTATATTTTAGTCTTAGTCATCTTTGTTGACTTTTTACCTACTTCCCCCATTTAAAAAAAACATTCATAACTTTCACATACGACATTATTTTTAAAAAAAAATTTACACCATAAAAACGATCATTTTTTATTTTTAAAACGCGTATAGTGTTACTATATAAAAATTAAAAAACAATTACTCTTTCGATATATGACACAATGTTCAGATCATTGTGTTATTATGTCAAAATGTTCAAATCAATGTCTCAAAAGTATATATAGTTTTGCTATATATAAAATTAAATACTCTTTCGGTTTTGACACCATATGACACAATGATCTGAACATTTTGACATATTATGACACAATGATCTGAACATTTTTCACACAATATGACACAATGATCCGAACATTTTGACACAATGACACAATGATCTGAACATTTGAAATAATAATCTTTTTTAATTTTATATATAATAACACTATACGCGTTTTAAAGATAAAAAACGTTCCTTTTTATGGTGTAATTTTTTTTAAAAATAATGTCGTATCTAAAGAGTTATGAATGTTTAAAAATGGGATAAATTTGATAAAAAGTCAAAATTAATCTTCCATCTTTAGTTTTCTTTAGTTTTCTTTAGTTTTTCTCTTTAATTCTACACAAGGAAATTTTGCGTCATAGATCTTTATTCAATTAAAGATCCAATGACTATGATTTGTTCTTATTATTTTTATCCAAACTAAACTTCTGAAAATAACCTCACCTTAAAAACATATAAAAGATTTTTATTTAAAAATGCATATGTTCAAGTATTTTGGGACTTGGGAGTTCAGTGAAATCGAGCTGGGCTTATTAAAAGGATGTTGGGCCGCTAGCACGAGTCTTTCTCAGCTCCTAGTCGAACGGTTTAAATTGAACTCTTTGCGTATTTTTTTTTTAATTTTTTTTGAACAGCAACTAAATTAAAACACGGAAAATCCCCTTAGCAAGGAACTAAGGGGGCCCAAAAACAACATAAGAGAATAAATTACATTGTAAAAGCAAACCACTCCTTCCAATTAATGACCTCTCTATTACATATATTGGAAAACAGAAGAAAACTCCAACTCTTAATCTCCTTGAGTATAAAATGTACGGAAGGAGTCTTGGCGTTGAAAATAACATTGTTACGCTCCTTCCAAATACTCCAACCTGTCGATAAAACCACCGTGTAAATGACCGCTTGCTTCCTTCGATTGCTGTTCCATTGAGTATGTATCGCAAAAATTTCCATCTCCCATTTTCTTCTACCAACAAAGACCAAGGCTCAATATTTAATCTCACAAGATCCAATTTGATTTTAGCTTTAATTAGACTTCCAAATGCCCGTGATCGACGGGTTTATAGGAATATCAAGACGGCAAGAACGGTCCCCATGAATACTAACAATAATCCGTCTCCACAACCGGCTCGGTTCCGTATAGAATCTCCAAAACCATTTAGCGAGAAGACAAACGTTGGCCCAAGCCAAGCCAAGGGAATCAGCCCCAGACCACCATCCTCAATAGGTTTTATCACCTGGTCTCTTTTCACCCAATGGATCTTCCGTTTCGCCCCGTCCCCGCCCCAAAGAAAATTGAATCTAATACTCTCGAGACTGTCCAGGACTGACTTCGGGGCTCGGTAAAGAGAGAAATAGTACGTCGGAAGACAATCAAAAACCGATTTAATAAGCGTCAATCAGCCACCAAACGATAGATGTTTGGCTTTCCAAGTGGACAAACGAGCATGAAAGATCTCCACCACCTTCCTCCAATATTTTTTTTGATTGAAGTTCGTGCCCACCATAAGACCAAGATAATCGAAAGAAAGAGCACAAATGCTACATCCCAAAAAATAGCCCAAGATAGAGTCTCCTGGTTGTCCACATTCACATCGAAAAGACCACATTTACCCGGGCTAGATGATTGATTTCTATATGGACTTGCCTATTTTCTAGAACCACGTAATCAACACTCCAACACTATATCTACTTTTAAATTTGTTTCGTTTTATTATTTATGATGGAACTTAATTTTGGTACCAGTAAAAATCAAAATTACCTGAATGGATCCTGGTATCCGAGACATGGATGTCTTTTTTTTTATTTTTATTTTTATTTATTTATTTTTTGTAAAGTTTTGAAACCAATTCATATTTATCCATGTTGCGTCTTCTCTCATGCAAATGCTACACATTTGTTTAAAAATCATCACGCCAAAAGCATAACCTCATTTTTACACCTGACTCCTTTCTAGGAATTCTCCATTTGACTAAAGAAGTGCTACGTAAACATGTTGGAGCAAAAAAATTAAATGATTATGGCAATAATTCAATTGGCAAAAAAAATGTTTGTTTTATTTTATATGTAAATCGAGATTTAAAAATCAAGGTTCTAAATGTTTTGAACTTAAAGTTTTATATGTAATATTTGTCTGTTTTGTTTTATGAGATGTTTTTATATAGGAAGTTTGGAAATTTTGAAGTGCTGGTGATTTCGTATGAATTTAATTTGATGTTCTACGTAATGAATGAGGGTTTAGAAAATGATTTTTTAGTTAAATAAAAGATAAATAAAAAGTAAATCAAAAACACTATTTTGGTAAATAGTTTTTAAAGAACACCATTTTGTTAGATATTTTTCTCACCAACTCCATTTTTGTAAAGAAAAAAAACTCTATAGAATCACAAAACGACACGATAAAATTAATCAAAATATTAAAACATAAAAAGATTAGAAATTTAATTTTAAGTTAATATTTTTTAACAAAAAGAATGTACGTCCGTTTAACTGATCTTTTGCGTTCAACTGGAGGTCCGGTTGATCGAACAAGAGCTAAAACACAACTCAAATGGATTGACATAGATGAAACTTGATATCACAACAGTGAATTAATTGACGTGATGAACAAGAGAGAATCACATGAATTGTAGAACTAGCTCTTTAGATTAATCGGATTAATTCATCGTTTAAAAAACAGTTAGACTCGTACTGTGAATCGGACAGAGCTTCGCTATGCACTCACAATTCGTTGCCGAAAACTAACTTCGACACTCCTATTTATAGACATAATTTATGAGAAGTCTAAACATTTTTTTGCACATTATGAACATTTCGCAAAACTTAACAGGTACATCTCGCAGACTAGTTCTACGAAATGTTTACAATATATCGTAGTTTTTCAAACAAACACAGATGACAATATAATCTTATTTAACAATCTAAATTTTGATTCTACAATCTCCCCCTAGGTTGCTGCATCAGATTGTTGGCGCTGCGTCTCTAAGCTCGGGTTTGTTTTGTGCACTGCCGCACGGATCCATACACTGCTATATCTTCTTTTCTTATTCTTGTATACTAAGTCCTCTCTCCTTGAGGTGGCTTATGATGGAAACAAAACACGAGGAGAGGCTACGTTTTGAAGAAGATATATTTATTTTGACACATTTAAGCAAGTTTAGAGTGAATACTCTGCATTGCGTCTAGAAAAATGTTAGGAATGTTGAGGATTAACTGAATTTTGTGAAAATTTGTACTGATCTATGTTGGATAGGAAATCTTGCAAGAAGATTTCAAATAAAAGCAGATTTCACAATTTTTAAAATTTTGTAAGTCTTAGATGCATAAGAAAGATATTTGAGTTCGCAGAGGTGCATCCAAGACTTTTTGCAAGTTCCTAAAATGCATTATCCTTTCAACATTTCCGTTTAAAACTTTGGAGACAAAGTTTTTGCAAAGTTTAGACATGTTCAGCAAAGTAAAAAAGTCTTGAACCTGTATAAGAACTAAAACACATGAGATGTATCAAAAGAAATATATCATTATCATTTCAATGAGTAAGATCGAGTATCTAAAACCTAAGCTTGGAATAAAGGATATATATTTTTGTGAGGATGAAAAGATGGAGCATGGGCAGTGAGTTCAGAAAGATGACGAGGGAAAGATTACACTACCAAGAAATATGGCTAATGCAACACTTTTATTGACATCAAGGTTGCATTAGCTGAAGGTGCATTAGATCTAATATAATGCAACCTTTTTGTTACATAATGCAACCTTTTATACCTGATGCAACCTTTTTAAGATGTAACTCTTTGGAGAAAAAAGTTGTATTAGGTAATAAAAATGTTGCATTAGGTCTAATGCAACATTTTTGTCAATAAAAGTGTTGTATTAGGCTCATTTTTTTATAGTAATTTTAAAACATATAGAAAATTTTTCTTAAAGGTGACATTTAAGGACAAAATTTTTGAATTGTTTGCAAATGTTAGAGAATTTGCAAAATGTTCTCTCAGTATGTTATCACAAAAGAATTTCGGAAATATCCCCTCTTTTGAAAATTCAACTTACACCTTGATCAA
>JBCNJP010000003.1:14175570-14227570 GCA_039602395.1 Deinandra increscens subsp. villosa
GCTTGGAATTTGACCCATAACAATAATGATAAACAAAAATTTGGAGATTCAAACTTCTTATCCAAACAAAGCGTAAAGTTCTGGTGTACCGGATGGGTAGCGACCCACATCCAATTTACCTTACGAGACACAATATCTGGACAGAATCCGAATCAGCTCTCGCTAAAACCTAAGACCTATACCCCACAACCAATATCGATCGCTTGCTAAGCTAGCATCACACACAATCGTCGGTAGCAGTGCGTATGAGTCCCTGATTTAGCAAGAGTAGAGTAATGATCAACACTCGAATTTATGGTATGCAACCAAAAAAATTCAAGTGATGAGCACAAAAAGGCTTAAACCAATGATATCAAAAGAAATCGAGTGCCACGAACTAAACAGAAAACCACGCATTAGATGTCATGAGCCGATTAGCACTCGTTCGGGTGTCACGACCAGCGTAATCCGAGCGATACGCTTCAGAATAACATGCCTCCACTGACTTGGAATAACCGCATGGTTCGTGGTGTATGAATTCGATGACATTAATTGAATTACCTGATCCGAGATGCATGAATTCGATAACATAATCGAACAACACGTCTCAAAATACATGTATCGATAACATGAACCGAACGATATGTCTCGATATACATGTACCGATAACATGAATCGAACAACATGCTTCGAAATACATGTATTGATAACATGAACCGGACAGCATGACTCAAAATTCATGTACCCGATGATATAAACAGGATAACATGACTTGAATACATGAGCCCGATAACATGAATCGAATAGCATGACTCGAAATGCATGAGCCCAATAGCATGAATCGAAATACATGAGCCCCGAATAGCCTGACTCAAAGTACATGAGTCCGATAACGTAAATCGGCTATCATGTCTTGAAATATGTGAATTCAATAACATGGACCGAAAATCATAACTTAAAATGTGAGAAATCTGATAACATAAATCGAATAACATAACTTGAAACGCGAGAAATCTGATAATATAAACATATATTGAAATGAAGAATAACTTGATTAATGGTGATTACCGGTCACATCCACCCATAGTACCCTACAGACGAGGCCAAAGATTTAGAATTCAATGATACACCCGATGAAATAGATTAATGAACCAACAAACTGTCACATAACGATAGCGTGAAGCAAGACTGAACCACAACCGAAACAATCATGAAAGTCATGCAACAAACAAGAGTCGAACCGAAAGATCGAATTCGTGAAATGATGGACATTGAGTCTAAAATTATACTCATGAGTCAATCGTAAGGCAATGCTAGGTAAATCTGGGGCAGAAACGACATGGTTCGATTCCATAAACTGACTATTTAGTAAATCAAGATCCGAATTCATGAACCTAACTAGCCGAAACACCCTGGAGTTCCTGATCTGAATACAAATGAGTTTCGCCATAATAGAGATCAAAGATGGAAAATATACAAATTCATATATCGCATATGGGGGCAATCATGAATTTGGAAAAGCGCCGCAAAGTACTGGCTGAAGCATGGTATTCAGAACCAGACACTAAGACAAATCAGATACAATGAAAATCGAGATGCATGAAGGGCACAAATTAAGGAGAGTTAACACAATGGATAAGACAAAACCCATAAGGAAGAAACGGTCCCCCGAGGGTTAGAGACGATAAGGTGATTGGCAACTAGAGTCGCACAGGCATATAGATAATGTGAAAGTCGATTTGGTGAACGGGAGGAAGACCCGATGTATATTCGGATGTCTCCGATTCCCATTTCATTATGATGAATTCCCATAATTTTGGGTCCTAAATTCATGCGCTCCTACACAAGTAATTGTGGACATGAGCCCACCGACTATTATCGTCAAGGGTTGTCGGGACCTGAGTGTCCGGTGAGATACGAATGATTTCCTCAAAGCATACAGATTCATAAAGGTAGCCAAAATAAAACTTCGAAGGTACGCTGAGATAAGAAGGAAAGGATCTGAAGATGCTAACGGTGAACAGTGCTGAAGAATGAACATCGATAAAGTAGGTCACGAAGTAGACATAACTCAATGATCATGAAGACCAAACTTCGAACGAATAGATTCGATACCAGTACGTGTATAAGGTTATCTACTCGAAAGGTCGTAAAGTCATAAACTCATACACATGTAATCTCGTAAACATGTGGACTTGTAAACTCATAAATTTCCAAACGGGTAGACTCCCCGACACACATGCCTAGAGGATACACGAGATATATCAAACGAAGGTATTTTAAAATGGTTAACCTGAAATTCTTAACAACACAGGAGAGTCATGTGCGCATAGGCTCATAACCCGCTTATGTGCCCGTTTGTTTGCATGTATGCGTGTAATCCCGTAACCACACAGCATGTAAACTCGCGAACCCATCAACGAGAATTTACCCAACGTACACATAATAATGATGATTATATAAGGAATAAACGATTCAGAAATCCAAACGAGACAACACATAACCGAGTACATAAGTGCGTAAAAGAAATAGAGCAATAAGATTTCAACGACATCAAAATAAAGGAAGTCGCTACAAAGAAAGTCAACGATTTCAAATGATTACAAAGCATCAACACAAGAATCATCAAACAACATCCGGGCGGGAAAATCCATCATGGGATCCACGGACAGCATTGTCGTTGATGATATTGTTATCAGTAGCTAATGGAGGATGCGCCAGAGGAGTATGATCAGGGGCACCAAAGTAATAGCAATCATAAGTAGAGACAAAGGCAGTGTGGCGAATAACAAATGCTTGAGCAGGCATTTGCACCAAAGGTTGAAATATTTGAGGTTGAGGTTGAGCTGGCTGGTGACTGGTGCTCCTGAGATGGTTGGGTCGGCGGCAGATGCCCACATGATGACCAAGAAGGCCACAATTTGATCATTGCCAACAAGGAAGGTGGGTAGGGTGATGGTGGTTGCACCGACTGCATAAAGGGTGAAGTCCAAGGTAAGGCTTCTTAACTTGTGGCGCAACGGGAACACCTTGAGTGACAGAAGATGCAAGGATAGCAACATCACTTGAAGCATCAGGGGTTGTGGCCCTTGCAGCAGGTTTAGTCTTTCTCTTCTTCTTACTGACTTTGGTAGAGGAAGACCAAACACTTGAGTTTCCTTGTGTTAGATCAATAGGGTTCCCAGAGTCCTTGCACTTTGAAGAATTGCACGCCTTAGGGCATTTGGAAGGACATGCGGGTTCTGTAGCGGTGGCATTGGCATTGAGAGCTTGTTGGATTAAATCAGGGAGGACATCCGTCACTTGACGTACGACTTCCTGAGCTATTTGACGATTGCGGTGACGAGTGCGACGATCCATGCTGAGAAAAGAGAGGAACAATCATGAGATAATGGGTATATTAGGGGTGAGTGATCAATTTAATATCATGAGATAACTGGTTTTGATAAATCATAGAGTACTGAGAATCATAAGAAAAAATCATAAATTCACCAACATAATAAACGGGAAATTAGGTTGAAATCCATTTAGGACCTAAATGGTTAAGTGTGTGACTGTGAGATGGTGTAACTCAGATTATCATAGGTTATTGATTTTTTTTACATATAACGCGTAAAACACGAAATCGAATGATTTTTGAAAAACATACGGAATGGCCCTCATTTCCCGAGTGGGAAACTACAACAGTGACTGATCAGAATAAGATCCTAGTGTCTGACATGCTTTGGCCTAATAGGTTTCGGCACTCTCATCGGGGCGTCCCGGGTGAGCGTCCGGGTTCGTCAATTTGAATATGTATGCAATGCTTTTCTTAGTCAGAGAACCCGACTACTAGTGCTTCCACCCTTCCAGTTATTACATGTCAATCACTAAGGCGCCGTGTCTGACGGCGCGATGATTGTCCAGATGCACACAACACTATTTAATGTTGCGATATTCTTAATCAACCCATTTCATATAACATGAATATACATTTTTAATACAAGATATAATTCAATGAGACAAAACAATTTAACTTATTAATTAGGTCACGCTAAGTCCACATGCGATCCTATGGTGTAAACGACAAAGCAATCATCAAATATCAGTAACCTGCAACATGTATAAAATAGGGTCAACTACGAATGGTTAGTGAGTAAACATAGGTTTAGAGTACTACATAGATTATAACATTGCGATTCAATGAGCTGTCGCCTTTAAAACCGCTTGACCCACCCTGAAAGAGTCGGGCCTTAGACCCACCAGGGGGGAGACGCCCGTAAGATCGACACAAGCATGCTTCCCCCTCTTCCATCCAAACGTATTTTGTGCCTTTATCTAAGTGAAGACAGGTTGACGAAGTCTCCCAACGGTCGAATAAAAGAAGCTAGAAACTTATTTAGCACGTGGTCAAAGGTTGTTAGCTGGAGATTCGGTCAACTAACTGAAAGAGACGTTAAGAGAAAGATCCCTGGAATATCGGAGAAGTTGTTGAAGATCTAGGAGTATAAATAGGACCCTTAAACTTATTTTTCAGCTCATTCGAGCTTTACTCATTGTATTCTCGTACTAAACTCTCTGATTACTCTCTGTACTCAAACATTTACGTGATTAATAAATTGGTAGCGTGTGTTATCGCTACCCGGGGTTTTTATGCCGGCGGCGCCTTAGAGACATCTAAGGGCTAAGGGCTTTTCCCTAGTAAAATTCTCGGTGTTCCTACTTGCATTCAAGGCTTCATTTGTGTTATTAGCTTTCTTAATCGATTTCGCAACTAAACTTACATTTTTACCCAGGATTTTGTTTTCTGTCCCTGGAATCCAGTTGTTGTCCCAGGATTTTTACAAACAGTTTTCGTATCTTAATCCTAGGCACCAAACCTCACAATCTTATTTGGTTCAAGTTTTACTAAATTTGCTTAAGTAATTTTTAGCCAAAACAATTTGGCGCCCACCGTGGGGCAATTGGTGTCAATTTTTTGTCAAACTCTTTTTAGGTTCATCCTAAACTTAATTTTTACCAAAATCTACCAAAAGATGTCAACACAAATGAACACCTCGAATGCTTCGGTTCCTGCTCTCAGCACTTCAACAAGTGGAGCCATCCCGCCAAGGATCAATACCTCAATTCCAGCTACACGCAACGATGGATCAACGGTTAACTCTGAACGGGTAGAGATGGATAACATCAATGAAGACCCTGTTCTGATATCCAATGATGATATCCTCTCCACACTCACTAAAATGGAGCGCTACATGGAACACCAACAAAAGCTGAACCAAGAATTTCTGGCCCAACTAACAAACATGAGGTCGGAGATGCCCAGGATTACACCAGTTCAGCCTTCTCCACTTGATCCCAGGATTCTGAATTTCAGCACTTCTGGGAGCAGTTCCAGGGTTCGTGATGATGCCACTCCACCAGACAGGAGATCAGCGCTCTACACTCCTCAGATGACTCGGGCTGATCTGCCCAGGGTATCCACTATCAGAGACCCAGTTGCTAATCCTGGGATAAATGTGACCCAGGATGTTGGTAACACTCCTCAAACTCTTGTTCATTATGCTACTACTAACAATTCAGTGCAGGATTCAGGGATCAGCCCATCATTGGAACGAGAAATCCAAAAACTCAAGAGGATGATTTCAAGTGTCCCAGGAGTTGTACAGCCTATCCCTGAAGTTGGACCAGCAAGTCATAGAGTGTCAAGGTTTGCTCCACCAATTTGCGACGTGGAGATACCCAAAAGGTTTCAAACTCCCAGCATGAAACCTTACGATGGCACCACAGACCCTGAAGAACATGTGGCACAGTATCGTGAAAGAATGGAAGTTATCTACATGCCCCCTGAAATTAAAGAGGCATGCCTATGCAAAGGATTCGGTTCTACTTTCACAGGAGCAGCCTTGAAATGGCTCCTGAACGTTCCTCCTTACTCTATTACTTCATTTTCACATTTAATTAACTTATTTAACAATCAGTTCTCTTGCAGCCGCAACTTTGAAAAACTAACAAGTGATTTGTATAGGGTGACCCAGAATGCAGGTGAAACCCTAAGGAATTTCGTTAGCAGGTTTAGCAGAGAAGCCTTGGAGATACCAAACATGGACATGGCAACTGCAGTTCAGGCCTTCAAGATGGGGCTCAACAAAGACTCGCCATTCTATCAAGACCTGGTCATGAACCCATGTCATAAGATGGATGAAGTTCATCATAGGGCTATCCGCTTCATCAGGCTAGAGGAGGATAGGCAAATCGTGGGAAAGGGTAAATCCACCCCAGGATTCAACAGCTCTAACAGAAAATCAGAGTCCTCACATACTAGGTCACAGCGATCCAAGCCATACTCAAGGCCCGATGAACGCCGAGTGAACAGTGTGGACCAAGATGAAGAGGAAGAAGAATATCCTTCCCTTAATGATTATTGCTTTACTACTGATGTTTCTGGTGTCATGTTTGCTATGCAGGACCTTGGAGACAAAGCGAGGTGGCCCAAGAAGAGCGATAGACCTTCCACTTGGAAGGACAAGTCCAAATGGTGCGCCTATCACGAAGACTTTGGTCATCAGACCGAGGATTGCATGGCCCTGAGGAGAGAAATTAGATATCTACTCAGCAAAGGCTACTTGAAGAAGCTCCTGGGGAAAAAGAAAGACAATTCCAGGGAGCAGAATCCAAAATCCAGGGACAATGGTGCAAGGTCCCAGGATTCTGGACACACCGATGGCCGTATTGAGAGAGCATCCTCACCACCCCCAGACGCTAAGGTAATCCATTTCATTTCAGGTGGTTCTGATATCTGTGGTACCTCTTATTCTGCAGCAAAGAGACATGCCAAGGAATCCAAGTCGGATAGAGAGGGGAGACCCAGGAAGAGCTCTGTTCAACCTGATGTCAAGGAAATTACATTCGGGGAAGATGATAAACGCGATATCATAGACCCTCATCATGATGGATTGGTAATAACACTTCACATTGCCAACAACTATGTGAAGAGAATCTTAATTGATGGAGGCAGCTCAGTAAATATAATCCAGTTGGAGGCTTTGCAAAAAATGGGAATTCCACACACGGAGATCATCTCAAAATCCACGGTACTCGTGGGTTTCAGTGGTGAAACAAAAAATACCTTGGGTGAAATCAAACTTCCAGTCTATATAGAAGGGCTCAACTCGGTCCAACGTTTTTGTGTGATGGACGCACCATAAGGGTACAACGTAATTCTGGGTAGACCCTGGATTCATGACAACAGGGCCGTACCCTCAACGTACCATCAATGCGTGAAGTTACCAACGCCCTGGAGTAGAATTGCTGCCCTGAATAGATTTATATCAAAATCTACAGGTAGCCAACCTACAATCACCATCCAGCACCAAAGACGTTCAAAGACTTACAGGTAGAATTGCTGCCCTGAATAGATTTATATCAAAATCCTCGGAAAGATGCAGGGAATTCTATGACATCCTAAAGAAGAACAAGAAATTCGAGTGGAAGGAAGAACACGATAAGGCGTTCCAGGATTTGAAAACATACTTGTCCACGGCACCCTTGCTGATGAAACCTAATCCAAGGGAGCCCATATCCCTGTATTTAGCCGTTTCCAAGAATACGGTAAGTGCAGTCCTGACCAAGGATGCAGAAGGTCAGCAACATCCTGTTTATTACGTAAGTAAAAGCTTACTTGATGCTGAATCCAGGTACTCACACCTTGAAAAACTTATATTAGCCCTATGTATGGCATCTACTAAACTCAGACACTATTTTGAAACTCATACAATTCATATTAGAACTAACTATCCAATAAAGTCTGTTTTGAGAAAACCAGAAATGTCAGGTCGAATGGCTAAGTGGTCGGTGAAGCTAAGTGCGTATGATCTGATCTACGAGGCCAGAACAGCTATAAAATCCCAGGCTCTAGCTGATTTTGTGGCTGATTTCAGTACCGACATACAACAAGAAGCGGACCATGAATTCCAGCAGCTTCAACAAGAAGAAATTTCAGGGTGCTGGACCTTGTTCACTAATGGAGCATCAAATACCAGGGGGACAGGCCTAGGAATTGTACTGAAATCGCCACAGGGGGGCATGATACCCCAGGCTGTCAGATGTGGATTTCAAGCGACTAATAATGAAGCGGAGTATGAGGACCTAATTGTTGGGTTACACCTAGCATTACACCTGGGAATTCAACACATTCAGGTATATGTGGACTCTCTTCTTTTAGCTAACCATTTTAATGGCTCTTATGCAGCTAAGGGAGAGAAACTGGTCAAATACTTGGAAGTGGTAAAAAGAATGTCCCAGGATTTTCAAAATTTTAATATTCAACAAGTACCAAGAGAGGAGAATGCTGAAGCAGATGCATTAGCAAACTTAGGTTCAGCATTCAAAGCACTTGAAGACACTCATATCCCTATAATTCACATACTAACACCGGCCATAGACCAAGGTATTGATACCCAGGATTTTGGTACGGTAAGTAAAATCCTGGTATCCAGTACCCAGGATTCCACTAAAGAGTCCTGGACTAGGCCAATTATTCAGTATTTGCAGGATGGTACCATACCAGAAAGCGAGAAGGATGCCCGTGCATTCAGAGTAAGAGTAGCCAGGTACGTAGTTATCAAAAATATATTATATAGAAAATCTTTTGCAGGTACGTATTTGAGGTGCTTGGAGAAGGATGAAGCCCAGGAAGTACTCAAAGACATCCATGAGGGTGATTGTGGAAATCATACAGGGGGCATGTCCTTGATGTCCAAAATTCTGAGAACAGGGTATTATTGGCCTACTATGAGGAAAGATGCCCAAGATTTCTCTCAAAAATGTGATGCATGTCAAAGACACGCCAATGTGCCTCACCAGCCTGCAGAACCTTTATATCCTATTCCAGCATCCTGGCCCTTCATGAAGTGGGGGATGGACATTGTTGGTAAATTACCCAAGGCCACTGGAGGAAAGGTATTCATGTTAGCAATGACAGATTATTTCTCAAAATGGATTGAAGCCGAGGCGTACGTTCAAGTCAGGGAAAAAGAAGTTATATCCTTCATTAAAAGGAACATATTAACAAGGTTTGGAGTGCCATCTGAGATTGTTTGTGATAATGGCTCCCAATTTGAGTAGGACCACAGGATTCTGCGAATCGTGGGGCATAAAGATGATAACATCAACTCCAGTGCATCCTCAAGCTAATGGCCAGGCTGAATCAAGCAACAAAATCATCATAAATAACTTGAAGAAGAGATTGAAGGAGAAGAAGGGAAGATGGGCAGAAGAGCTACCCTTGGCACTATGAGCAGACAAGACTACTTCTAAGAACGCCACAGGCCAAACCCCATTTTCCTTGGTCTTTGGTACTGAAGCTGTTATCCCAACCGAAATGGTGGTCCCAACATTCAGGGTCAGTGCTCAGACCCAGGACTCAAATGATCAGTCCCTCGTTGAAGATTTGGATACCCTGGATGAAATAAGAGATCAAGCAGCATGGAGGATGGCGGCTTACCAACAAAGAATTTCTAAGACCTACAACAAACATGTAAGGATCAGAAGGTTCAAGGTGGGAGATCTAGTCCTTAGAAAAGCATTTCAGAACACAACAAATCCAGGGGATGGAAAGTTGGCTCCTAAATGGGAAGGCCCCTACTTGATTGACTCTGAAGCTGGTAAAGGGGCATATTGGCTAGCTAATATGGAAGGAGAACTACTACCACGACCTTGGAATGCAATACACTTGAAGGCGTATTTCATGTAAGGCTTCCTGTCCCAGGATCCAGCTACCCATGTATGTGTTTGATTTTAAGTCAATGCTGGAAATCCAGGTCAGTTCCTCTTACTTAATTTATTTGTTCCCTTATATGTTTTACCTTCATTATCTATTTATTAACACCAGTTACGTATTACATTTTATTTTGAAATTGTTATTCAACATCTCGAATTCGCTAAGATCTATGTTTCTCCCGAAATCCAGGGTATCCCAGGATTCAGGGTACCGAACATGCAGCGTATTCAAAAATTAAAGACACATGGAACGAAGCCTACTCGAGATACCCTAACTCGAAAACAATCAGCGTATATCTCCTAAGTTTGAGACTGGCCATCTCACTTCCGTATGGGTAAAGCCTAAACCCATTTCTAAGGTTTGAGGATTGAGCATCCTCCAATCGAATATGGGCTACCACGCCTCGCCCGGGACGTCGTGGCAATTTTTGCCTCGCTCGAGACGCACGTGATCCAAGTATGAAACCCTGGGATTGTGGGATCATCCGTGTTAATAGCATTGGTGGCAACCTCCCAATCCAAGGACATATGAGGATCTCCTAAGGTTTAAAACGATTAACGCGTTTTCGAGATGGATTGGTACTAACGTACCAACTTAAGACTCCGAGGACATGCCCTAGCCAGTCAGTACGACTAAGAGGAAATCCCTAGTTCGCCAGTACGGCACCGGGCATGACCCCAGAAATAACTTAAGAGACTACCTAGTGGCCCAGGATTATTATTCCAGGGTCATGACGGTTACAACCTGAGCAAATTAACTACTTTGCTAGTTAATTCTAATCTTTGTGTTCATATAACAGGGGAACATTCACAAGTCTACCAAAGCTACGAGGAATCCTAAATCCTGGGGGCAACCCAGGAATACTAAGGTAAACCCTAGTATGATTTCACACATCAGCAAATGTGTTTCAAATATCTCAAACAAAATCATAAAAGCAAAGCAGTTATATTCAAAAACCACCCTGGGTCCGGGAAAGACTCCGGCCACCCCAGGGCGGGGCATGTCAAAGCCCCGGATTACAAATCCGGGGGTGCGGCATATTGTTTTAAACCGGGGAACATCAACCGGTTACATCACAAACAAAAAATTAAAATTGTTTTAAACAGACCACTAAAACAAACATAAAAACAAGAAGAAGACGACCAACAACCTTCAAGCATCATCCTGGGTCATCTCCTTCGCTTCCTCCTCCTCCGTTGCCTTCTCTGCTGCCTTAGGGTCCTGGGCCGGCTGCTCTCCTCCCTTGGGCTGGTCGATGTCCATGGCATGACTAGCAGAGCCCTTGGATGGGGTGCTTTTGCTGGATCCAGGGCCATCTTCAGGGGTCACACCCTGCGGGGATGGTAGCGCCTAGGTTGCGCAGCTTGTTTGCCCAGTCGGACATATCCCAATTGGGGTTCTGAAACCCCAGGTCCCTGGCCTCCTTCGCCATCTTCAACCTGCACTGGAGGAGCGAGATGCGGGCTATCAACCTACCCTCATCACCCTTTGCAACCAGCGCAGCCTCATGCTCAGCCCGCACCTCAACAGCCCTCTTCTCCAGCTCCTGCACCAGCCCTAGGTTCTTATCAGCAACGATCTTGGTCAAGCTCAATTCCTTCTTTAGGGTGGCGACCTCCTTCCTGGCTAAGGATTCAGCATCCTGGGCACGCCTCTCAGCGGCCTGGACCAGTTCAAAGAATCGCCCAGCAATCTACATGCAAAGGTAAGTTAATTAACAATTTAAACTCTGAATAGACTAACTATGCAGGAAAATTCAGGGGTACCCAGGATTTACTTACTTGGCGAGAGATGGCCTCAGCGTGTGAAAGTAGCCCAGCGGCATCCATGTTCTCCAGGGGCTGCAGTGATATGGCGGATCTGGCGGCCCTGGTTTTGCGCTTGGTGCCCGAGGTCTTGGAGGGAGGAGCTTTGGGGACCGATGGAGGCTCGGATTTTACGGTGGCCAGGACTTGGAAGTCATCATCACTTAGCAGATAGGCGTCAAGATCCACCTCTTCAAGGTTCACAGCAGCAGCAACTAAGAAGCAAAAAGCATAAAAAGTTAGCAAAATCCAGGGAAAATCCTAGGTCTAAAAGGCAGGGTACCAGGATACTTACAACTTGACATGCTATGAGAGGTGGAGGAAGCAGCTTGGTGAGGGTCAACCCTGAATTCTCGGTCCACTTCGTTGATGCTGAGGAAGGTTTCAAATCTCTCGAACACCCCTGGATTTGCAGGGCCAACTGAACTCAAGCTGGGAACTGTGAAACAAGAAAATCCAAGGTTAGTATTTGAATAACATATAATATAAGCAAAAATCCTAACCCCTAATGCAGGTGAGAACCTACCATCTACTTTCCACCTAATCGGAAGTCTCATTCCTCCTGGAATAGTCACTCTCTTGACAAAGAATTTTTTTTCCTTCCATTCCTGATGAAATGAAGCCCGAGGAACCATCTGAACATCCTTGTTCAAAGCCTTGAACAAGAATCGGTTGTTACCATGGGATTTGAGCTCGTAACCCTGGGCTAATTCAGGTAACCCAACAAGGGAATCAAACTCCCTATTCAGGCGGTCAAGGGTACCCAAAATTCTCCACACAATGGGAAGAGTCTGGGCGTAGGCAAGGCCGGTAGCTTCGAAGAATTCAGCCACTAACCCAGTGAAGGGATATGAGAGCCCCATGGAAAAATGAGTAAAAGGAAAGCAGACCCAGGTCTCAGAGCAGAAATCCGATCGAACCCTTTGGTCGAAGGGTCTGATCTCAGTGGACTCAGGGAAAAGGCCCGACGACAACAATGTAGCGATGTCTTCGTCGGTGAAAGTGCAGGCTTCGAGCGCTCGGCTCTGTAAATAGAACTGATCGAGGAAATCATCGATACCGGTCTCTTCAGCCGTTGTCTCCGCTCGTATTTTCTTACGAGTCATGATCGGAGAATGAAAGGAAAAGTGGGGAGAAAAAGATTACCTGATCGGAAGAGAGAAGAGGTGAATGCAGGTATTAAAGGGGATTTAGAAGTTGTAGAGGTGATGGGACACGACCTCACGACGTGGCGCAACGGATCCTCATTTAACGGACACGATCGAAACAAGGGGTGATTTGACCCAAAATTTGAAATTTTCACAGCTGTAAAATCTATCCACAACTCACGAAAATTTGGGGGCAATTGTAATACCCTGAATTTTTGGCTGATAATCCAGGGTACAGGTATAGACTAGGGGCATGTATGACCCAGGATGTCGCTGTAATCCAGGAAAGTCCATATTCATTTTATTTTATTCTGGTTACGCATTATTATGATCCAGGATGAGTCTAATCCAGGGTCATCCTTATTCTACGAATGACCCAGCATGTAGAAATGACCCTGCATGCTAGGACATTGTTACTAACGTATTTTGTGCCTTTATCTAAGTGAAGACAGGTTGACGAAGTCTCCCAACGGTCGAATAAAAGAAGCTAGAGACTCATTTAGCACGTGGTCAAAGGTTGTTAGCTGGAGATTCGGTCAACTAACTGAAAGAGACGTTAAGAGAAAGATCCCTGGAATATCGGAGAAGTTGTTGAAGATCTAGGAGTATAAATAGGACCCTTAGACTTATTTTTCAGCTCATTCGAGCTTTACTCATTGTATTCTCGTACTAAACTCTCTGATTACTCTCTGTATTCAAACATTTACGTGATTAATAAATTGGTAGCGTGTGTTATCGCTACCCGGGGTTTTTATGCCGGCGGCGCCTTAGAGACATCTAAGGGCTAAGGGCTTTTCCCTAGTAAAATTCTCGATGTTCCTACTTGCATTCAAGGCTTCATTTGTGTTATTAGCTTTCTTAATCGATTTCGCAACTAAACTTACATTTTTACCCAGGATTTTGTTTTCTGTCCCTGGAATCTAGTTGTTGTCCCAGGATTTTTACAAACAGTTTTCGTATCTTAATCCTAGGCACCAAACCTCACAATCTTATTTAGTTCAAGTTTTACTAAATTTGCTTAAGTAATTTTTAGCCAAAACAGTAATTATTAACACTAAAAAGCTGGGGTTACAATAATAGATCTATTGGTTTGGCAACCCACCTAACTTGACCGGTAACTAGCATTGGGTAATTGGAAACCTTATTTGTCAAGGGTTCGATTACGCCACCTATGTGTACTATATCAATACTTGTTTATCATATCAGAATATCATATGACTCGTAGACCGCATGTTAATCTATCATAGTATATCAAACCTATGTTACTCACCAACTATTCGTAGTTGACATTTATTTTGTACATGTTGTAGGTTTTGTTGCAAGATAATGATACATGATGACGACACCTTAGAATGCATGCGGACTTAGTGAGACCTAATCATAAAAAGTTAATGTGATAGTTGCATTATACTATGACAAATGAATTATGTATTATACGTGTTATTTGAAATGGGGTAATTAAGAATATCATAACATTAATAGTGTTGTGTGCAACTGGACAATCATCGCGCCCCGACGTATTCCGCCGTCGGTCGGGGTGTTACACATAAGATCCACACAAGTATGCTTCCCCCTCTTCCATCCAAACACAAGAATATCATCTGGTAGAGTGTAGAGCGCCCATCCAATTTAATTTATTTTAATTAATATTTTTTAACAGTGTTTGAAACTATTGCAAATCTTTAATATCCAAGTGAGCGTTCTCGATATGGGATTGTAACCATCCATGTTGTATTTGATACTTCAGGCTTAACTCACCCGGGATCACCATCAAGGAGGAAACACACTACTTGGGAAAAACCCCCTTAAGTCAAATATAAACTTGAAATATCAAGGATCCGAAGATCTAAGTATCATCCTCATACTATTGAGCCAAATGCCTTTTAGTTTTATTTTAATTAGTTATCTTAGCTTTTTATAATTTGTATTTGGCAATTTTAAACATATATATAAATACATGGTATTTTATAAAAAAAATTCTAAACATTCTGACCTAATTCGATTTTTTTTACCTTATAAAGGTTTTGTATAAATTTTGGACAAACTGACGAATAATATTCAAACAATATAACTATTTTTTAAGTGATATTTTTGAAAAGTGAAAGTTTTATCTTTATTAAAACATCTTGAGTGGTAGAGTGATCTATAATTATGGTTGAGTGGAACGAAGTGGGGTGATGGAGGATGATGTCACTAAGTGGAGGAGTAGTGAATAATGGATAACTTAATTAAAAAAAATCATATTATTTGTTATAGGATACGTATTTTATAACCATTTCAGTCATTAACACTAGTTCTGTTAATTTGTTATATGATAATTGTTTATCTTAATTAAGTTTTATCACACCGTGTATTTTTAATATTATGTTGTTTCAACATGTCAATATAACTAATCTTGCACTATTATTAGGTGTTTTTTGTTTTTACAACACACTACCTTAAAATCCTGGGATTAGGTTTTTACAACATACGCGGTTAAGAAAGGGCGTATGATATGTGTATGTATCCCCCAAACATCAATTTCAATTCAAACACCACCCCCATTTCATTTCATTCCATATTTCCCGTCGATCTGCGATTGTCGGGGCTGAGGGGCTCTAATCGCTTCGAATGGGGTCGTGGATTGTTGGTAATTGGCCTTCTTTCGACCCCCACAACTTCAGCCAACTTCGCCCCAACGATCCTTCCGCTCCTTCCGTAAGCCCTCTCTCTCTCTCATTATGTGCATCTATTCTCTTTCTTTACAACAATTCCACTTGCAATTACTGTTACTAATATAATAATATAGGGGTTTCTTTTCCCTTCATTAATTCAATGTTGCATCTTTCAAATCGTCGGTTGTTGATTTACATTTATTCAGCGATTCTGCCGAGTGGAAATTGGAAATTAGAATCATGTTATTATGAGTGGTATGTTAGGGTTAATGATAATATAGGAATGCAAATTTAGGAATATTTTAGAAATTGCATTCACCTCAGCTCATGATTGCAGATATATTTTGCTGAATCTATGCATTTTTCTTGTACTTCACTTGAGCATTGTATGCATTATCAATGGAAAATATTGAGATTTTGTTTAAATATATAACAATTTCTGAATTTTATCACCTATACTCATCTGGTTATCTTGCAATGTCTTCTGTTCATGTGTATGAAGCTACATTTGTGCAAGGTTAGATGTATTGAAGATGAAAATTATTATCTTGGAGAATCATATATGATATAACCTATATCTGTGGTTATTTTATATGTTACATTATGTCGTGAAAATGGTATATTCATGGATGAGAAACTAATCAGCCAAGGAAGATAAATTATGTGTTGGGAAAGAGTGTAGTTGCAGACCTAGGATAAGCCGTAAAAAACAAACTTTTTTGGGAGGTTCGGTCTTGATGCAGCTAAGTATTTGCAAATTGATTGATGAATTTGACAGTTAGACAGAAAACAGATAAGACATCAAAATCATCTTTTCCATATTCGATTGTCTTAACCGGTTCATAATCTGAATAAGGCTTCATATCCAACAATATGTTTAACTTGTACAATAGATAAGGGTAAAGAGTAATTTCATCATGATGCTATTTGCATAGTATCTGCTGTTCAAAAATAGTATAAATTAACTTTTATTTAGTTCTTTACTTCATTGGGATTTAGGCAAGTTGATATTAGTAATTGTATTCCTTCATTGGCAGAATTTTTGGTTTTAGGTGTTTTTTTTAAAAATCTCTATCAGGGTTTCCTTGAATCTGTGAACTTAATTCATGATGACGATCATCTCAATATATTACTAAAGCAATGTTTTCATTTTTTTTTGTTTAGAAGAAGACGCCAATTACTTATCATCCAACACATGAACGAACTCTTCCACCACCTGACCAAGGTAATTTAATTCTATCTTACCTTTTTCTTGTGTCTTCACATGAACTACTTAATTTCATTAGGACATTAGGTGCTATAAAGTTTTTTCTTTTATCTTGTTAAAAATTTTCAAATTGTTGATATACTAAATATGTCTGAAAGAATGATACAATCACAATAACAGTCATCAATATAGGAGGCATTTCAATATTCGTTAGGTAACTTGCAATCCATTTGACATGTTTTCATTTTATCTATAAATTTTTGGGTTACCCATTAGAGATAAAGTATAACCTAAATTTAGCATGTTTAACTGCAAATGGATTAAGATTGATACCAGCAAATTTCCTTCTTGGAAGTTGTATCCTTCATGAAAGTACCATGTTTCACCGATTGAATCCTTTGTGTGCACATCCATGTGCCTATGTGTGTGTGGGAGAGATAGAGATAGAGATAGAGGTAGAGTTCATAAGCTGGTGGTTGTTTGTAGATATTCCCTTTTTACCATAAATATTGCAATCTTTAATTGGGTTCTGTTATGAAAAGTGTTTGAGTGCACCTGACCCAAATCAAAAGCATCATAGGGAAATTGATTTTGTGAGGATGGTATTCAACTAAATGCAGCTTCAAAGTGACATCATTTCCAAAAAAATGAAAGGGTTTTTAAGTGTTATGGGACTGAAGGTGGCAAGTTTGAGTTTCATGGTTATGAAGGTTTTTACTTTCTTTACAACAACATGAATTGCTATACTGGACTATATGCTATCTGCCTAAAAAACAATAATTTTGCATCGTTTTTAAGAGAAGTAAGTTCCAATTTTGAATTTACAAATTACCATTTTTGTACCACTTCTACTCAAGAAAAGCTCTTTTGGTTTTGTTTTCTACGTGTGTGTGTGTGTGTATAATTCCTGATTTGGAACCCATTTCTGCAGTTATATCTTCAGAAGCCAAAAACATTCTGCTGAGGCAATTCTATCAGCGCGGTGATGAGAAGGTGAGATTCTTGCAAAAACCTCCATTTATGCCTACAATACAATATGCATACTCTAATTAACAAAGACAAGTTTGCCCTTGTCGAGTTTGTGTTTTTATTTCCATAAACACATACGCTAATTCAAAAAGTCTAGTTTGCCTTCTTCTGGTTTGTATATTTATGTCTATAAACATGCTCCAATTCGAAACACATGTATACAAACTCGTTGCCGGGTTTATGCCCGCACATACCTAAACTGATGCAAAAGGACGAGATTACCCTTCTCACGGTTACGGATTATCCATTTCTGTTTGCAGTTGAGACCTAAGAGAGCCGCCCCTGAGAATCTGGCACCCGAACAAGAATGCAAGCATCCAAGAGCTTCAGTTGCTTCATCTTCAGAACCTCCTAAATGAAGCCCTTTTTATATACTCTCAGCTTTCTGCACATTGATGTAAATACTCTTCACCTTTGAGTGTTTGATACTATCTATATGTTGTGTGTTTTAAGTGAGGTGTGATAAGAGTGAATCGTTTGCTTCTTGGTGTGTACTTTCAGCTATATAGACTTGTACATTTACATTTACAAGTAGCCAGATAATTGAACTTGAAAGACAAAATCCTTGGGCTGGTTCTTTTGTAGTTGCAGGTGTTGGTTGCAACTGTATAAATGCTTATAAAATAAAAGTTTACAGCTAAAATCAAGACCTATTTGTTCAGAAAATGTTTATAGCAAGATGCACTTTGGGCCTTGTTTGTTGATCTTTGATTTCTATATTTTGCATTTACTTATTTCAATTCATTATATGCTTTAGGCCTTCTAAAGGATGTTTGAATCTAGTGTCATTGGGTTTGTGTTTTCACTGTCCAAATAGGCGCTCGAAGCTCGCTTGAAAAAATCTGTTCATAATCAACCCGTTTATAAACCAAGCCAAGCACAAGTTAATGTCGGTTCGGCTTGTGAAGAACCTTACCCTGTTTAGATTTCATTTAAAAAAGAGTAAAGTATTCGATTAAAAAAAAGTTAATGTTTTATTCACAAAGCAAAAAAGTAAAATAGTCATTTAAAAAAGTAACACCCAAAATAAACATGAATTCAGTCTATTATTGAGTTAAAGAAACATGGTAAAAAAAATTTAAAAAATAAAAAAGAGAAGAAATTGAGGGCGAAGTAGTGGGGAAAAAAGATTTACATAGTTAGGCTGTGTTTGGCGCACTAGCTGAAAAGCTAGCTGCTAGCTGATAAGCTAGCTGCTAGCTAAAACATAAGCTAGCTGATAAAAAATAACGTTTGGTAAAAACTAGCTGATAAACTAGCTTAAAAATATAAAATGACATAAAAGTACATGTCATAAATGTAAATAAAGATATTTATTTATAAGTTAGGTAAGAGTAAAATTGGAAATATTATAAAAGCTAGTTGAAAAGCTACTCCAACTAGCTTTTCAAAAGCTAGCTTATAAGCTAGCTTTTTGATGTTACCAAACGGGGCTTTTAAAAAAAGCTAGCTTATTAAAAAAGCCCCGTTTGGTAACGTCAAAAAGCTAGCTTATAAGCTAGCTGATAAACTAGCTTATAAGCTAGCTTATGGCGCGCCAAACACAGCCTTAGTCAGAGTTAATCAACATGTTTGTTTTGCTCAAAGATGCGTCTGACTCGATTATTTGGAGCTGTCACACTTTAAAAATGTTTGACTCGGTCCAAGATTTAAAAGAGTCAAACATTTAAAAATCTCTGACTCAGTCATTTGAAAGCAATATTAACAAATAACCCCTAGTCTTAATATGGACACTTGTTTCAATTTCTGGAATAAAAAGATGAGGTCTTGATCATTAACAATCGCGGGTCCAGCTTGTTTGACGTGAATATATTTCCTGCTTTCATCTTCCTCCAGTATTCTGCTGATTGAATACTCTTATTTATATTATTAAGGTTACTTGTCCTTCATGCATTACAGTTTGTACCTAAAATACTATGCTTGCAAGTTACTAGTTCTATATGCATTAAATGTTGTACTCTTGAAAAGGTTAACTAAAAATATTATTACCACCCACACCTATTTTTAATATATACAATGGTGTTTTTTTCCTCAAAAGCAGAGAGTGTTCGAGTCTTATAAATAGAAGTATTAGAATCCGATTAGTTACGCACGTGAGTTGATTTAAAAAAAAAAAAAAAAAAAACTTTCTACTTGGTATTCTAGACTTTACTTGTAAATTTTAAAATATTCAACGGTCTAAAGTTTCGGACAATAAATATTATGACTTTGGAAATGGATACCCATGGCCCATGGGGGCTTGACTAAATTACATCTTTGACCCACTACTTTTCCTTGATATCTAAAACCTCCCCTGCCCCAACATTGACTTCAAAAGTTCAAATCCAGCCTCCTCAATTCAAACTCAACCTAGAAAAACATGCGTTTTGACTCTTACTATCCCATCTGGACTGGACCTAACTTTGAACTAAACCATATCAACATCACAACATCAATGTCGCCTATATGTGTTAGATAAAACATGTCAAAACTAGCAAATTTTTGTTATTAGTGAAAACAACTTTTCGATTGCATAAAAAACCAGCGGTCCAGCGCACTAAACTTTATTCGAAAACAACTTTTAATTGAACTATGTCGGTTATTAAACAAGTTTTTGGAATCGGTGGTGAGAAGCTATCAAAGGACGTTAAACATGTTGATTTGAATTTAACAGACGTGTTTGACGATTTATAAACTATTCGCACCATTTAACACAACCGTGAAGAAATGGATAAAAGAGACGAGTTTTTTTTTTTTTTTAAATTGAAGCATGTAAAGAGTAAGAGTTTACCTTGTACCGTTGGTCTTTCCTTATGCAATCTATTAAGGTTGAAATATGTCAATCTAATATGCGCCATGGTGTGATACTTACAGAATAATTTTGAGTAATTGAGTGTGGTAAATGATATAAAAGGGGATCAAATTGTGCAAGGCCAATAATAGAGGGGACCAAATTGTATAATGCCAATATTAGTCAAAGCTTTTGTCTATAACTAGAGATCGACCGCGCGTTGCTGCGGTAATTCAGAAAAAAACAGAAAAATAGTGAACAAAATAGAAAAAAAATATACGTTTATAAATGCATTAGGCAAATATGAAAATTTCATTTAACTCTTATTCCATGTTATATAATTTTTTTTATAAATCCCGAAACACTTGAAATAATATATTATTATTCTGCAGGAGCTCATAGTTTAAAAACATATATAGATTACTACACTGACGAACGTCTTCTCGGCTAATTTCTACCTATCCATCTTCTTTTAAATTTTCATGAAATGTTAAAACGACAAAGCTCGAGCTGCGATAGACGAAACGTCCACACCTCGGCTCCACCTCGGATACAGATCTGGATGGTTAACAACCTGCATTAAAGATATATTATCAAAGTTTTAATAATATTCATTTAGGTTATAATTGGAGAAACATGATATTATAGATAGAAGTCCCTTTTCAGTCAATATGTGAAGGCCAAGGAGGGCCTTTTAAATCCATGTAAAGAGTTTAGACATGGTTGGGCAATGAATAAAAACATAAACCTCCAGTTCTAAGCAATTAGGTACTGGTAATTTTAGTTTGATATGCAGTTATAAGTTTATGTATAATGTGTCAATCATTTTTATCTGAAATTTTTATCTTTTTTAACTGAAACCAATTGTATGAAGAGTATTTATTGTACAAAGATACATATTTCACAAAGTAAATTAGAGAAATGTAGGAAAAATAATTAAGACACAGTTGTTTATGACCCAATTTTGATAAAGAGTAAATAATAATATATAGGGATTATAGTAAAATTTAAAAGAATGCTGGCAGGAGGCAAAAATCTGGGTTTAGATGGAGGCAAAAGCACATTAAGTGATAATCATCTTTATGATGTGTGGAGCTCCAGTTCTGATGTAGTTATAATGTAAAATAAATTGAAGTTTGTGGGAGATTTACCAAGGTCGTGCTGAATAGATCTTTTAACGCCTGAGGCTGTATCAGTTCTACGCTCACTGGGCCTTGCAGGCTTGCAGCAGGTGTTTGAGGGGTTATTGAAGTTGAGGTAGAGCCAATGGGATCTATTCTGTTGACGGTAAAAGTTGTTATGCCTGTACGGGTATACAACTGAACTTTCATATAAAATATGAAAGGCAGCCCTTTTACAGCTATCAGAGCTCAAGGGCTTCATATCTATCTATGTAATCGTCTCCCAACACTATTTTTGAGCATGGTTTTTCGACCAAAACACATGATGCCTCATTAAAAATAACTGCAGTTGCACTTGGACTTGCGGTTGTGTGAGTCTGTCACAGGTGTTTTTAGGTAGTACCTAATTTTTTTTTGAAGGTAAGTTATGTGAAATAATGTGTTTCTGAAGATTAGTTTAGACTGACCTGTAAATGCAATTTGAAGATCACATGTGTGTAGGGCAAGCCCATTGTGAACAGCTACGATGGACCTCGTCTTTGCAGCCTGGAACTACACAGTATGTTTTCTACCAGGCCTTTTCTGGTGTGTAAGTAACGACAGAGGCATTACATGTGTAGATCTGATCCTGGTAAAAGTTATGCAAGGTAATGAAAGTTTATAAAAATATGAGAATAGAGATTTTAATCTAGTATAGGATTTTTTTTGTAATATAGTAGGTATATGTAGTGTGTAAATAGTAAGAGTATATAAAAACATTACCGATGAACAACGACACTCTGACTGCAGCAGTTCAGCAATTGTCCGTTTCTCAACTAAAATGGTGAATTAATAGAAACTTTTCTGTCAAAGACTGGAGAAAAACTTTCTGTTCTGAACCTGTTAAATGGAAAAAGGGATTTTAGTATTGCTAAAGTAAAATAGATATCAATGTAGATAAAGATGAAATAGGATTGAAGTACGCGGTAAGCAGGACCAATCATCATGCCTAAATGGTGGACAACGGACCAGAACATATGAATCCTGAGATCCTTTAGCATTGTAAGAGTTGAAGTTCACAATTACTCGTGGTCCTGCATGCGGCAATTGCTGTTATTTGAATGGCGTCGCCCTGTAAAAGAATTTTGTAATATTAATTTGAAAGTATATTCATAACATGTATAAAATTACATAGAATAATCAAGAAGGTTAAAGAGTGTGTACATACTTGTCAACAACAATATAAGAAGTTTCTTCTGGCTTCAAACGGGTCGGCCAACATCTGATAACACGAATCTCGATAGGATTTTCAGTACTTTGCAGCTCAAGATTTTCTATAGGAATTACCTCCATTGATTGTTATCTAGTCGTAGTAGATTAAAGGAATATAAATTTTTTAATATGGAAATATATATATTCAATGAGATAAATCTGTAGTGTGTATCAGATGAGAAGTTGAAGTAATAATATTACATAAAGCATAGTAGGTATGTAATAAGAGGAAAGAAAAGTCATAACCACACAAATAAAGTATGTATAAGCATCAAAGCATTTCATGATAATAATATATATTACTAAAACATGCAGAATAGTGTAAAAAATAGTTGTCATGAAACCTGACTGCCAATTAACATTATGAAGAGAAGAAAGTTGGGAAAATGTTATGCATAAAATGTAGGTCGTAAGGTGTACATATTTATGGGCTGACTTTTAAGGAAAAGGTAGGTAAACACAAATTTTATTAAGGCAACAGGAGGTAAAAAAAATATTTGAAGTTCGTAACAGAATAAATTTTAAAGTGGTTAATCAATGATGGAAAAGTTTATGAAGTTACTATTGCTATTGAGTATATTAACATATTTAATGAAGAATGTTTCATGCTAGTTGTATTATAGAAAAGTACTAACCTATAAGAAGTTTAGACAAACAATGATACATGGATAAACTCTAAATCTAATCTGCTAAACTTAAGACAACAATATAAAGCCTAATTGAAAGAAATAAAGGATTTAACATAAGCAATTCCAAACACACCATATCATATCTTGTTTCTGAATATGGGTTTCATGTGATTATGTGTTTATAGGTCTAGGTCTGTTCACAGCTTAAATTCATATCTCATCAAGAACTCTTAATAAAATACAATTTTATAATCAGGCAAAAAAGTTATCGATTGTTGTAATAGAGAATATGGCTTTTGATATAAACCACAGCAAATAAAGGTATAAAAGTTTGTAGTAACGTTACTTAGTATAGCCAAGGACTTTGTATTATAAGATTAACCATAGCATTCAAATTGGAACACTTTCTTTGCTATAAACTGAGAATAGTTAAGCCTTGTAATAGTCACCAAATTACAGGTCAGAGAAAAATATATCCGAGTGATCAAATCTCATAATGACCTTTAAAAAATCGTTGTAAACATAGATCAGACCAAATGGATAAAATAGGTTATAAATAAACGATTATTCATTCACCTATAACGGGTGAGTTCGGTTTTAAGGAAAATGAACTCGGTGCCAGTAAATTGTGTAAACAAAATACTTAAAATGTGCAAAAATTAGGTACAGAAAATGCCCTTTTGTACCAGCAAAGAAATAAATTCATATGGGTTATCAGATAATGTGAGATGCAGTCAAAATATGTTAAAATGTCATCCTAATCATAAATTAATAGGCTTATATGGACCATCTAAATCCCTACTCGTGGATCTGTTCATGTATTTCCTTTTATCCATTTGGTCTGATCTATGTTTATAATTATTTTATAACAATATTTAGTAAAATCCATGGTAATCATTCATAAAACAGTAAATAACATCAAAACCTTCAACAAAATAAGATTATCTCCATTACCTTAGTGAGAAATCAGTCACCTAAAAACCGAGCCGGAGACAAAATGAAGATGCAGATGAAATCAGCAAGCCCTAAAAATTAAGAGGAAGGTATACATAAAACATATTTGTTCATTATAACCTAAATTAAACCTAATCGTTGAAAGGAAGACGACTAAGGAAAGAAAAACTAAATCACCTCAGCAAGGAACATGGATCTTCAGGGAAGAAGCAGATAAAAAAAAGGAAGATAAAGAAGGTGATGCGTGCGTGAAAGAGGAAGTAAATCAGAGAAAAAGGTAGTAAGAGAGGGGATAAGCATAAGATTGATTAGGAAGAAGAAAGGGCAACACGTGGAGGCGGTGTACGATGACTCAACTTTTAAAAATATGAGTATTAAAAAGGGGGGAGGGGGTAGAACCGGATCGAAAGGGCCCTTAAAAAAAACAGAGGCTTGCTGCACAAATTCGAACCCAAGGCTGTAGGTTTAAAAACATTAACCTCGACCAGCTGAACTGGAGATTAATATTTGAATTTTTATGGAGTACAATTTATATATAAAGAATCTTTCTTTCTTTAAAAATTGGCACGGATACATAGACAAGTTGTCTATTGTATATATATACAATTAGTCATCTAATTATACACTATTTATAGTCATCTAATTATACACTATTATAGTCATCTAATTATACCCAAAGCAGAATCGATGTTTCTAAATGGATGACGCTATTGATCTTTAGTTTATTTTTAAAATTTCCTTACAATTTTTATATGTGTTATAGGAATAGGATTTATTCAAGTTAACTATTTACAAAAGCATTCAACTACTACAATTTATGCATCTTCATTCTTATTTTATAACTAATATTTAGCAAAGCAAACTGCCATTAAATTTTCGGGTTCCTAACTATAATCTAAGTGCTAGTTGTTAAGTGCCAGCCTACGAGTAGAGCTGTAAATATCGGTTAATCGGTTTTTTTTTTTTTTAATTTTCTGGTTAATGGTTGATTTAAAAAGCTCGTCATTTGACTAAATTGGTTTGAATTAAAGGAAAAATGAATATTAATAATCTTAACTATTGTCTATTGGCTAAAAATAATCTTACCTTCATTTTTGTACAAAAACAGTCTTATAAATGTACCATGTTATTCTTAATAATCTTCGTTAATTTTTTTAACCCCGTTTGTAAATGCTGACGTGCAGTGGCGAAGCTTGAAAATGTCAAGTGCGGGGTCAAGATCTAATTTCTTTTTTCCTAACGCTAATTTTTGGGTAAATGGGGGTCGAAATCGGAGTATATCGAAATTTTCTACACGAAAATTATATACCTCGTACATCGCAAAAAAAAAATTCGGGGGGTCGGGCGCCCCCTCCCGCCCCTTAAAAGCTACGCCTCTGCTGACGTGGAGGACTAATATGTAAAATTCTAAAGTGGAGGGACTGTTTTGTAGTTTATATAAAATATATAATTAAAACAAAGAAAAAAAGAGGAAGAAGGTCGGTCACCGACGACCTCCCCCTACTGCTGCCTTGCACCAGCCAACCGCCATCACCGCCACATCATTCCGACCTGCTCAAAAGCGAATCCGGTTTCACCATTCACCACCGTGAATCCGGTGACTACGAGAGCGAATCCGAGCGGCAACAATCGTGACCCAGCTAGGGTTCCGGCGATGGCGGCGGCTAGCTCCTATCTCGTGGTTGTCTGCAAACCGTCGTAAGCTACTCTGGTTTACACTGTTGTTCATCTGAGCCATGAGACTGACGAGCCTTAGCTGCAATTCCGGCGATCAAAAGCCCTGATTCCGGCTATTCCCTTTTCCAATCGTGAGGATCAATTGTGACAAATAGTAGGTTGAATTGAACTAAATCAGGTAACATCAGACTGAACCGAAGTCAAGGGGCGGTCAGTTTTGTGTTTGGAAGCCGGAGATGATGGCTGGTGAATGACGGCAGGAGGAGGAGGTCGACCTCCTCCCTTTTCCTCCTATTTTGTTTCTTTAAAACATATTGGGTTATTGGATTTTAATAATATGAATTAAGCTCTATTGGCGGATAATAATACGAATTCAGGAATTTCCTTACAATAATACGAATTCGTCACTTAGGTGTAAAAAATGATACACCGTTAGTTTTTCACTAACGGTGTTAATTTTTGCTGACTGGACTGATGACGTGGCATGCCACGTGGCATGTTTAACCAATTTTTTAAAGGGTTATTAGATTTTAATAATATGAATTAAGCTCTATTGGCGGATAATAATACGAATTCAGGAATTTCCTTACAATAATACGAATTCGTCACTTAAGTGTAAAAAATGATACACCGTTAGTTTTTCACTAACGGTGTTAATTTTTGCTGACTGGACTGATGACGTGGCATGTTTAACTAGGTTTTTAAAATGAGGGACTATTTCTGTAATACCTTAAAAAATGTGGGGTTAATATAAAAAAAAGAAAAAAAAAACCTAAAAATCTAATCATCGTCTTCCTCATCCTTGCCACCACCATAACCTGTTCGCCGGCACCACCATAACCTGTTTGTCGGTGACCACCGGAATCCGCCACCACCGCCCCATTCTCCGGCTCCGACAAACTCGTCATCTGGCCACCACCATAACCTGTTTGTCGGTGGTGGCCAGAGGACTCTAGATTGGTGGCAAGGATGAGGAAGACGATGATTAGATTTTTAGGTTTTTTATTCTTTTTTTTATATTAACCCCACATTTTTGAAGGTATTACAGAAATAGTCCCTCATTATAAAAACCTAGTTAAACATGCCACGTCATCAGTCCACGTCAGCAAAACTTAACACCGTTAGTGAAAAACTAACGGTGTATCATTTTTGACACCTAAGTGACGAATTCGTATTATTGTAGAGAAATTCCTGAATCCGTATTATTATCCGCCAATAGAGCTTAATTCATATTATTAAAATCCAATAACCCTTTAAAAAATTGGTTAAACATGCCACGTGGCATGCCACGTCATCAGTCCAGTCAGCAAAAATTAACACCGTTAGTGAAAAACTAACGGTGTATCATTTTTTACACCTAAGTGACGAATTCGTATTATTGTAAGGAAATTCCTGAATTCGTATTATTATCCGCCAATAGAGCTTAATTCATATTATTAAAATCCAATAACCCAAACATATTTTATATAAAGTACAAAATAGACCCTCCACTTTAGAATTTTACATATTAGTCCTTCACGTCAGCATTTACTAACGGGGTTAAAAATTTGAACGAAAAGATTATTAAGAAAAACATGGTACATTTATAAGACTCTTCTTGTACAAAAATGAAGGTAGGATTATTTTTTGCCAATAGGCAATAGTTAGGATTATTAATATCCATTTTTCTTAATTAAAACCGGTTACCCAGACCTAAAATCTCTAAACCATTAAAGTGGTTTGGTTAAAAACCAAATCGGTTAACCGTTAAAAACAATCAAAAACCGATTTTGTAGAACAATCTTACAAGCCAATTTATGAAAGAAATTCAATAAAGTCAATATTCACTCAAATAAATGTAAGAAAGATGAACTCTCTAAAGAGTAAAGCCTATCAAGGCTTACAAACTTGTTAAATCCAAAAAAAAAAAAAAAAGTAGGGTGAAACAAGTCTTAGGTTGCTGACATATTTTCGTTAACTGAAAGTTGAAAACAACATTGTCTTTTGCATATTCGATGACCAAAATAATCTTATGTTTAATTTTCATTGATAGTTTGATAAGTAAAATATTTTTCTCTCCAATTCTTTCAGCATAAACTAAGGTTAATGGTAATACTCACACCAAGGCATCAAAAACTTTTTCTTGTCACATCATCATTCCCCACTCTTACATTTTTTTTTTAGGTAATACCTCCACCAAAACCCCAAGACCCCAAAGGCTTTTTTTTTCAAATGTCAAAATAACCGTTGGGAGGGGGTGAGACCCTCTCCAACGGTCAAATCCCCACACAAACACAACTCGGTGAATATAGCCCGAGCCCTCTCCCGAGCCTTGGATTCTGGTGTTCCCGAGCTTCCTGCGACATCGAGCACCTCACTGAGCTAGCTCGGTGTACCCATTACAATTACCCAAATATGTCAACTTCAACATGTTAGTGTCCATCCTTTCTACATGTGATTGAATCTTCAATGTTTATCTTTCACCTTCTTTAATTGCTCCATCCTTCGAAACGTAATAATGACGATGTAAAGTGCTCGTGGGATTGGATTTAAAAAAAATACACCACACTTCTTGCAACTTTACCTGTATCATCTCACATTTCACATATATCTCAGTTTACTCGTATTCAATGCACCCTAGGTTGATCCTCACTACTATTGGTGTAATACTCACAACGGTTTGACCTTTATAGGTTGCTGTTGGAGATGGATTTTCAGGATGCTCGCTCGGAAGCTCAAATGGTCCAAAATCCTTGTGTGACTTGGGAATCCTGCCAGTTCAGGTATCCTGATTATTTATTTATGCTAACCCCACTATTTTTCCTCGTGTTTATTTGATTATAGGGACGTTGGAAGACTCCTAAAGACTCGCTCCAGCAACAGAAAGACGTGAGCCAAGTGGACTAGAGCAGAATAACGGTCTAGATAGTCTTCGATAGGATCCCGAGAATCTCAGAAAATTTGTTATGTGTATTTCAGTTATTTAGGCAGGCTTTGATCGACATATAACACTCACAACTCTTACACTTAGCTCGAAATAGCATTCAACGATTGTAACACTTAGATTGATCGATCAAGCCTCGCAAACACTTGTATTCTTTTGTTTTTCGTTAATATAATTGCTAGGCAGCAGGCTCTTCAGGCCGGCTCCCAATGTTTTTTGCCAGGATCCCTAGAGGAAACTCGAAGGATTCCAGATTTTCCCTCGTTATATCATCGTGTCAACTTTACTTTTTCTTGAATCTTTCTCACAAATCAATCAAGCACACTATCTCACAATCAAAGTTTAATCACTTAATCATCTCGGTGATTTTTTTTACCAAAACAGTTGCTACGAGAACTTTTTTTTTATTTTTATTACTTTTTAATTTTTATTTATTATTATTATTATTATTATTAAATTTTTGTGTGTGTTTAGAAGTGCTTAAAAGAGTTTAAATATATGAAGAAGTAGTATGATTAAACCAATACAGTGACTTCTTATTTATATTATTATATATAGGCAAATTAGTCACAAACCAAGTTTTAAACAACTATAATCGGTATTCTTTTTGGTAAAGGTAAGGCCTAAAAAAGTTGGTTCCGATTAACCGGCCTGAAATTGAATAACTTTGAAATACCCCTAATCGGTTTAAAATCAAAAAAGTTTTAACGGTAAATTTGAATTACTGACAAGCCACTGACACTATCCGATTATCTTCATTTTTCATGAAAAGGAAACTTACCCTATGTGTGAGAAAACCCTAATTATTTGGATATGTTAGAAAGCCATTTTAAAATTTCCGGTATAATTTTGGCTGGATTATTTTTATTTGTGCACCTCTTTACCTAAAAGTAAGTGAGATGGGTTCGACCCACCCAACACAATGCCCCACCCTACTCCAAAAAAAAAATGAAATGTGAGGTACCCAAAGACAATAAAAGTGGGAGGTCTTGGGTTCAAGTCTTACCTGTGATAAAATATAAAATAAATGGGGGTCCAGGTTGGGCCAAGGGTTTTCTCACCTATGATGAGTTTCCTCTTGATGGGGATTGGAGATGATCGGTTGGGTGGGTAATGCCACTGTCAGTGATCCAAATTTGTCGTTTAAAAAAAATAAGTCAATTACTATTTTTGTCCATGCAATTTGAGGTTTTTAACCATTTCAGTTCAAAATAATTTTTTAAAACATATTATGACCCCAACGTTTGTATTCATTAACCATTTCAGTCTACTTAATAGATTCCGTCCAATAAAATCGTTAACCTTTTTTTTTTTGAACAACTATTTTTTTCCCCCACATTTTCACCATGCCAAGGTTTGAACCTTGGTCTTTCCCCAAAGGAGCTTTGCCCCTTACCACTAGGCTACAACCTAAGTGGCAATAAAATCGTTAACCTAAGACACTTGCCCCTCATGTGAGAGGCATTTATGTCATTTACTCACTCCCCTCTAATAATTAAAAACCTAGCATTCTTCTTCTTCACATTCACGTTTCACCCCTTGAATACATCTTCTTCATCCTTGAAGACATTCGTTAAACCTATTTGTGCAAGATCTTCCCATTTGTGCAATGGAAGTGAAGAAGTTCATAATGCATTTGTGCAATGAAAGTGAAGAAGTTCATAATAAAAGTAAAGAAGTTACAAGAATCTTAACTGTGACATTTGGGAGATTTAAATTTGCTTTATTTTTTTAAGTTGGGTTGTCTTTCTCATATACTATATGTCTAGTTGACCTAATTTGACCTTTAGGTCAAGTTGTTGGTTGGGTTGTCAAATTTAAAACCATGTACTAGAAGTTTGTGGAATGACAATGAAAATGCAGTTTCTTATTCATGTTCTATTGTTGTTTTGTTAAAGAATTTTATTGTTTAAAAAGGAAACATGGACCATAGTTTATATCCTTCATATACCATATCAAAGCTACATAAATATACATACATTGTTCAAAAAGGACCACATGGACCACACAGTTGCATACATACCCAAAACAACGACCACAAAGTTTCATACATACCCAAAACATAATCATAAAAAAGAAAATAGGACCACAATTGCTAGAAAAAGTTAGTAAAAATGGTATTTTTATTAATTTTAGACACAAATAATAAATATTATATATGTGTTATATAACTATTTATTTTTGGGTTTGGGTTCTATAGTGTGAGAATATCACAACGAACCAAACAGTGTCATAAATGGAGCTAAGATGAATGAGGTATCGAAGCTCAAAGTTGGATGGTGAAATATGCGAAAATGGTGAAAAATGGATTTATGAGTGGAGAAACTTTGGAAAAGTTTATAAGGTGGAGCACTCCTTGTAAATTGTTTCTTCTAGTATGAGACATCCATGGGACCCTATAGGGTGCGAAGCACCCTAACTCGCACTCGCATGCGCGTTTCGTGGACGATGGCGCAATGTGGCTCTTTGATGGTGCACTTTGCACATTCATATCGCGACGAGCCGCTAAGAGTCGCTTTTGTGTTTTTGACTTGGTGCGCCGGGTCAAGACCTAAAGAGTCGCCTTTGCTTGCAAGACTGGTCAACGGATGCGACAGGTCGGTGCGTGACCAAGCTGGCGAAACTGTGGCGCGTAGGAAGTGTTACGCGAACTTATGGCGTGCACGGATAAGCTGGTGGCGCGACGCGTGTATCGAGGCAAACCAAGCTGGGGCACATGTGCTGCACACAACAGTGTTTCCAGTGGGCTTATCACGGGCGCAAAATCGTCAAACAACTCCTTGGCGCGGCTACGAAATCAAGCTGCTGGTGACACCGCTGCTCGAACTCGGGTGATGTCGTGTGTTACGAGGTTCCATGGGAGTAGCTACACTGGTCGTAAATGCGCGTCGGTTATGAGTCAAATGCCATTACAACTGGTCATGAAATGATATGACAGTTTTGGTCTAACCCACTATAAATCCATTTAATGCACTTTATTTGTGTTGACTACGGATTTATGTGCATTTCGGCTTCTGGTCATTAGTCAATATATGACTATAAAATGAACTTGTAGTTTCATTTGGTAGACACATCGAAAATCACCATTTGAGGAGAGTATTCTCAAGAACATGAGATTGTGTATCCCATGTTCTTCCCCTCACCTTTCCTAAACTCCTTAAACACCTAAACAACTCATGTTGTTAGGACTCGGGTGCGAGCCGTCTCCGACAGTATACCTACTGTTCCGGTTGTTATACTTTAGGAGACAGACGAGTGCTCAGATGGAGACTGTAAATCTGTTTTAAGGGCCTTAGAGTTTAACACGGTCCTCAACCACCACTAACAGATTAGTTTGCTATTTGTGTTGGAGTGGAGCTGTACATATGAAGACTTAAGGACTGGAATCAGTGGCTCAAGATCACATGTTGAAGATCCAACATATTGAAGACCCTCTGATTATAGTAAAATTACATGTGTGTAATGTTATTTTACATTTATATGTATATATTTTGTATTCGCTATTGTACTTTAGTTTTCCCAAACGTAACGAGAGTATTTACATGAATATTTTAATTAAACAGTGACCTAAATCCCTACAACAATTTCATTCCTCAAGTACATAAAAGACCAAGAAAACTATTTGAAACACAGAAAAAAAAATGCTTGTTTGAATACATTAAAGTTGAGTTGATTGTGTAGCTCCCTGCCCCTTGCAACTTCTTTTATTGTGGTCTTATGCTTACAAATTGCACATGTAACACAAACATGCTTCTTAGTCAGTTTCCCACCATTGTTTAACCTTTGACTCTTTGAGACAACTCATTAGCATATCTTTTCCTAGCTTTATTTGTCCTCCCAACTTGTACATGATTTTTGGGTGCTAACAATGATGTTAGGCAGCCTGATTGTAACATTTCCGGTTAAACCATTATCTGTTTTGATCCATTTATGTATCTAGTATCCGTGATTGATAATCATTGAAAAACTATGTCCGATTATGATGTTTTGTTCTTAATCTGCTGTGATTGAATCTTTTTATCATGTTCGTTGATCGATTCATCTCTATTTCGGATTTTATCCGAAAGCGTCGTTATTTACGTTTAGCTGGGGATGGTTTTCACAATTTCGGTAAACTTGAGGGACTTTTTTTGCCTTTTAATAATAACTAGGTTTAGAGTCCCTGCACGTTGCGGCGGGGGTAGCTATGAACGTGAAAAGCATGACCGCGAGTTACGGCGGTCATAGTGGTTGGCGTTTATCAAACATGCTACTCGGAAAAAAAAAGAACGCTTTAAAAAAAGGCTCACACACGTTATGATAGATTGGAACAATAAAATTTTAAAATTGTCAAATCCAGATTCATAAGGAAAATGTATGTTTTAAAAATAAGCTCTTTTCTAAAGACTTGCGAAAAAAAAAACAAAAAAATAGGTAAAAAACGGGTTCCCAAGTATCGAACCCACATCCCCACTTACACATCCAAACACTTACTATTTTGGTATCTCTACAAATGTTATTAATGTTGGTATTTGGTAAGCAAATATATGAAGAAAACAAAAAGTCAACATGCTAGCAACTATTTTGGTATCTCAATAAATTATAGATAATTATCAATATGAATTTTATATACTTTTACATGTTTAAATAATTATTTAAAAAATGTTAAAAGTTTATTCTCTACTTTTTATTGAAAGTGGTTTCTTTATTTTTTAAAAGCTTTTTGTGTTCTTTTTTTAATTTTATATAGAAATATATGATTTTTTACTCATTTTTAATAAATAAAAGGAAGTAATTGTTTTATCAAATAAAAACATGATTATTAATTAAATTATTTATTTAAGGTCGAAGAGAACAGACAATAAAGTCATAATGTACGGGAAAAAGTTACCTAAGTAATTGTACGGACACAATTATATAATGTAAACCACATAGCTTGATATGTTAAACAATTCTTTTTTAAACTGAAATGGTTAAAAATCTTAAAGCACACGACAAAACTAACAATCTAGTCATTCTTATATAAATACTAGGGGTATACCCGCGCGTTGCGACGGCGGCAGTACATAAGCAATATTCGTCATTTGTTCGCTCGTTATGGCCACACAACAGTTTGGGAATTCATTTGGGAAACAACGAACACAGTACTTGATTTTTGTTCGTTTATCCATACCCTCGTGATATATCTTCGAATGTACGTATATTGGTTTTCTCATTTGTATCATCGATTTAGCTTATCTACCCTTGTATTCAAACAAATAATAGCAAACAGCCGAATTGAAATAGATATTGGTCACAAACATAGTAATTTAAACCAAAAGAATTTTAAGATAGAAATCATCAACATAGTTTTAAGATATCAGTATAACACGACATTCGTTTGTTAGCACAATGCGGTGCGACGATAATCCATAATACGGTAAATGCGCATTTGACAGCGACATCAATTTACAAGACAAATGACATAGGGTGTAAGCCCTTTACTATAAGAACCATTATAATTTACACATTTAGAAAATAGAATAAACAAATTGAAAATACCAACCAAAAAAAGAATTGTAAGTAGATAAAATATAAATCAGCTACTTTATTATTTACTTATTTATAGAAACCTAAGTAGATAAAGTGGCGTACCCGCGTGTTGCGGCGGGTAAAAGTTTATAACGCGTTATTTATCTTCTGTTCGCGCGTTAGTCGACGACGACAATTTACAATGCAATATTCATTTCTATTAGCGCGATACGATGCGATGATAATTTACAACGCGATGCGACAGTGGCGATCAGATGAAGATTTCATTTAAGGAGGGATATAGCTTCTTAAATGTTAAAACACACCTAGGCTACTAACTCGTCTATTAAAAGGACATCAACAACAGTATCTACATGTACCTTTAGAGCTCTAGTGGGGTGAGTATCTCATATCAAGATTATGACTATAGTTGGGAGCATTCTTTCACAATCCATACGTGCCCTGTTGCTTTTTTTAAATATATAAAGTCAAGCAAAAGTCAATATAAGCATACGCACAGACATTCATACGAACACTTCCACCACCATGTTGTAAATGCAGTTTCTCAACTTCCTTTGTATACTTGTTCACAACTTTTGTGCTTTATCTTAATGCAACCTACATACAAATCAGTGTGAGAAAACAAAAACCAAATACATAATCATGAAAATACATTGTTTCTCTAGAGAAAGATAAGTTTAACCAAATACATAATCATGATGAAAAGACATTGTTTCTCTAGAGAAGATATCTAAACTTAATTTTGACATGCTTCATCCTAGAGAAGAGATCTCAACCTCCATTTTAATGGGTGATTGACACAGCATCCTAAAGAGCACCTGAGAAGTTATAAATAGGGTGGATACAAATATATAAACCAAAAAAAGTTCCAATTCTTGTTTCCTGATAATCTTATTTGCTATCTGATAGATTGTTATTTCAAACTACAAGTCAAAACAACAAACTTTCATTATAAAACAAAATGGTGGATGATGAATGGTCTCTGATGAATGAATTGTTCTACCATGTTCACATGAAAAAAACAACAAATGAATTAAGCCCTTTAACATAAATCAAGCCCTTCTATAATTTAAGAAAAAAATACAACCTCAAATAAACATGCATAAAGTAGTATTCATATATGTTTTCTTGTTTATCATAGTTTTATAGACCTTGCTCAATCCATAATAAAATTTTTTATCCGAATGTAAAATACATTCTGAGCAGAATTGTTTTGGTGTACAAAATAAATTGATCTGCTATGAATATAAACTGCGACATAAAAAACAAAAGCGCCTCTTCTAATATATCACAATTGATGAAGAGAACATAGAATAGAATAAAAACATACCACACATAACGCCATTTTCTTGGTGGTGTTGAAGGAGATCATCAAACGGATCCCTATGGCCATCAACCTGGCTAATTTAAGCATCAAAAAGGATTTGAGCATTGTGGTGGTCAAATGTCCAGAAACCATAATGACAAACTGTATAGCTCTATATTTCCTTTGTATTCGCACAATGTTCTTCATATGATAAACATGATCTCTGAATTTCCCGTCTCTTTCAGTTGGATCTTCCCTCAATTCAGGATTAAAATCTCAGCAAATTCCATTATAAAAAACATCTCTATGTTCCTGTATACATAAAGACAGTTAAATGGAACATCTTGAAACGTTACAATTCAGAAATAAATGTAGTAGTAAAACATATAATCAGAGATAGCACAAAAGTTAATTGAAACTACTTCAAATATAGGATTTGAAACCAATAAAGAAAATAAACCTACAAAGAAGTTCTTCTGAAAATAGTTATCCTCTTTTAGAATTCATAGTTCATTAGACTATACAACAATATTTATCATTTGGGTTCAAAAGAATTTAGAATTCATAGTTCATTAGACTATACAACAATATTTAACCAAGAATAAAAACATTTCAAATTAAGCATTATACATAAATGTCAATTTTGAAAAAAATAATAATAATGACATAAAAATGTTCTTCAAATTCAAAAACCCCTAAAATTTAATAAAAACAGAAATAAAAACATTCTTCATGGCTCATGTTCTTCCATCTCAACCATAACACATGGACAAAATCCCAACATCAAACATAAGTTTCATACAACTAAGTCTCATTGATAATGGAATGTATTTGAATGTTACTTAAAATTGATCCCATTAAAAACAGAAAGGGCAAAATTCCTTAGAGTCCCTCCTCATACAATTCTTTTGTTAAACCATCACAAGGTCGATATGTGATTCATTGGAACATAATCAAAAGCAACAACCAATTAAATATTGGTTTAAAACATATTATTTGACATAACCATCTAAAAATTGAATGTATTTGAAGGTTACTTAGAATTGATCTCATTAATAACAGAAATGGCAATTCCTTTGAGTCCCTCCTCATACAGTTGAATGTCTGAGTATACTTTAGACGAGGAAAAATCCCAAATTGAAATCGGAACTCAAATATAACTCAGATCGAGATAAGAAAGAAATCGCATACTTATAACTCGTTTGATTTTTGTAACGACAAAGTGAAAAACAATCGCAAACACGAACCTTGAAAGATTTCAATCAAACTTCAGAAGTATGCAACAATGTAAATCCAAAATCTTCTGGTGAAAAACTGTTCCCTTCATAGCAATAAAGAAAACCCTAAAATGTTTAAAAGAAAAACGACCCATTATATAATTATATAATGTTAACAAAGAACAAAGACTCAAATCCCTTACAAAAAATTTAACTTTCATAAGCCTCCTTCTCCATCTTCATCACCGAAAATTAGGGTTTTCTTTTCCCTCTCCCTTCTGCTGAAAAATTTGGTTTCTTTCAATCTCCAATCTTCGATTCTAGGAAGTTTCTATGAAGCAATCCATGTTACGAAGGTTCTAATGGAAGGTTTAGAAGAGATTACCTTGATGATTTTGATAGTGATCTTGACAGTAACTTCCGATCTTCACATCCGGTGATACGTACTTGTGATGACGGCGTCTTTGAAGAATTGAGAGAGACGGCCTCTAAGGTTTGTGGAGATGAGGGAGATGAGAGAACGGATCTGATTATTTGAAGCCAGTTATTTGTGATGCGTACAATAAAGCGAATTTGAATTTGAACTATATGCGTGTTCCCGATGCCCTGCAATCCTGAATCAACGGTGAAGAAGAAAAGAGGATGTACCATATGCGCACGTCGCCTGCAAACTATTTCTAGTTCAAATAGAGTTAACTGCTTTTGGTTCAAGAAGAACTGATCTGGACTTTTATCGTTCATGTGGAACTGAGCATGCTTCTCCTTGTTGTACATTATGCTAATCCTTTTGTACCTTTTAAATTTAAGAGTTTACATTAAGAGTTTAAAGAAATGCTTTATATAGTAGTAAAGATATATTTAATGTCTTATATTAATTTATTTTAATAAGCCCACTAGCCTCGAGCTTGATAAGTAATACTTCAACTCAAGTTTGAGCTTGTTTAAGTTTGACTCGATCAAAATTTTTAACGAGCCGATCTCAAGTAGTTTACAAGTGATTTTACTCGTTTACATCTGTGAAACTCCCAAAATCAAATCGTGAATAAATCTATATAATACTAGAATCGACCGTCTGGTTAACTTGTTCGGTCAAACTGTTCGAATATTTTTAACGATTAAATACCCCTGTCTTTAACAATTATTTTTCTAATTATTCTTAAATAGAGGAAAGTGTTACACTTATGACATCCTAGCAAGATAATCTAGATGCCAAGCTAAAGAATCAATAGAGGGGGGCTTTCCTGGTACAAACAAGTTACCTAAAATCCAAAATACTTTAAATTAATTATTGATATCTTATTATTTCAAAACCAATTTAGTTTTCAAACTAAGTTCCGTATATATAAAAATGTAAATAATACAATTAATAAATAATACAGGAACCGAACTTGAATAGGCAATACTCATAAGTCGCGCTTGAGCCGTAGAAATAGAGTTGGAAACAAATCAAGCTCCAACGTGAGGTTTCATAAGTTAAATGAGACGCACTCGAACTCCTAGCAAATTAAGCAGTTGTTATCTTGGTCGTAATATATCAGTCTTGAACTCCTAGCAAATTAAGCAGTTGTTATCTCGGTCGCAAATATATCTGTCTTAATATGTTATAAATAACTCTCTTAAAAAACCGGGTCTAAAAAGATCACCCACGGTTAGTAGCAAGAGTTGCAACTACATAATTGGTCACAAAATAAACCTAGCGTAAATGAGGTTACCCATGAAGGTGTGTTTGCAAATGCATTTTTAGTAAAAAACCGAACTTGAAATACTATTTTTTAACAATCAACCTCTCATACCGTCAATATTGTCCGATTTGCTTAACAGGAGCTCATGGATTTGCTTTTAGTTGTTTGGGGAAAATTTCTCAGGGAGGTCACCCATCCCTGGATTGCTGTCACCTGAGCACGCTTAACCTATGAGATTCTCCTCTCATACACAGCCAAAGCGCCCCAAACGAGTTGTTGACATTAGAGACAAGTCATTCCTTATTAACCGGAAATCTCTCATGTCGATGATGTTTGCCCCACCATCCCAATCAGGGATGTGGGATTTGCCCTGGGAACTTACCATTTTTTATGAGGTTTGCCCCCACCATCCCGAACGGCACATGAGTGACTCTGATACCATTTGTAACATCCGACCTCTTATACCACAAATATTGTCCGCTTTGCTCACGAGTAGCTCATGGATTTGCTTTTGGTTGCCCGAGTGAAAACTTCCCAAAGAGGTTACCCATCCCTGGCTTGGTGCCACTCAAGCATACTTAACTGTGAGGTTCTTCTCTCATCCACAACCAAAACGCCCAAAATGTATTGGTGATATTTGAGACATGTTCTTTTTTATGAACCAGGAATCTCCAGTAATCTCTTTTGTCCACGACCGATGTAGAATTTGTCTATAATATTACAATCTTCGGCTAAAAATACAATCACATATGCCCATTTACTAGTTTCTACTTCTATCGTATAAAATCATAAAACAACAACATACCCAGTAGAGTCCCTTCAATAGTATTGAAATATTATTAGTAGGGTCTCAGAAGGGTGCGATGTAGGCACACCTTACATCTATCGAGAAAGATAGAGATAATATTTCCATAAAGACCCCAACTCGAACCACTATCCTATTAAATGATATATGGTATTAATTATAAGCACAGTAGATTAGTGTGCTATGAAGACGATTAAACAAAGTAGGGTTTAAACGTGTGTTTATGAATAATTGCTATGTTTTTTTCTTTATAAGGAAAGACATATACGTGTTTTCTTAGTTTTTGGCTAAATTACTAGATACGTGTCTAAATCATTGATTAATAGATTTTTATGGTTAAGAAATGAACATCTCATTCAATGTTCCATGTGTACATGTCAGTGTAACGTATCTACGTATTTCTCGTGTCTAATAAGTGTTTCTAAATCTTATTTTTTTATGTTTAAAATAAAGATTGATAAAAAAGATGTTATTTTAGTTAATTTTTATACTAAGATATTCCTAACTAAACTTTTAAATCAATAAAATTACTGATAAATTGAAAATTGAGGGGTCATGTTGCCGGTTGGTTTCCTTATTTATTAATTAAACTACTTCATCAGCTTCAGTTAGTGGTTCTGACCGTTACAAGAATACATTTAAGTGTTGTGAACTTTTTTGACAATATACGCATTTTGATGTGTGGTTTGTTCTTCTTGTAAGTGATCAACGACTCGTCGAGAGAAAGAGAAAGAGGTGGAAAAAGAAATCAGCACTGGTATCCTTGAAACTGGAAGTTGTTTAAACCAAAAGCTTTCTTTTATACGACATGGAGATACAAAGATGGAATCCTCATTATAGAACACACATGCGTTTGGTTGATATGTTTCCATCCATCATTAAAGTACTTGAATATGTTAAAGATGAATACAATAACACTTCTTCCAAATCAAACAATTAGCATGTTAAACTTTTTTTTAGCTCATTTGAATATGTGTTTTATTTGCATTTGATGTTCAAGATCTTAGGATTTACAGATTCATTGTCACAAGTTATTCAAAGAAAAGATCAAGACATTTTAGAAGCTGTTAAATTTGTGAAAATAGCTAAAGGAAAGTTGCAAAAGTTTAGAGAAAGTGGATTTGATCAAATTTTAGAGACAATCTATTTATTTCGTGGAAAACATGATTTCCAATTCTTGAAAATGGATGCAAACTATGTCAATGAGTGAGCCAAAAGACAAAGGTACAATATTACCGATCAACATTATTATAAGTTTGATTGTTTTAACACAGTTGTTGATATGAAAATTCAAGAGTTCGACGATCGTTTTAATGAGATTAACACGGAAATACGTAATAATATGACGACTTTCATCCCGTATGACCCGTTTTCTTAGTTTGACGCAACAAAGTTAATGGGATTATTTGAGTTCTATCCATATGATTTTGATAATGGAGAAAAAAATGCTCTAGTACATCAACCCGACTTATATATTGATAATGTACGAAAAGATGATGGATTTGCTAATGTGAAGGGTATTGGTGATCTTGTTAGAGTTATGGTGGAAACGAGGAAACATGTTTCATTTCCTTTGGTTTATCGATTATTAAAGCTAACATTAGTTTTGCATGTCGCAGCCGCAATAGTTTTTCGGCAATGAAGATCAAAAAGACAAATTTGCGTAATCGAATCGGTGAAGAGTTTTTGAATGCTTATGTGATTTGCACCGCAGAAAAAGAAGCACTTGAAAGTGTTACGAATGAAGTTGTAATTGATTGTTTTCAAAAGATGAAACGTAGATGACAATTATAATATGTATTTTGTTTTATTATATTGAATGAAGATTTTATGAAGTTATTTTAGTTATTTTTTTATCCCCGCTGAGTAAAATTCCTAGATCCGTCACTGTGAATCTACATCCTTCTCGAGCACGAGAAAAAGTCTCTAGCATGGACCATTGTTCTCTTGAATTAATGGCAACCGCAACAGATGCACCGTGCACCTAAGGGTGGAACGAGCTCATTTTTCTTTTCAAAATTTCTCTCTTGTTTGACGTCTAAACATTTTATTTTTCATATCAGTGTTATATTAGATTTATGTACACCTTTTTCTACCCCTTTTAAGTTTTACAACTCATCTTTTTCATCCCTAACATAGTGTTTTGCAAAACCTTGTAAATCAGGATGGCTTCCGAAGGTAGTCAATGTGCAAAACCATCTTTCAAACATCCAATACTATGCGATGGTGTTTTGCGTACCTACTGTGAATCTACATTCTTCTCGAGCACGAGAAAAAGTCTCTAGCATGGAGCGGTGTTCTCTTGAATTAATGGCAACCGCAACAGATGCACCGTGCACCTAAGGGTGGAACAAGCTCATTTTTTTTTTCAAAATTTCTCTCTTGTTTGACGTCTAAAATTTTTATTTTTCACATCAGTGTTATATTAGATTTATGTACACCTTTTTCTACTCCTTTTAAGATTTACAACTCATCTTTTTCATCCCTAACATAGTGTTTTGCAAAACCTTGCAAATCAGGATGGCTTCCGAATGTAGTCAATGTGCAAAACCATCTTTCAAACAATACCGATACTATGCGATTGTGTTTTGCGTACCCGCGCTATCTCCTCGGCATCCAACACACAAATAGTAAAACCTATTTTTTTCAATAAGATACAAGACGACAAGCAACAATAGATAGAGTACCTAAAATTCATTACAAATCAGAATAGCTTCCAAAGATAGTCAATATGTAAAATCTTCGCTCAAACAATACCGGTACCATACGACGGTATTTCCAATGGTATAGTTTCATTTATCATCATGTTGAGTATATATCGATGCCAGTTTCTAGAGATGTTGAATGGGAAGTCAAAAAATAACATGGACGGTACAAATTGAACAAACAAATTATTCAAATCCTATGGAAAACATTTTTGTCATGTTAAAAATAATAAGAAGAACAATTGTAAACGAGTACTCTTTAAACTTTCTATAAAGTTACATAATATACTTATAATATAGTGAATACATGCACCGAACGTTTTAATAACAATACAAATAAAATTTTAAATCAACATAATGATGATCAAAATTAAAATTAATCAAATCTCACCGATATGTCATATGTTTTTTCCTTTTAACAGCGACAAGTAGGTTTTTCGTACGACAAATGTCTGTTCCGGAGAGTTGAAGATGATTTGGCAGCCAGTCATTAATAAAGTCACCAAATTTTTCAACCAATGAACCTTCTTCCCCACTTCTCCACCTTCACTATCGTCTATCGTCGTCTATATATATCTCTAATCCACTTCATCAATTTCCCAACTCAAATCCATTCTTCAATTCATCTCCTTAACTAGTACTTCATTCAGCTTAATTAATTAATTCCCATTTCTTCATCTTTTTACTTCATTAATTCGATCGAATCAATGGACGCCTCCCTGAAAAACCACCACAATCTGCTGTCGAAAATCGCAACCAACGACGGCCACGGCGAAAACTCGCCATATTTCGACGGTTGGAAGGCCTACGACGCCAATCCCTTCCACCCTCGCCACAATCCCGACGGCGTGATTCAAATGGGTCTTGCCGAGAATCAGCTCTCCTTTGATTTGATCCAGAAATGGATCGAAGCGAACCCGGAAGCCTCAATCTGCACTCCACAAGGAGTTTCCGATTTCAAACAAACCGCAATCTTTCAAGACTACCACGGGTTACCGGAATTCCGAACCGCGGTCGCCAATTTCATGAACCACGTTCGGGGAAACCGTGTGAGGTTCGATCCTGACCGGATCGTCATGAGCGGTGGCGCCACCGGGGCTCATGAAACCTTGGCTTTCTGCTTGGCTAACCCCGGAGAAGCGTTCTTAGTCCCCACCCCTTATTACCCGGCTTTCGATCGCGATTTGAGATGGCGAACCGGGGTCACGCTTTTACCCGTCGTTTGCGAAAGCTCGAACGGGTTCAAGGTGACCCGAGAGGCGCTTGAAACCGCCTACGAGAAGGCGTGTTTAGAAAACGTGAAGGTTAAGGGGTTGCTTGTAACCAACCCGTCGAACCCGCTAGGTACTTTCCTAGACCGCGAGACTTTGAAAGATGTTGTGAGCTTCATCAATGACAAAAGCATACACCTCGTGTGCGACGAGATCTATGCGGGCACGGTAACCGCGGGTGACGAATTCGTCAGCATCGCGGAGGTGGTTAAGGAAGTACCGAAGTGCAACCTCGACTTGATTCATCTCGTTTATAGTCTTTCGAAAGATATGGGGTTCCCCGGGTTCAGAGTCGGGATCGTGTACTCCTACAACGATAAAGTTGTGAGTATCGCGCGTAAAATGTCAAGCTTTGGGCTTGTTTCGACTCAAACCCAACACATGCTGGCCGCTATGCTGTCAGACGATAAGTTCGTTAAGAGCTTTATTTCCGAGAGCCGAACCAGACTGGCTAGCAGACATGAAATGTTCACCCGTGGGCTAGCCCAAGTCGGGATCGGGTGTCTGGAAAGCAACGCGGGCTTGTTCTTTTGGATGGACTTACGTAGGTTTCTGAAAGAACCCACTTTTGAATCGGAAATGACGTTCTGGCGAATTGTGATTGATGAAATTAAGCTTAACGTCTCCCCGGGCCAGTCTTTTCATTGCTCTGAGCCCGGGTGGTTTCGTGTTTGCTTTGCAAACATGGATGATGACACGACATTGATTGCGCTATGGAGGATTAAAACGTTTGTACGAAAGAACAGAAACCTCGAGATCAAGACCAAGAAACAATGTTGGCAGAACAACCAACATCTAAGGTTGTCATCAAGAAGACTCGACGATATCTTGACTCCTCACCGCATGTCACCTCACTCTCCTCTTGCCTCGCCCCTTGTTCGGGCACATACATAAGCGTACGTATAATATGATTATACCGTATACGAGTTGGTGTACGAAAAAGGGATACACCGTTTATATATATATTTAATTTAATTGTCAATGCATGGCTAGGTTTTTGACCAAAATTGAGGGTGGGGAAATAGTTACTGTAGGAGTTGTGTTGTCTAATGACATAAATTCTTGATGCGTGACATTTCATAACCTGACGTGTTGGTTGTATTAAATGAAAGTTGAAATAAGTGATTGCAAATGTAATGAAACTAAATGTTTTTTTTAAAGTCCTTTTATTCTTTGTTTTTCGGCATGACATTTTATAACTTGTTGGTTGTATTGAATGAAAGTTGAAATAAGTGATTCCAAATATAATGAAATTAATGGTATGTTTGGTATAAGATAATGAAATGAACGACGAAATGAAATGATCGGGGGAATGAAATTGATCATTATCATTCCATCGTCATGTTTGGTTACTATGTGAAAATAGAAAAAATTATTTTTTTTTGCGTTGTTTAATAGTTACAACAAACAAAGTAATTGAATAAAACTTTACTAAAATTTACATTTAAATTAAAATATATTTTTTATATTTTTATTTTCTAATGTTTTAATTTTTATTAATTTATTTTTATAAAACAGTTTAATTTATATTTTTTAAATTGTTTGTTTTTATACTTTTCTAACTTAATTTTATTTTTATTATTAATTTTTGTTTTTATTTATTTATTTATTTTGTTTTAATTTTTTATTTTTCCTTGTATTTTTTTTCTTTTTATTCTTAACATTTTTCTGTAAATATTAAAGAATAAATCTTATTAGAAATGAATATTTCATTCCATTCCTTAAGGGAATCGAAAAAAAAACCCTCCCCTATAGAATGGAAATCTTTAAAAATTGAAGGAATCTCATTTCTTATGTAATAGTTTATTCCATTCCAATGTGCAACCAAACATATCATTTTTCATTCCCACGTAATGACTCATTCCATTTCACCCTCCATTCTTGCGTACCAAACGCTACCTATTTTTTTTTAAAGTCCCCCCCCCCCCCCTCCCTTAACGATGAGATTTGAATCTTTATCACATTGAAATGCTAAGTCTTATCTAAGATAATGATGCCATTAGGCCAAAGACCCTTTGGTGTATTGAAACTTGACGCGTGTTGTCTTGTAAATTTAATATTATCGACCGTTTCATGTCGGGTGCAAACCTCTATCTAAAACGCATCGACGAAAATTTATATGGAGACGCATAACAAAAAACATAACATTAACAAAATAAAAATTCCCAAGTAAACATAAAAAAACACAATAATAAGAAAAAAAAGACCGAAAACTAACTAAAAAACTTAACTTTTTGTTTCATGTTTAAAACTCACAATGATAATACAAAAGAGACCGGCCTAACATAAAATAATTATATTATAGTATCCGGCCTAATCCTAATAAAACATTAAAATGGTTGCCACATGTCTCATTTTTACAGAGGTCTACATCAGCACTGTCACATGTCAAAATGACAATCAATTATCAATTTATTAGATTACCAATTGAAACCAATTACTAATTTTGTTCAAACTAAATTTTCATTTAAAAAATATTGGCAAACATAATGTAGACGTGATAAATTTACTTAATAATTTGAGTTTTTTTAAGAAACTTATCAATAATTTGTCAAACATAATCAAATTTTTTAAGATATTAAATTATCAATTAATGTTTTATAAAGAACTACGTCATCCATAATTTTCAAATCTCTTAATCATTTTTATTAATCTAATATTATGAACCTAGATTCAAACCGTATAGTACACGAATACTAACCTAGTTATACCATATACAAAACACATTTCCAAACTTATTCTTATAGGTTGGTTTTCTAATTTAACATCCATTTTTTGTTTGTGTTTTCATTACGTTGTATTTTACCTAATTTATGTTTTATCTATCTACAATATCACCGCCGCAATGTGCGAGAGATAAAATATAGTAAAAAAAGCACAGAAAGGATGAAAAAGAAAATAAATAGACCAATAATTAATTGTTTAGTCTAATTTTAAATAATATTCAAAATAAAATTTTAAAAATATTCAAAATAAATTTTAAATCTGATGGCTATAAATTTGATCATGTTTTATAATTTCACCGTGACAACAAGGAGGGAAAAAAACGAGATTAAATAGAAAAATCAAAACAAGACAACAAGGAGGGAAAAAAAACGAGATTAAATAGAAAAACTTGGGTTTCTATGGTTGAAAAACTTGTTTTTTCTTGATGCTTTTTTTACCTTCACGTTGTCTAAATACGTTCTCAAACCGTCTTGGTAGTTTTTGTGAAAAAAAATTCCGTTGGCTGTTCAAAAAAAATAATAGAAAAATAAACTATTGGCCTTTCAAAAAAAAAAGATTGAAAAATAAAAACAAGATTAATCATATAGATTAAGGCTCTGGCTATAGACACCCCTCTTTTTACTAAAAAAACCCAATCCTCACAGTCGTTTCAATTAAAACGATCGTTTTGAGATCGTTTCATTTAAAACGGTCGTTCAAAAAAGGGGGACCCCCTGAATTTTAAGGTTTCGTCGTCACGACACGTCATCCCGTTTAGATCGTTTTAAGATTGTTTCATTTAAAACGACCGTTTTAAGTGAAACGACCGAAAAATAGTGTTTTTAGTAAAACAGGGTTTCTATAACCACTCTAGATTAATAGATATAACAAAAGGCGGGAATGAAGACTGAATTGCTTTCATTTCGATCATTATATTTGACGGTTTGAGAACGTGGGCCTACGTGCCTAACAATCACATAAATCTGGGCCAACATACAACATGGCTATTGCTTGCAAGAGCAAGAGGAAGGGACAGAGGGCCCGACAAAGATGCAACACAAAATTTAATTCCCTTAACCCCGATTAACTTTAAACTTTAAGAGAATTGTATATATCCTTCTACTTTAGGAAATATGTAATTTATTAACTTTAGAAAGAGAGATATGCAAACGTCCCTTTTATTATTTATTCTCTTTCTTATATACATGAAAGGCATGCAAAAATATAGTTATGATGAATGGTAAAAAAAATAGGTTTGAGTTTAGTTTTCTCTATAATTATTTAAGCTATGGGAGTATGGGGTATGGGATGATGAAACTAATGTAGATAAATCACTAATTTCCTTAAGTTTTTAAGAATGAGGATATAAATTGATGCAATTATGAATCTATTCTATAGTATAATATATTTCAGGCAGAGCCGTCTCTGAGAACGTTAAAAAGAATTGGGCCCGGCGCAAGAAAAAAAAGTGCCCCTATATTATAATAAATTAAAATAGACTTGATAGTTAATTCTACATGATGTCTCTAGCAAACTAGCAATCAAAATCGAAGATTGAGAGACTTACAGGCTTGCGATCTTGAATTCTTAATGTTGACTGTACACTTACGAGTCGTAGTCTTCTTCTTCTCGTAGGGTTTTTTTTTTCAGGCTTCCAAGTAACTAGCGAATAATGTGAATACGTGATAAAAAAACTAGACTTGATAAAAAAAACTAAAAACCTAGTTTATTTTCGTTTTTTTTTTCTCTTTATAAAGAAAATAAAGAGTTCACAGACCTTTTGTATTAGCTGAGTAATATATATATATATATATATATTATGAACTTGATAAAAATTCTGGTGCCCCTAAATCAATTGGGCCCGGCTCATTTGAGCCTCCTGCGCCACCTCCGCGCCGGCCCTGATTTCAGGATGACAAACTTGTATATTTTACATGAAAAATTTAGGAGTTTTGGAGACAAAATCATCTCTCTTCATTATTGTTACTAGATAAAAAAAACTAACTAAACAATTAAGAGCGAAATTAACTTAGAGATGTAATTACGTAATAATATTTAACTAAAATTTAAAAATTGTTTTCATTTTACATTAATATAAACTTTCATTAAACCATAAAAGATATAAAAGAGAAAAGTGAATATGGTGCTGTTAAGCATCTAATGTTATATGCAAAACCTTTCAAAACTACGTAGTTTTGATTAAAATTAGATTAAATGTTTATTTTATTTCCTTTTTAATTTCTTTCGTCTCCGTTAACTTCGGTGCTTATTTCTCCATTTACATCTATCCATCACTAGCAAACAATCTTCTTAATTTCGTCCATCACAACCAAACATATACATAAAATCAATAATTGGATCCTTTTGTTTTACTAGGCATTTGATTGGATTAAAGAAGGGGTCGGTGAAAATGATAAAGCAAAAAAAGAAATATGAAAACTTAAAATGAAGAAAACCAAGTTAAACTACTTTTTAGAAGATACGCAAATCATGAATTGAATAAATTTAAAAAAAATCCAACAAAACTATGGTCTAGCAACAAAATTATGGAGAGAAATAGATTAAAAAGAAAATTAAAATAAACATTTAACTTGATTTAAATCAAAACTACCTAGTTTTAATGGGTTTCGCATCTAACATTAGATGCATAACATCACCATATTCACTTTCCCATTTATAAAATAGTTTATCAACTGGTTGTTAAAACGTTACAATTTTGTTATAATTATCGTCGTGATACCGTATCACGCTAGCACCCCGACCGGGGGTCTAATACGGAACCGGTGTGGTCATCTTGTTGAGTTGATCAAGGACATCAAGCGTCGCTGCTCTGCTCCTCACAATCCGATTAAACAACTCTCTCACCTGCATATGCAACGCCACCAATCCCTCCTCCATTTCCCCGCATATCTCCCCCATCTCCCCCACCATCGCCGCCACCTCCCCCTCCTTCTCCACCTCCACCGGAAACACAAACCCCTCCGCAAACTCCACCAAACTCCGCCCTAACTTCTCCAATCTCTGCGTCTCCTCCAACAACCCACTCCTCCCTTTCTTCTCCTTCTTCTTCCACTGCTCCCCGATTTTGTCCTGCAACCCGATCATCGGCTGAGCCCACGAAAACTGCTTCGATAGCTGCAAATGCGCTCCCAGCCCCGTCCGTTCCTGGCACGGGATCGCCGCCACCATCGCCCACATCACGAAAACCAAAACCGAGCTCATCAGATGCACCGGAACCACCAGTCCCGTCGGCTCTCCGCCACGTGGCGCCGTTAGATTCGACGACATGGCCTGAATTTGCTTCGACGCCGACCATGACTTCGCGAAAGGGTACGCTAACGATTTTAGGTTTCCGATTGTTGTGTGATCTTTCGACGGCGCTGCGGTGGATTTGCCGCCGTGGTGGTGGTTCTCCTTGTCGTCGATTGCAATCGACGATAATAAAGTGTTTAATGCCTTTTTTGCCCTCGTGACGTGGCCTTCCGCGATTGGTTTTTGGCGAAGCGAATCGACGGCAATTTGGGCGAGTTTCTGCCAGTGGAGAAGCAAATCGATTCCGTGAGTAATCGCGTTGCATATATCGAGAGCTTTCACCGTCCGATCAAGGTGGTCCGGGATCAGACGGTCGAGGGGCGATTTGGAGAAGTTGTGAGCGTCGCGTCCCATGATTACAACCGCTTTGAATTCGGCCTCGCAGCAGAGAAATGCGTCGAGGAGTTTACGAAACCAGGCGATGGATAATATGGCTGTTTCCGAGGGTTCACCGGCGGGGGTGTCTTCCGGTGGGTGGAAGAGTTCGGAGAGGCGGTCGGCGACGTGCTTTTGGAATTGTTCGAGGTCTTCGACCTCGTGCTCGTACGCGACCTGGTTTCGACGGATGCTGATCCGGTTGAGAAAGGATCCTTGGTTATCCGTCGGCGGCATTGTTGTCGTTTTTGTTGCCGGAAAAGATAATGGTTTTTTTATTTATTTTAATTAAAGAGGAGGAAAAGGGGTGGATTTAGTTTGATTAACTGATTTGAATGGTTGATGATTGAGAGGTAATTACGCGTTTGTTTGTGTGGGGTTAATTTCTAATTTTATCCCAAATCTTTTTTTAACGGCCAACAAACATAGAATTGTCTAAGTACTCCGTGCGGGGTGACTCAATGACAAAAATCCACCACCAGCTGGCCCAACCTAGCCGTACGGAACCCTTAAGCAATTTTATCCCAAATCAAATGTACAAAGTTTAAGAGTGTATTTTTTTCAATGATTTCAAACTCTACTCTATTTGTGTTACGAATCAAAACAGGGAATTTATATATATGAGTTTAGCAAAATCACCAACCAAAATTTAGGGATGTAATAATGAAAAAAAAAACTCATTAAAGAACCCAAAAAAAGAACTAAGAACAAACAAAAGAAAAAAAAGCATATAATAAAAAAACTCATTAAAGAACAAATAATGTCTTTATATTTTACGGTCTATAAAAATAGACGTGTAACAAGTGATAGTAAAGTCTCTAAGAAATGTATTAAGGCTACGCGTAATGGTCAAGCCCCTTCAAGCCCCACCCTTGGGCATTATCCGACACGTGGACGGTGACATGGCATAGGGGCTTGAAAACAAAAGAGGTGTAGTGGGATAAAGCCCCTTTCAAGCCCCACAATTATTACACAACCCACACAAACCTCCCCCCTTCCGGCGTGAAGAATCCAGCGCCTCCCCCCCATTTTCAAGCTTTCGCGCCCCACCGTAGTGGGTGGGGGCGCTATAAGGGCGTGAGAGGGGCGCGAAAGGGGTTTTCAAGCCCCTTTCAAGCCCCATTACGGATAGCCTAATTGTTGAGTAGTTATCAATTGAAGTTTATCATCCCTACCTCATGTGGTGTGGTGATCACATTAGCGCTGACTAAACCACATGCATCTAACTAATAGAAGGGGAATACTTTATGTGATGTGGTGTTGTGTGATATTATTATTTAAATACATATTTAAAATTAATATCTTAAACAAAAGTTGAGGTGTCATAAATTGATTGGTTGGTTAATACATCACGCAACAACAAAGTTGGGCGTGAAGAATTCCACGTAAAACCATCACGACGGTGGATAACAGAAGGCAGAGGCGGTCAATGGCGGCGTGGTGTGGTGCACGATGGGGATGGCGTCATGGTGAGGTAAGTATACCGAATGCACTAATAAACAAAAACATAGATATAGGTTTAGACTTTAAAGATTAAAAAGCATGTAAGTTAACCAAAAATGTTGCCCACAATCACTTGAGATAACCCAAGGAGGCTGGTGGTCAATATAATAGATAAATATAGTAGATTGATGGCAACAATTGGTTTTATAAAAATTAAAGGTTGAGCTCTTTAAAAACTCATGTATGGTTGTAATTGGGCACAAAATGACCCCAATTTGTGTGTCATTATGACCACGTGACCAATTGTACAAAATGACTCTAAAATATGAAATAAAAAATGTCACCCATATATGTAAAAGGTATAATAATAGACAGTGTATCATAAACTTAAGTATATAGTAACATGCCTCCACTTCATAGACCAAGTTGTGCTACTCTCAACCACATTAATTTACTATTTACCCAACTTTTTAAAAGAAAAAAAACAGAGTCTACATGACCAGCTGCTCCCTGATTCCTAATTTCAACACAATAAATTACTCATCACAAAACCAGACTTAGGATCACGCAAAACCATCCGCAGCATAACACACTTGTACTCCTAGCTTAGACAGTTGTACTGTCCTCAACATCACCAGTGACGCGTCACCTGGTTGACTCAGTCGGTTTAACTATTATAAACGGGGGGACAAAACGAATCATGGTTTGAAAAGAATTTGCTGGCATTGTTACTCAACCACCCATCAAAATCACCAACCAA
>JBCNJP010000003.1:14228070-14253615 GCA_039602395.1 Deinandra increscens subsp. villosa
AACCTATGGTGACGATATCCAAAGTCAAATTGCATTACTTGCAACATGTTATAAAAAGAGTCAACTAAAATAGTTGGTGAGAATTCATAGGTTTAATGATAACGTTCAAAATCATGCGTACAAGTTTAACAACATGATAATTGATAAATTGATAATTGGTAAATAATAAGTTAACGTAATCCAACCCTTGACAATTAGGCTTTTAATAACAAGGCGCCACACACGAGGCAGGCCAAGTGGGCTTGTCAGGCCAATAGATCTATTATCGTAACCCCGCATGTTTAATGTTAATAATTACGTTCATCGTTCAATCGTTCATCATTCCATCGTTCAATCGTTCAATCGTTCATCGTTCAATAAACCAATAATAATAACCATGTAATCATCGAACATATAACGCATGTGAAAATAGAATTTGATAAGCAAAACATGTTGCACCCCAAAAACACTTAAGTAAAAATGGGCTATGAAAACTCACATGATAGCGAAAGTGTCGAGAGTAAAATCGAGGAATAGCAGCGCGAATCAAACTCGAAGATCACCTTTACGATCGAATGCGATGGAGTGATCACCGACAAATAAATAAAGGAAATTTGGAATTTAATAATACAAGTTTCAAGTGATTGGCGGATAATAATATGAGTTTCACATTTGCATCACAATAATACGAATTAAACATGTTGGTGATTATAATGATACGCCGTTAGTTTTTTATCTTTCGATTAGGGTTCGAATCAACTCTAATCGAAAGATAAGAGAAAGAAATAAAAAGAAACGGAAGAAACCTCATATTATTATCTTAATCGAACCCTAATCGAAAGATAAAAAATAACGGCGTATCATTATAATCACCAACATGTTTAATTCGTATTATTGTGGTGCAAATGTGAAACTCATATTATTATCCGCCAATCACTTAAAATTTCTATTATTAAATTCCAATTTTCCAATAAATAAATAACTAAATAAGTATCTAAGTGAATAATCGTACGACTCGTTATGACATGACGGACTCGATCGAATACGCGACTTGTTGCTGGAGTATTTAGGTAATGATATGAGAATATAAATAATCAAGTGGTCAAACCTATATCTAGGTCAAACGTTAAGCAAATAATTATTTATTTAACCATAAAACTTTACGACGTCCCAAACCTTGATTATTTTCCATAAAATCAACCGAACCAAATTTAGTCCTCAAAAATTAATTTTGGGGCTCATCTAAATATATATAATTACCAAATAAAATTTCAAGACATAACTCAGATGCTAACACAATGATTTACTCAAAATGATTTATTTTTAGTTCCAAAAATACTAGTTAATCTAATAATAGTTAAACAACCAATATCTCATTCTTAACATGGCATAACCCGAGATCTAGGTCCAAAATCATATTCTATACACGAATCAATACTCTAGTTTAATATTATCATCATCTAATCAAAATCTAATTAAGATCTAGTCACGAGAGATCAAGAAAAACACATAAAAATCATTTTTTTTTCTAAAAAAAAGAAATTCTAGATCTATAAACAAGCTAGTGGTATCTTCATCCCAAACCCAAGATCTACCATCAAGATCGTATCCATATCAAGATCCAACAAAGATGTTTGTATAAAACCTAGATCTATGAAGATCTATGGAAGAAAAAAATAAGAAAAAGATGAACTTTTTGTATAAAAATCAAGTTTTTATAACCAAAACACTAGATCTATCAATTATGGTGTTCATCCATGGCAAAACATACATAAAAATTGGTTCTTTTTCTAGCCATGACATAGATCTTACAAGTTCTTTAAAGATTAACAAGATCTCAACAAAAAGTTTATAAAAATCCATAAAAGTTGATAAAAATCCATTATTTTTGTTCAAAATCACTAGATCTAGCTTTGGGATGCAAGATCTAGGTTTAGATAAGCATAAAGGTTGGATCTTGATGATGGTGGATGAAGGATTCAAAAAGATGGAGGTTGGGTTTGATGAATGTAACCTTTTTGGTGGAAAACCGACACTAACCGAGGCTCGAAATCACCAATCTTAGCTCCAAAACTTCAAGAAACTTGATCCTCTCTCTCTAGCCTTTTTAGGGTTTTTGATTTGGGTGATTAGAAGGTGAAATATGGAGGCTGGAATGAGAATAAGATGTTAAATACTAAAATATTAGGGCTGAAAACGCGGTTTTCCGTATTTGCCCATTCGCGAGTGTCGTGTGTACTGTTTTCGCTCTAATCTCTTCGTTTAGCTCCGATTTGACCCCCATTTTTTTCCTATATTCCTCATTATAAGCCCTCTACCACACTAACCGCATTTAATACACTCAAATTGAGATAAAATATTCCTCATAACGATTAATGGTTGATAAAATATCATACAAAAATGCATTTTTTGTCGAATTTGTCGGTTTTCTCGTTTTAAGCAATTCACCAACGTTTTTCGATCCGATCAAGTGTGTGATGACTCATGACATGGTAAATGATCATATGACTCATAAACATGATAAACTTGATATACGAAACTCAAAATGTGATCTCCCGGTTAAAATCGAAATCGCGCGGGATTTACCAAACTTTCACCGTTTTTGTTTTAGACCTTGAATTCACACCAACCTTCACTTGTATTCACTTGTGTGTGTAACTAGTATTACACACAAGGGTCATACACGTTTAGATTGATCAAATTCCCGGTTGAACGTAATTCGACGACATGTTCGCGTAAAATCCAAATTAAAGGCAAATCGAACATCAAATCGATCGATAAACATGATAATGGATCCAATAACATGAAATTAGGTTCATAAACATCAAAATCGATCAATACCCATAAATTCGATTATCAATCAATGGATCAGGTTACAATACGGATAAAAATCAGACAATCGGAAAACCCGAAATGTGTCACACCCCCAAAAATCCCACGCACGATAACGCGTCGCAGGGATCGTGACAAACCAGGATTGCTGCCCATTAGTTACACCAAACGACCAATAATTAATAAAAACGTTTCATTTTTCATTAAATATAAAATTAGAGTTCTACAAATGCGGAAGCGTAATTACAATAAAAGTATTTAAGTAAAAACAGTGTCACCCAAAGTGACGTGACTTATCCAAAGACACTAAAAGTGTTTCATAGACTCATGCATGCATACTCGTGATACTCGAACATCCGTAACCTGAGAAATAACATGCTAAAAAGTGTCAACACAATGGTTGGTGAGTTCACAGGTTTATCAGTTGAAAAACAGTTCAAGTTCAGTTTAAGATTGATTGTTCAACAACAATCAAGTTGAGTTTAAGATTGACTATTCAACAACAGTCAAGTTGTAAGAGCATAATCACTAATATATATCAGATAGCTAGCTAAGCTATATACATGAAACTTCGCACGTTGATGGTCACCGAAGCTAACAGTTATTTATAGTTTGCCTTGTTGTGTTTAGGACGAATATAACACTCGTTCGATATCCAATCGTGTCAGCGCGACTGACCCGGGTGGGGTTTGTCAGACCCAGTAGTACTACAATATATTTCCCGTTATCGTCATTAATACTAACGGTACCATAAGAAGGACTTTGTTGTATCAGTGTGCTACAAGTACTTCAAGTGATATATAAAAGTCTAATTATCTCAGTTGTGTAAATCATGCATGTTAATCTCCCCCAACAGGATTTAAAACAGTAAAATGGGGCCGTGAAACTCACCTTAGGTTGCTCCGCAAAGTTTCCAGATAAACAGTTAATTCAAGTAGCAAGAACGAGTCTTGTGCAAGCAATCAATCACCTAACGAGCATGAATGTATAAGTGTGTGTTCTATAAACTATAAGTCTAACGTAAACGACACAAACGAAGGATCGTGGAATTCAAAACAAGTCGAGGATGGCACGTGTGCCAAACCCGAGCGATTATCGAAGTAACGCGAGAAAATCCAATATATAACTTTAATATATATTTTCTAAGTTCAAATACTCCAAAAATAAAAACATATAATGTGTATATATATATATATATATATATATATATATATATATATATATATAACTAAACGTTCATGTGACGTTAATAACAAAGTTTCAACAAGATATAAATATATATACATAAACATGTTAAATCCAATGATTTGAATATTTATTTTGAAAAGAAACAATAATTTATGGTGAATCGTAATCCAAAACCGAGTATTTTGTGTTTCTAGCCAAAACGACGCTTTTTAATAGTTTCCCGAAACATTCTATGGTTTACACAAAGATTACTTCGCTTCAAGCCAACGTCATGAATATTTATATATTTTGTAATAATCTACACAACTTATATATATATATATATATATATATATATATATATATTTCTCTTTCTAGTTAAACCCAAAGTTTTATATCATTATATATATATATATATATATATATAGAGTCGAGTTATCCTACATCAAGCAAAAACGCTACATCCATTGCGGATTGATCTGGGCGTCCATCAAGATCATCCAACAGCCAAGATCTATGGTGTTTCCGCCTATGGCGTTTTCGGTGGGTAAAAAAAACACCATAGGCGGAAACACCATAGATCATGGCTGTTGGATGATCTTGATGGACGCCCCAGATCAATCCGCAATGGATGTAGCGTTTTTGCTTGATGTATTTTACCCTAAACCTATATATATATCTAGATGTTAAGACTATATTTTTAATTTGAAACCACGAGTTAAATACAATTCACAACTTGAAGTATGGTTTACGGGATTTAATGATCCTAAATATATTTTTATGGGTTTTAGATATGATAGGGAACAATTTTGATACAAAATCTAGTGCTCAAATGCTCAAAACAATAAGAAATAAAAAGACAGAGATTTGGAGGTCGTCGGGTTCGAACCCGCGACCTCACTGTTACGATACAGTGCACAACCCACTCGGCCAAGGATCTGATCGTGACAGGAGTCCGATCAGAACAGTTTTATGTATAAGCAGCGAGCAGGAACAGTTTTTAGGGAAAATTTAGAATTAAAAGAGTAAAAATGGGGAGACCGGGACTCGAACCCGCGTCCCTTACATACAAGTCCAGTGTCCGAACCTATGGGCCAGTTTGGCGTCTGTTATGTGTACTCGAACCCAAAACTTATAACCCGTACCCGCTGGGTGTCTTCTTCTTCACCCAAGAACTCCGGTGATCGGAACCCTAGCTCCGGTCACCGGAAAATCGCGAAACACAAATAAAACGTATAAAAATGGGCGACTAACACAGGGGATGAGTTACCTTGAGTCGGAGATGAGAGTAAACAAGTTTTTGACACCGAAATTGATTCCAAAACTTTGACGACCGCTTCGCACGTTGCTTCGATTCTCAAAACTGAGGACACCTGCGTGTTCAGTGTCAAAAGGCGAACTCAATGGTGGTCGAATGGATGTCGATGGTGCAGTGGTTGATCGGGATTTTGAGTTCACCGGGGAAAAACTTTCAAACAACGAAAATAGAGAGAACGAGGGAGAGAACTTACGAGAGAGAGAGAGAGAGAGAGAGAGAGAGGGGGACTGGAATTGTGAATGATTGTAAGGATATAACTCTATCATTGAGTCGAGAGTTATGGTAGATTAACACCGACAAGGTGGTGGTTTGAATCGGTCGAAACCGAATTCCAGAATCAATGCTCGTAATTGTTATTAAAAATTGGGTTTCATTAAATGACACTTTCAGTCCCTCATGAATTTACATCCTAAATAGCAGGTTTGAGATATTTACAGAATAGCCCCTCTAAGTTTTATTAAATAGAATCATGTTTGGGAAATGACAAAATAACCCCTCGAAGTTTTTATAAACAAATCTGACGGCTCTAACGGGGGTTAACGAAGGAACAAATAAATGACGAATATACGAGGAACGTCAAAATATATAAAAGGCATAACGTTAATAAGAAGATATAAACTTAAACGACTACCTAAAATCATAAATAATAATTCTCAATTCTCTATTTTAAAGTCACATAAAATCGTAGGTTTTTAAATCTATAACTTTCATATATTTAAAGTACATAAATTATAAATAATGAATTGTAATTAAATCCCTTAATTACACAAAATTATAAATATCATTAAATCATATGTATATGTATTTATATGTTTTAATTCCACATAAAATCATAGAATTTCAAACATTTAAATTTCCGTGCATGCTCGTAGTGATTGATCACACAAAACCCTAATTTGCTAAAGTCAACACAGTTAAGTACATAAATGTTCACACAACATTTAATACAGTTTACGTTCAGTTAATGCCAGAAAAGGACCTGAAAACACAGATTGTCACAAAATGTTACAATAAACTAACCTCGGAACCTGTAATATGAGATTTTAAGAAGTGTTAAGACAGACACTAAAACATTTAATCCATTGGCTATGATTTTTATCAGAATTGGGAAATTTGTCATTAGCACGTTAAGATTCACAAAGACTTAACGCACGCGGACCTTATCTTTCTACCACTTCACGAAGACCTGTTGTTATAGTGAAGGTGAGCATGCAACCTTCGTCTATTTAAAATTTTGGGGCTGATTTACACGTTTGTTAGTTAAGAAATATTAAGGTATAATATTATCATACTATTAGAAACTTATGCTAGTTGATAAATAATTTTAGACAGTCTGCGAGACCGATCAACATGACATATATTTATAAGCATATAGATATATCTTATCACGTCGACACCGTTATCCCGCATGGCGGCCCGATGAAGTGGAGGCTAAAGTTAATCTTATTGGATGCGAAGGGAGTACTCTTCCTTTCAAGTATTTGGGATTGGAGGTGGGGGAAAATATGAACAGGGTTAGGAGTTGGAAGCCTAGTGTTGAGTTATTTGAGAAAAGGATCTCGAGATGGAAAGCTTCTAGGTTGTCCTTGGCTGGGAGACTCGTTTTAGTGAAGGCAGTCTTAGATAGTCTCCCTCTTTATATTTTCTCTATTTATAAGGCCCCTCTAAAGGAGTTTCAAAACCTCAAAAAAGATCCGATTCGAGTTCATATGGGGGAGGATGGGTGACAAGAGAAAAGTTCATTGGGTAAGTCGGGATGTAATCTGTCGTCCAAAAGAGGAGGGTGGGTTGGGCCTAGTCCCGTTAGAAATTATGAATTTATGTTTGCTCTCTAAATGGCTTAGGAGGTACAACGTGGATCAAAATAGTCTTTGGAAAAGGGAAATCTTAGGGACACCATGGTGTACCTAACTTGGGTACACCATGGTGTACCTAACAATGATTAGCATGTTATGATGGGCCTAATAATGATTAGTATAGAGTGGTGTGCCTAACAATGATTAGCACATATATAATATTTAATTGTTACATTATTAGAGTTTTTTTTTTACAAAACTAGTGTAATTTTTAAACTTATTTACCAAATTGGTGTAGTTCAAAAAATATTTACCAAAATAAGTGTTTTTATGAAAACTTCACTTTCTCACTCTTATTTTCATTGGATATTTAATTTCACTTTTATTCTTATTAGAAAAAATGAATTATAAAAAAAAAGTATTTCTAATAAAATTTAAAAAAAAAACTTGTTGGGAGCGTGATGTTTAAAAAAGGCATTTTTGATGTTTTATAATTTTGTATATTAGTTTTACATAGTTTGAGTTCTTTAAAAAAAATTGTGTTGTTCTTCTATATGTGTTTTTTTTCAATTTTTATAAAAATATAAATAAAAAAATTTATTAAAAAAATAAATAAAATACTTATGCAAATTGAGAAAAATTCACATAACGATTTATAAAAAATAAAGTTAATTTTATTATAAACTTTCAAAGGATATTTTTAAACTGGACAGCTATTTTTATCTATTAGGGTAGCTATTTAATTAAAAAAATTATAAATTTTCTTAAAAACTATTCCTTTTAGCTATTTAAAAAAACATATTTATAAATTATACAAGTCATATATCCTATAGCTAGAGTTGCGAGTTTGGAACCCATTTAAAAAAAACTAATCACAAGCCAAGCTTGAACTTAATGCTCACGAGTCTACATGAGATTGATAAGTGAAGTTTGAGTTTGCGAGTTTGGGCTTGTTTTAGCTCGACTCGACTCAAGATTTTGGCGTGTCGGTCTCGAATAACAAAATATAAAAAACTTACAAAAGTTTTTAAAAATAAAAGATCAGTTTAATTAAACAAAAAAAAAATTTGATTACGCAAGGAAACGGCATACAAGGTAGTCACAAAAGTTTCTTTTTAACATTTCAATAGAGACATTAATTTTTTTTATCTCTACTCTAGTAAGTGATATTGATTTTTGAATTCTAAAAATACTTTGAAAATAAATAAACAATTTAAAGTTATATGTTTTATACCAAATTATATTAATGTAACAGTAAAAATAAAAATTTAGTAAATTCTGAATATTTGGTTTTATTTTCACGATTACAATGTACAAATAAGAGATTAAATAAGTGTATAACTAACTTTTTTTTTAAAAAAGTGTATAACTAACTAAATATTTGGTATAACTAATTAAATTATTATGGATTGACAAATTGTCATATACAATTCTCAAAGTTCATAGAATGCTACACTTATTAGGCTATCCGTAGTGGATGGAGCCCCGGGTGGGGGGTTATGCGCCATGTGGCGGATGACGTGGAAATGGGGGGTTATGAGGTAAGGTGTGTAGTGGGGGTTATGAGGATGGGGGTTATGAGGTATACCAATAAGAAAAAAGCAAAAAAAAAAAAGAAAAAAAAAACATGAAACTCCTCCTCCTTCAACGGCGCCATTAACATGGCGCTCCTTCAAATTTTGGCTAAGATGGCGCCCCCGGGGGTGGGTACGGGCGTTATGAAGGGCGCTATGGGCTCCATGGCGCCCCCATGGAGCCCCACTACGGATAGCCTTATTATTACATCTTGGGTACACAATGATTTACCTAACCTTAGATACACCATGGTATACCTAATAACCATCGAAGAAAGGTGATTTATGGTTTGCATGACAATTATTGTGTTGCTGGAATTGTTCCTTGTAAGAGGGGCAGTAATGGAATTTGGCAAAAAATCTATAAAGTGGAAGATGTCATCCTCAAAAGCTAGGAATTAAGGCTAGATTGTTTTATGTGTCATGAATGAGGAGCTTGGGTTTGGAAAGGAGATGAATCCGGTGCTTATTCTGTGAGTTTTTTGAGGAGACATTTGTTGAAGTCGGACTCCCCAAGAGCAACCAAGTTCCCTAAATGGTGCGCTCTTATTCCGGCCAAAGTGAACGTATTAATGTGGAGAGCTTCTATTAACTTGATCAAGCGTAACATCCATATTAGATCGCCTTTATGTCCGGTTTGTGAAGATTTAGAAGAGTCCGCAGAGCACTTATTTATAGGTTGTAGGTTGGTGGCGGACGTTTAGGGTATTGTGGTGACTTGGTGCAAAAGCCCTCCTTTGTTTGCTTTTTCGATCAACGATATATGTTCTTTTTCATTGACGGGCTTGGCGATCAAGAGGAAATCGGCTCTGGTGGACGCAGTCCTTAGAACGTGCTGTTGGATCTTATGGTGTTGTAGAAATGATATTATTTTTAAACCGTAGGAGGACGGTAAATTGTATCATTATAGAGATAAAGTCCGTTAGTTTCTTTTGAGTTAACACTAGGGCAAAAGGATGGAAAATTCTTGGGAGGACTGGTGTAAGTTCTCGTTTTGATGTTGTAGTTTGTTTTTGCCCCGTTCTAGTTTTTTGCTAATGGGTGCCGTTGTTAATGAAATCGCCGTTTTAAAATAAAATCTTTACTATATTGAAGAATATATATTTGTAAAAATTTGACCTAATACCGGTCTTGCATATTTTTTGGTGCCCAAAAAGTGCACTTAACTAAACTGTTATTGATAATATATCTTATGAAATTGATTGTCTCTTATTAATTATTGGCATACATGTTTGTTTTTCTTTCTAAAAATACTTTTTTTTTGAACAGCGACTTTATTACTCAATCTCTTTCCTAATATCATCCACTAGTTTAGTCTAGTGGCAAAGGTGTGTATGGCTTCTTATCAATAGGCCTTGGGTTTAAGTCCCACTTGTAACAAAAAAAACAAAAATAAGGGTTACAAGTTGAGTCAAGGGGTTTTCACACCAGTGATGAGTTTCCTCCTGATAGTGATTGAAGATGATCGGGTGGATGGTGTAATGTCCCCGTCAGTGATCCAAATTTACCGTTTAAAAAATAAAAAACCTTTTTCCTAATAATATGTTTAAAAATAGTATAGCATATTTAACATGTAGGTCATATCTTCAATGCTATGAATGAATCCCTGGATTCTTGGAGCCTCCAAGCGGAGATTTTTTTTTTTTCAGCTTTATAATTCTTCTTTTCGGCAATCTTTTTTTTATCTCTCTCTTTTTTTTTTCTTTTTCTTTCTTTTAGGTTTTCTTAGTTTAAGTAAGTTCCACACTATTGAGTTCAAGTATATTACATCTTGTTTGTTATTTTTGTTTGATATCGTTTTGCAGTCGTTTTATATTTTATGTTTTATGTTACGCTTTAGTATATTAACTGCTTTTTTTTCTAATTTTCTCCAAGGGTCTTGTATGACGTGGAAGCTTGTTGTAATTCTGATACAGTTGATTCGGATATGATTAAAAGGAGGGGGATAAAACTACCCTAACAAACTAAAATATATCATAAAAGGATGGGGAGGGGGACAACTAAAACTACCATAAACCAATTAAAATAAATTATGTTATTTTTACCATTAATATCATAAAACTATCCTAAGTGGTGATGGTGGTGTTTAGCGTAAAGTTGAGACTACCCTATCACTAAAAGACAAGAAAAATCGAACACATTTTTCTCGGCTTGTAGTTCGTGAACTTTATCCATTGATGATGTGTGTTCGGTCAGGATGACATCACATTCATCCCTCACAGACAAAGCAACAACTAGCCGCCTCAGCCGACCGACCGGCCCCAAGGCCAGACGGTCGGCACGACACTCGTCTAACAAATACTTACAGACCAATGCTCAATACACATACCTACCGGGCGCCACTCCACCCGACCGGACACACTGATCAAGAGATTACCCAAAATGGGCACTGTAGCGCTCTGACCCGACCACCAGGTCAGTCGCATAGAGTACCTGTTCGGGTAATGCAGCATTAATTACACACCTAGACAAATGTTGAGGGTTATAAATACCCCCAACCACCAGGTAAGGATTCATTCATTGCTCACCACTCGTCCTAATTCTTAATCTGATAACGAATACTGATTCTCACGCCCGAGCTTGGTCGCAGGACACCCTGTCCTGCCCTCCAAGAACAATAGTGTTTTCTCTTTTGCAGGTAATCCAGAAGATCCAAGTGTTCCAATCAGATCCCGATTTATTTAGATAGTCACCCGATAGATCGACTGCCCGGATGGTTCGTCCTAGGCCTGTCCTATCCGACCGTTTGGGTAGCCTGATTCTATATTGGCGCCATCTGCACGGTACTTCATCAAGAAAGCATGTCAGAAACTTCAGATGCCGGGTTGGGTTTCACCACCCCAACCGCGTGTCCGCCAAACGAAGGCGCATCAGAGGGAACCGACTCGACAGTGTTAACTCTGACACCAGAGTTAGTCAGCAGAAACTTCATACACCTCAGACAGGTAATGAATGACTGTGCTGCAACATAATGCTTGAAAGGGGTACGCCTACAATTGTCATATGATGACGAGGCTCCACAGATCGACGCAACTCTCCCAACCCTGAACGGGACGAGCAGCGCCTCCCGGCCGACAACAGTGGTCACAGACAGCACTAAAATAATTTGGGATTGGGTACCCTTAGGGTTTGTGGTAGAACTGTCGCTAACTCGGTACCACCACAGCGAGAACCGGGTCGGCCGACACGAATACCAACCCAAGGGCATCTGCAGCTGTCACCTCCTTTGCAGCAACATATTTTAATTACTGTTCCCACATATATGGATACCAGCCATACCAGTCGGTCTTCCCACAACAACAATTCTTACCAGCTTACTACCCATATGGGCCACAAACATTCCAGATGCCGCGGGCCCCACAGTTCCCACCGATCAGTCATGTTCAAACTCGACCACCTAGTGCAGGGAAGTACTCCCACTCGGGCACTACCTGAAAGGTAGCGAGTTAGCGACAGTTCTACCACAAACCCTAAGGGTACCCGATCCCAAATTATTTTACATACGGATTTCACATGCCGTATTTATTTTAGTTTTATATGCTATGATCAGTTGGGATGTACTCAAGTAAGAAATTTTGCTTCTTTGGATAAAAGCTATGTTCGACATCTTGTTTTAATGTATTTTATGAAGTTATAGTTTAGAAATGTATTTTAAATAAGGGTGTGTCCGGTTAGGAAAAATACACATACTAAATTCTCGTACACTATTTTTCTTTTTATTTACTTGTTATGTCAACCACCGGCCCAAGCTGTTCCACAGATTCTTGTGAAGCCCAATAAGTTGCAGCCCACTGTCCAATAAGATATTGAAAGCCCTGTAAGTAAAAGCGATGAGGAATAAAAGTGCAATCCATGAAACTAAATCCACCCATCGAATTCTACTCTAGGTCATACAACTTTACCACTAAACTAAATTAAGAAGTTATTTTATGTAATTGTTTTTCTATGTTTTTATCATTTGGCATAGCCAAGCATCCTTTGAGGGGATTATAAAATATCAAACAAAAGCATCATAGTCCGACCATGAAATCTTGTCGAGATAGGCATCAAACAAATTTTGATTTTTAAGGCCCAAAACATTTCGTTGGTTGAAAGTTCACGTTTCATCTTTTGACACCTAGAAAAGAGTTAAGCGATTTGGTTTTGCTATACAAAAGTGTTTAGCGGCGCAGTTTGCTATGCATTTTACTTAAAAAAGGTCACTATGGATTCATGTTCAAAAAAAAAAAAACTTTTGATTTATTTACACTTTCTTGTAGTCACTTGTAAAGGTGAACGATTTGGAGGTGTGAGTGTGGGCCACATAGAAACACCACCCCGCCTTTACCTGAGAGGTGATTGTAATTTGTAAGTGATGGCGTAATTGGGGCATGGGTTTGAGTGAGATTAATTAGTTTTTAGTTGTTTTAACAAATACAAATTATATAACAATTACATAGTTTTGTATTTTTGTACAAAATAAATCTTTCACTCACTTCTCATACCGTATACCCAGTTGTGTTAGTGAGATGTGAGTGTTGTGATGTGTATACATGTGACAACTCTCGAACTCACTTGTTACAATGGTATATCATATATCCTAAGTACACTGTGAAAACCCACTTTCAATAAAATTTATAATAAAAGCTAGATTCATGCTTAGAATATTGATATGGTGATATTGTTTCTGTTACACTTAATTTGGTAAAAGATGTTTCTTTCTTTTTGTCTTTTTTTTTTGTACTTTTTTATATTTTGGTATGTATCTTTGGATCGTACTATCTAGCTTCTTAGTAGATATTTTGTTTTAGTAAAGTTTCCCCCGTTCAAAAAGTTGTTAAAATATATCTACAATTAGGTGTAAATTGGTTAGAAGCTAGAGAGATGTATTTATGTAAAAGTGAATTGGCAAAGTATATTTATAATGATTGTGTGAGATGCATAAAGTAACTTGACAGTAGTAGTAAAGAAACAACATATAACTCACTAAATACCTAAGGATGTAAAAAACGCTAGTTGGTTGACTGAGTTTAAGGGATCAATCGACGATTAATCAAAGATTAATTGATAATTAATTGTCCTTTACAGGATTTATCGGTGATTGATTGGTAATCGGTTAAAGGCCGCTAAGCGATTTGTCGGCAATTAATCGGAGGCTTGGCGTGATTTTTACAACCATGCTAAATACCCAATAGACACCGACCCTGAATCTAGATCCAGTGACGATAACAAGCCTACTATTCAAGGGCGCAGCTTCTTAGGGGCGGGGAGGGGCGACCGCCCCTGCGGTTTTTTCGTCCAGAAACACTTTTTTCGTGATTTTTTGTTATATTGTTTATAAGTATTAAATATCGCCCCTTCGGATTACAAAAACAAAAGGCCTACTAGCTCAATTGGTTAAACTGGTATTCTAATAACCCAGACGTTTTAGGTTCGAAACTTGTACATGTATTTTTTTTTTTTTTTTTTGTCGTCCCTTGTTGAACAGAAGGTGACTTTCACAGGTTCAATACTTAAGATCAATTTGTTCCTACTTTACACAAAAACATTCTTAGCTCATTTGGTTAGAGTATTGTCTTAACAACATAGAGAACTCATGTTCAAGACTTACGCTCGTGAGATTTTTCTTTTCTTTTACTCCTAAAGTATTGTGAACAACATAACATGTTACCAACATGAGACCTAAATGGTAGTTTATGTTCTAGAGTTATTCCCTATCCAAATGGCAAGTTAGTTTGTAACTTTCTTCAATTTTTATAGTTACTTAGTTAAAAGGTTTTTGATCTATTTCATATGTTCATTACTTAATTACTCATTCGTTTCTTTAACCAAATGGCTCATTAGCTTAGTTGGTTAGAGTGTTGTGATAATAACTCCAAAGTCCTAGATTCAAGACTTACATTCGTCGTATTTTTTTATTTTCTTCCCTTGGTGAAGGGTGACTTTCATAAGTTCATTTCTTAATCGCTCGTTCGTTACTTCGTCGTAAAACTGATTCTTAAGTAATCGACTATCAAATTGATACTATTGTGCATGTTTGAGACCTGCATGGACCATTTTTTTCTTTTCAAAAATTAAATTCATATTTATTGTTGGACCCGATCTGAATCGGATCCCCGACTCGAACATATAGGATATATATGATAGGAAAAAAAATTAATGTTATCGCCCCCGCGAGAAATTTTTTCAAGCTTCGCCACTGTTACTATTCCCGTGACAAACAATTTGTTTATCGGATAACGAGGGCCACTGCAGAGTATATTACCTCTATTCAAAGACGCTGCTTTAGGGGCTAAACAATTCAAACATCTTACCGAACTGAGGTATACAAAATCCAACGGAAATGGCGACAGGTATAGAAAGAGATAGCAATCAATTTGAATCTCAGAATTAGCTTGGTTCTTGTGGTAGTTTGTCTAAGATTTAACAAGAACCAAGCTCTGAGGTTGAAATTGATTGTCATTTCTTTTATATTTGTTACGGGTGCGATTATACACCTCGGTTTGAATGGCTTAGCCCTAAAAGAAGCGGCTTCAAGTAGAGCGGTAAGCTCTGACTGCAATGCGTTTGATCACATCAAACTTTTGGTGAAGAAGAAAATTTGGTGAAGATGATGTATAAGTAACAATTGAGAAGTAAAAAATAAAGTTAGGTGAAGAAGGAAGTGACAATTGAAAAGTAAAATAAACTAAAGATAGAAAATTTTGTTACAAGTAGCTGTCAACATGAGTTGTTATTTTTTGCTTTTCTTTTAATCTTTTACTTTTAATTTAATAATTTTCTTTTAATTATTTAAGTCTCTAATTATTTATTTTCTTTTTTACTATTTCGAGTATTTAATTTTTTTCCTATATCAATATCAAACACGTTTAATGTAGATTGAAAAATGCTTAAATTAAGATTGGTGTTTTAAAGGAGGGACGTAACTAGAAAAATATCTAGGGAGGTTCATAGAAATAAAATTCTCAAACATTGATATATAAAAGAAAAAGTTAAAATTACGATTTCATTAGATAAGTACAAACTAACGGAAAAGTCTTATATTTTAAAGTTAATATTTTCAGTTATCTATTTTTCAAAAGCATTCCGTCATTAGTTTAGTTCTTGACATCCATAAACGCTCCATCAACTAACAATTAGCCTATCTATATCTATATCTATCTAGAGAGAAGTTCACGTAAGAAGTTTATGCAAAATAAGAAGGATAAGAAGGAGGGCAAATTTGAAAACATGCATATTTTTCACTTTCCCCCCAATTATTAAAACGTTTATAACTTTTACATACGATATTATTTTTTTATAAAAATTTCACCATAAAAACAAGCGTTTTTTATCTTTAAAACCCATACAATATTGCTATATATATAAAAAAAATTGTGAATGAGCTGAATATATAACACAACAACCTGAACATATGACACAATAACACAACGACTTGAACATATGACACAATGACCTGAACATTTGTTCAGATCATTGTGTCATTGTGTCATATGTTCAGGTCATTGTGTCATTGTGTTATATGTTCAGGTCAATTGTGTCATACGTTCAGGTCGTTGTGTCATATGTTCACGTCATTGACATAATTTTTTAATTTTATTTTTTATATAGCAATATGGTATGGGTTTTAAAGATAAAAAAACGCTTGTTTTTATGGTGTAATTTTTATAAAAAAATAATATCGTATGAAAAAGTTATGAAGGTTTTAATAATTGGGGGGAAAGAGAAAAATGGGCAATTTGACCAAATTGCCCCTCCGTGTACCTGACCATTTATTTTTGAGTTTTAATTAAGGGATTAAATCTGGGTCATTGATCATCAGATCTAACGGATGAGAAGACTTCTTATCCTTCTTATTTTCACCTAACTTCTCATTATAACCTCACTCTATCTATCTATACTCTATACTATATAATAAACACAAGTTTTTTATGTCTAGGTGGCACAATTTAAAGTGTGCCACCTAGGATTAGCTTATGTGTCATTTTTATAGAATTTGAATTAAAAAATTAAATGATATTTACAAAAAGGAAAGATCTTATAATTAAAAATCAAAAAATTAAATTATTTCCATACAAAATTATCCATATTTGTTTTACAATACCATAACTTTGATTCATCATATCTTCTTCATTTCTTAGTGAAAATTTAATCAGTAAATTGCTTTGGATTCGTGAAAGAAAACCTAACAAAACTAGATCCATATTGCTTAGGTTTCAATCAACGAATGATGGTGAACGAATAAAAAAACAAAGTCGTGACTTTCTAAACCCACAATTGATGAACTTAAACTCCAATTCGATCATTCGTTTAATATTTAGAAAAAAAACATTTTATCTTTTACTTCGTTTATTTTTTTATATACCACAGTCTCTGGTATTTACCCGGGGCACTAACTAGTAAATTATTAAATACCTAACAACTCATACCTATTTCATACTCTTTTAACATTTTTTAATATTTATGTTGCAATGAAAATAAACGGAGCAAGTGAAGAGCTACACTGCTACAAGTACAAATGACAATAGATTATAAATACCATAAAGTATTGGATAAATATTCTCCTTAAAAAAATATATATTATAAATACTATAATATATTTTCTTTATTCATTCAAATATAGACAACGCAACAATACATCAATAAATTATGATTAAATAAAGGGTTATTTGTTTAAATTAATCTTAATTTCGAGTTTTTGGTCGGGAACACTTCCAACTAATGAAATAAGTAACATCGCTCTCAACTATTGACCTTTTTTTCTTTCACCACTCCCTCCGTTAATTTTTTTAACACCGTTAGTTTAAAGCTTACGTGACGTCCTATGTGGCTAAAAATGTCAGCTGGACATTTCACGTGGCATAAAAAGTTTATTAAAAAAAACTAACTCAAATCAAAAGAAACAAAAGAAAGAGAAGAGAGAGACGTCACCCCTCCCCAGTCCCCTCTTCTGCTTCTCCTCCTTTCCGTTCACCAGCGACATTAACCCAGCCCCCTTCGTTCTCCGGCGGCAACAGCGGTAGCTGCTACGGCGACAGTGATTCTGTTAATTGTTGATAGCAAATAAATAATTAGGGGAAATTAAATGAAGAAATTAACCACCTCGTCTTCAGCGACAGAGTGATACTTGTTAACAAGCTTAAGAAACTCAAACCTGCGGCGGAGTTCTCGAATCAGACCAGGACCGTAGATCGGCTGTCAAAGGCCTCCGCCGCCGTACGACGGAGGTTGGCGAGCTCTTCACGGATTACTGAACACGAAGGTGAGTGAAGAGCGAGTGAAGGCGAACGTGTCCGATGCGGTGGAGATCGAAAGAGAACTTGTGTGCGACGCGTTACCGTGCGCAGAATCCTTTTGATTGGATGGAACTGATTTTGTTACAGGGGAAGACTAATTTTTTTGAGAAGAGAGATGGGGAGTATCAGAAGGCTTTTTTGATGTCGGGTTTGAATGGAAATGCAGATTCTCATGTGTTCTAGATGTATGAGGATTTCTGATTTCATTTCTAGGGCTCCAATAATCATCTCAAAGGTGTGCTACTGCTAATGTTGTGATTCTATGTTTATGTGCCTTAAATCTGTTTCCACAAGTTATCGAATAGAAGTTTATGAGCTTCAATTTCTTGTATTTGCAATGGTGTCTGGAAATTTATTAGGGATGGAGGAGAGTGTCTAGTGTTTTTTATTCTCAAATAAGGGATAAGATGTGTCATCATACACGTGGCACTTTAATTTAAATTTTTTTTATTAAAACTTAGTCAAGTAGGATGCCACGTAGGCTCCAAACTAACGCTGTTAAAAAGAACTAACGGATGGAGTGTTGAAAGAAAATAGGTTAATAGTTTGGAGTGGTGTTGGTTATTTTGTTAGTTGGTAGTGTTACCGGTCAAAAACTAATAGTTATAATTATTTTAAGCCAATAACCCTAAAATAAATGGGTGGAATTGAGAATTGGATTAAAGTATTAAACAAACTTTGCATAGTTGCATTAATTCCGACAGCCGTGTTCGTCCACTTATGATCGACTGACCGGCTACTTCCCAATTTTGATTTCCTATCGACAATCAAGATATAGAAGTGAAGTAATGAAATATGTATTTAGTATAAGGGTACTGGATGTCGGGACTATTGGGTATTCTGATTTTCGATCGGCGATCAGGATTCCAAAAGTTTTTTTTTTTCATTTTTTTTAAATGGGTATAAAGGTATTTAGTTAGGTAATAGTTTTTTTAAATGAGTATTTAGATAATGGGCTATAGTTAGATAATGGACTAAATGATAAAACATGTATTTAATTAGGTAATAGACTAAAGGTTTTATAATGTCTAACACGGGCTTACGAGTTGTTTTAGAGGTAGCACACCATATAAAATTAAAAAAACAATTATGGGTGGTGCACATGGACCCCTTGGTCCCCAATTACTTTGGCCCCTAGTTTATAGTGTGTTAGTTATTTTTTAATAGCGATAAGCAATGTATACACCACACGCCTAGGAAGAAAGTAGACTAGGGAATTAAAAACGATTACAAAAACATTAGACCATCCGCAACGCTGATGACTATCCTTCCCACAAACAGTGTTAGTCACTGGCCACATCAGCTTTTTACATGTCCTTCCCACAAACAATTTTTACCCCAATACAGCCCTTCCAACAAACACACCTATATTAACTGATTTAATATTGGTTCGTGTGTGTGAGAAAAAGAAGGAACAAAGGGCAATGCCCGTCTAGAAAGGCAGAAGAACAAAATTAAATCAAGGGCTAGCCACCTCAACACGCCCTTCACACGGGTTGTTGCCACCTCACCTTTTCACCCCTTGATGTGTTCTGGTTTTCCTTTACGTTTTTATACATTTTAAGTTGGTCTTGGGTCATTTTTATCAGCTTTTGATTACTTTTGGTTAATTAAGTGTTAATTAGAGTTTTCAAGTGTTTTTGTAGTTATTGGTTCTGATCCGGGGCTAATTGAGTGACGGAGAAGTTTGAAGAAGAAATAAAGAATAAACTGCTGAAAAGTTCAAACTAGGTGTATCGCCTAGAAGAAATGTTAACTTGATGTACCAATAAATATAAATTGAGTTGAATTTGGATTAATACCATTGACTTTTTTCATCCGGAGCACTTGTTGATTTTGACCCAAAGTGATCATATATTTGATCGAAAACTGTCAAATTTTAGGAACCAAAAACACTCAGGGGGCGTTTGGTATGATGGAATTCGTGGGAATTCATTGGAATTGGAATTCGAATTCCATTCCATAATGTGTTTGGTTCGCGGAATTCAGTGTGATTGGAATTTGAATTCCATATTTAATGTGTTTGGTTAATAAGGGAATTGGAATTGGAATTTGATTAGATTCCATCAAATTCCTTCATTCAATGGATTTCACATTACTTCATAATAATAAAGGATTTCACATTCCTTTCACACCGAAGACAACTACCCGACTGAACCAGACCGTGGACCGAACCGATCGGACCCGCCGGACTCGACACCCGGACCAACCGACCCGACCCCCGAACTGGACTGACCAGACCCGACCCCCGGATCCGACCGACCGGACCCGATCCCCGGACCCGACTGACCAGACCCGAACCCCAGACCGGTCTCTCGGACCGGCTGGACCCCCGATCGTACCCGTCCCGACCCTCAGACCGGACCAGACCGACCGGACCCCCGGACCGGACTGACCGGACCCCACCCGACCCAGAACCGACCGGACCCCCCAACCCGACCGGACCCCCCAACCCGACCCAACCCCCGGACCCGACCCAACCCCCAGACCGGACCGACGGACCCCCGGACCGGACCCCCGGACCGGACCCGACCGGACCAACCGGACCCCACCCGACCTCGGACTGACCGGACCCCCGAACCCGCCCGGACCCCACCGGACCCCGGACCCCGGACTGACCGGACCCCCGGACCGGACCCGACCGGACCCCCGAACCGGACCCGACCCGACCGGACCGGACCAACCGGACCCCACCCGACCTCGGACTGACCAGACCCCCGGACCCCCGGACCGGACCAACCGGACCCCACCCGACCTCGGACTGACCGGACCCCCGAACCCGACCGGACCCCGGGACCGGACCCGACCCCCGGACCCGACCCGACCTCCGGACCCAACCCTCGGACCCGACCCGACCCCCGAAACGGACCGGACCGACCGGACCCCACACGACCCTGGACCGGACCGATCGGACCCCCGAACCCGACCGGACCGGACCGACCGGACCCCACCCGACCCCCGGACCCCACCCGACCCTCGGACCGACCCGATCCCCGGACCCGACCCGATCCCCGGACCCGACCCGATCCCCGGACCCGACCCGACCCCCGGACCCGACCCAACCCCCGAACCGGACCAGACTGACCGGACCCCACCCGACCCGGACCGGACCGACCGGAACCCGATCCCGATCGGACCCCACCCGACCCCGGACTGGACCCCGGACCGACTAAGCCCGAGCGATTGAAACCGACCCCCCGGTCCCCACCGACCAGACCCGAACCCCGGACCGAACCGCCGACCGCACCGGACCCTGGACCCGACCCCCGGACCGACCGACCCTGGTCCGGTTCGTTCGGTTTAGGGTTCGGGTCCAGGGGTCCGGTCCAGTCGGTCCGGGTGTCGAGTTGGTCGGTCCGGTCCGGTCCGGGGGTCGGGTCCGGTCGGGTTCGGGGGTCGGGTGGGGTCCGGTCGGTCCAGTCCGGTCTGGTCAGGTTCGGGGGTCCGGTCGGTCCGGTCCGGTTCGAGGATCGGGTCGGGTCCGGGGGTCGGGTCCAGTCCGGGGGTCCGGTCGGGTTCGAGGGTCCGGTCGGTCCGAGGTCGGGTTCGGGGGTCCGGTCGGTCCGAGGTCGGGTGGAGTCCGGTTGGTCCTGGTCTCGGGTGGGGTCGGGGTCGGGTCGCGGGGGTCGGGTCGGGTCAATCTGGGTATCGGTCTGGTCCAGGGGTCGGGTCTGGTCGATCTGGGCGGTTGGGTCCGGTCGGTCTGGGGGTCTAGTTAGGTCGGACTGGTCTGTGAGACGGGTCCAGTCGTGGTTTTTATTGAATTTTAATTTTAAAAATTAAATCCAATTATTTTGGATTTGAATTCCATAGTGTGTTTGGTTCGCGGTTTTTTTTAGTGGAATTGGAATTTGAATTTAAATTCCAATTCCTTCAAATTCCAATTCCTTTGAATTCCAATTCCAAATCCAATTCCAATTCCAATTCAAATTCCAACGAATTCCGTGAACCAAACGCCCCCTCAAGTTCCCAAACTAGATTGCATTACCTAGTATATGAACAAAAAATAATGTGAACAACCTAGAGTCAAAAGAATATATGAACTAATCCAAATACGAACACAACACAATCAGATAGTCATTGTGACGTATAGAAATCAAACTGAATAACTTTCAAGAAAGTACACGAGATTGACTAGAAACCCTAAAATCGAAGGGAAGACAATGACAGAGCGGATGAGAAGCAACGAGTAAACAATTGAAACCCTTGAATCCACTCCTTGAGAAGTTGACGGTTCAAATATCAGCCCACTTTACCACAAGCCCATATCATTCTTCACCATCTATTGGATCCAATAGACGCATGATATAGAATAAGAAACAATCCACAATTATTAACTATGAATAAATGTTTGAATTAATAATAAAAATTGAATTATCTTTTTTAACAAAAACAAATAATCATATGACGGTTTCAAAATTAAAACATAGAGGGATGTTTAAAAGTGAATAGTAAAAAAAACGGCAACCTCAAAGAACCGGCTCGAATGATCTCTTATTGAACTCATTTCAACGATGTTAGAATCAGTATCTCGAACCATTAACAAGTTTAGCTTTTAGGGTTTTGTTTTTTTTTTAAAAACATTTTAGGTTTTTGGATTTTAGAGTTTAACTTTTAGGTCTTAGATAATATGATTTGAGGTTTAGGGCTTAAGGTTTAAGTATAAAATTTAGCTTTAGGGTTTAGGTTTTAGTTTATGTCAAGCCATGAGATTTATCTCTTAAAATTTAGATGTTAGATCTTAACGTTAACTTTTAAGGATTAGCTTTAGCTTTTAAAGCCTCAGTAATAGTTCAACTATCCGATTTTAATACCGCAAAAATGAATTTGATAAGAGTTTAGTTTATTTGAGCCGGTTGCTATAATCTCCCATTTTCTATCGTCTCCTTTTGAACTTATCCATAGATACTAATTTGTTTGTATATGGGGACAAAGAGCATCTTGTGTGGTTTACAATGACATGGAGATGATGCATGAGCATGAGAACCAAATCCCAACACAAATAGTAACAACAGGAAGAAGAGTGTCATTTTAAAAGCATAATTTTCGATAACTAAAAGATCTACAAGATTTATCGATAACTACTTAGAATGTCATTTTAAAAGCATAATTTTCGTATGTTTATCATTATAACTTATTTTTTTTGTTTTATTTAAGAACATTTTCTATTACAATTTAATTTTTGAATGGGGCCTATTTTTTTAAGCTTGAACAGGGCTCTTAAATTCTCAGGAGTTACCCTGCTCCTGTAAAATAACATAATATAAAGAGCATCAAAAAACTTACGATAAACCAAAAGCATAAAAAACTTGCACACAGAAGGCATAAAAAATTCAGGCTTTCGTCAATGCATTGAAAAAAATCTAGAAATCAGATTATGTCTAAGTTATGATTCTAGAAACCCTTGATATCTTTGGAACTAGGCATACTTATATTTAAGGCCTGACGAAAAGAAAATGATATTCATAAACAATTATATAATATAACAATTTTGATTTGAAAGAAATAGTATATATATAGTTATTTTTAATTTGACCATAACTTTTTTATTCTTTTACACTTTAGTCCTTTCTTTTGTTTTACTTTGATCACATAACACTTCTAGAATTTTTTAACTTGGCCACAAACTTTTTGTATTTTAACATTAATCATAAAAGTTTTAGTGCTTTTCACTTTGGCCACAAAGTATAGGATTTTTTTACTTTAGACACATTTTTTTATAATTTTATACTTTACGATGAAAGGTTATAGTTTTACGTTTTATACCTATTAACTTTTATACTTTCGTTTTTTAGCATACTTTCAAGAAACTTTTTTAGTTATATGTTTTATTACCCTTAAGTTTTTAACTTTTGTTATGTTGTTTTTTAAATTTTGTCGTCTTCTACTTTAATCACGAAACTTTTATAATTTTACATTTTATACCCTTTAGGTTTTCAACTTTATTATACTTTTAGAGTTTTTGATTTTGACGACGACTTTTTATAGTTTTATACTTCGACGACACAACTTTTAGACTTTGACTTTTTATTCCCTAAAATTTCCTACTTTAATTTTTTTGATATACTTTTTTTTATAGTTTTATACTTTAACGACATAACTTTTAGACATTGACATTTTATTCCCCTAAAACTTCCTACTTTCATTTTTTAGTATGCTTTTAATAATTTTATACTTTCACCACAAAACTTTTAGACTTTTATGTTTTTACCCCTTAACTTTTCTACTTTCGCTTTTTAGCATACTTTTAAAGTTTTCGACTTGGGTCAATACTTTTTTTAGTTTATACTTTCACCACATTAAAACGTTTTTTACTTGAACTGACGGGTAAATGGATGGCCTGTCGAAAAGCGCAGGTGAGTCACAAGATCAAATAAAACTGAACGACATTGTTATTGCAGGCCCGCCGCAACGCGCGGACGGGTCTGCAACTTGTTGAAGACATTCATAGAGTGAATGAAACTTACAGAATCTGGGCCTACAAATGTTATTGCTTTGATATCATCATCAAAGCCAAATGTTTGATGAACTTTTACATGCTGTGAAGAGTTTGAGAGTGAGAAACTGAGATTCAGAGCCGGGGGATAGGGCCGGCCCCGGGTATAGGCGGGGTGGATAACCCACCTAGGGTCCAGATTTTGGAAGGTCCGAAATTTTTAAAAATTTTATTATATAATATATAACTTTTTCTATACGTTTTAGTATTTGTGCGAAATATAAAAAAAAACCTTTTCAGCTCAGCCGATTAGTTTCTATACATGTAACGGGAGGTTGCTGGTTCAACACACGCAAACGTCATTTCTTTTTTATGGCCGCTGGTTTTGTTAAATTTTCAACAAAAAAAATATTTGTTTAAATTTAAACCCAATCGTTAAACTCTCAGTTTTTTTTTTTTTTTGGTTTAAACCCAAGTCGACGGTTTGATAAACATAAAGAGTGTTATAAAACTCAACTCTCCAAGCAACGCTCCAAGAACTCAATCGCCGGACGCTCATCCTCTCCGACTCTCCGCCTCACCCTGAATCTGACCAGGCGCTGAGGCGTCGCCGTCCAACGACCCCGGTAATATCTCTTATTTTCCTTTTGAAGTTTTAATTTAGGGCTTAATTTTTTGTTTACAAATTCAAAATTTTTAGGGTAATTAGATAGTTTCTATAATTTTATCAATGTTTTATATATTAGTGAATGGTGATTTAGGGTTAAATTTTGTGTTTATGAATAATGATCTTGGTGTAATTTAGAGTTTTAATGAATTAGGGTTTAATTTTGGTGTAGTTGAAAAGAAGAGTTAGAAAGTTTGTTTTAAATATGTCAACTGATTTATCTACCCAACTTGTGAGATCTTTTCATAATAGTTGAAGACATTGCAAGAGGTATTTATATTTTTTAAAGTAAACTTCGTTTTTAATCCCTAATGTTTGCATATTTTAACAATTTTAGTCATAACTTTTCGAAAATCCCAATTTAGTGTCTCACATTTCATCTTCTTTTCAATTTTGGTTACAACATTAACAATCGTTTAAAGAGCCGTTAGACCGCCCTCACATGGTCCCCACGTGAGTGGGTATTTTTGTTATTTCCGTTTGTTTTAAAGTATGAGTTAA
>JBCNJP010000003.1:14254115-14289195 GCA_039602395.1 Deinandra increscens subsp. villosa
CAACCCATGCATGCAACCTGATGGTTCTGCCCGACTATTCTGAGCAAATTCTGGATTTTTTTTTTCTGACAAAGCGGACCGTCCCACCTTGGATTAAACTTGACGATCCGCAACAACCATTTACTTAAAATGTGTCATTTTTGTAACTCTCTGTTTTGGGTACAAAATCTTAATGGATGTTTCTATAACTTTAAAACATATCAATAATTTGCTCATTATCTTGAACAACCTAAAAACTCGTTTATCTTAAAAATAAGAACACAAACATAACTTATATGTTTATAGGCTTCTGAGATTATCTTAACTTTTGTCCAAGAGCTCAAAAAGTAGTAGTTATTCTCTGCATGTGACCATCTAACCATAAGAAAGCTATTTCAAGCATCAAAACCCTAAAATGGGTAAAAAGAAAGGTGGATGTGTGTATGATCTAACCTTGTTACAGCCAATTCAAGCTTTCAAGAATGCTTCTTACACTTTTGGTTCATCCGCTTTGAGACTGTAATAGGTTACATGAACATAAAACATCCAAAATCTTGAAGAAAAGTTCACATTATGCATCACATAACACAAGAATGCATACCTCTTCTCAAATCGCCTTGCAATCTTCAATGGAGGAGTAACAAATCTTCTTTGGACGTCCCATAAGCTGGAATGCCAAGAGAGAGTGAGCAGAAGTTGAAATATGTGTAAGAATGAGGCGAAGTTTGTCTTTTATGCACTTACGCCTCAGATCTTGAGGATCGTCCCGTCTAAGCCAAAATGACTTTAGAGGGTTCGTTTCATTTAGGGTCTATTAGGGACACCCCCTTAAATTTTGGCTGGCACCCCTTATATAGGTGACTCTAAGGTCTAAGAGTTACCTCCAGATTTAAAAAGCTCACATAATGTCCTAAGAGTCACATATAAAGGGGTTGTCAGCCAAATTTTTATTATTATAATAAAAAATATTATTGTTATATTAATAATAATAATAATAATAATAATTATTATTATTATTAATACATATAAATAAACAACACAAATAAAATATGAGAAAATCTTCAGGGTGACATAAAGGGCTGGAGGTGAGATATGGAACTCCTTATAGGAGATTCAGCTCACCTCTTCAACCAAGAGGTCACCTATAAGGAGAAATTAAAGGTGACGCTAAGGTCTCGGAGTGACCTAAAGGGCTCACATCTTACCATCCAGGCTCCTTCTAAGGTCTCTGTGTGACCTATATTATAGCATCTCCTACGTATTATTACACCGTTACGTGCATACACACACACATACAAACACATACTAATACGTTATCAAACCACAAACATATATACATACATACATGATAGATTTTGACTTAATATATGTTTATATATACATACATATGGTCACGTGGATACAATCTCATATAAGAACACCGTTGTGCATATGTACATACACATACCAACACATTTACATGCACACACATACGTACATACAATATCAATATAAATAAACTTACTATGTGTTCATATATGCATACATTACACTTTTACATGTATATAAACATGCATCTCGCACGTACACATATGTAACATCCCGAAATCCGAACTAATTTAGCAAAAAAAATATTATTCCTGTTGGATAAATGGTGTCCTGACCCGACAAATTAACGAACCCGACCGATATTGACCCGTAAGAGTTACACCCGGGTCAACGGACTATTATATCTAATTAATTGTTAATTAGAAATAAACGAACTAAATGGTGAATTAAATAAATATTAATTATTTATTTAAATCGACAAAATCTATCGGTTCAAAATACTTGGTAATTAAAAGACGAGTCGATCAGTTGTTACCGGATTAACGGACTGATCGATTGGTGGATTAAAGGAGATCGCGACCGGGCCCAGTCCGTCTGGCCCCGGTCCGCGAAATTTAATAAAAGGGAGAAGGGAGGAGTTAATTGAAAGCAAGTTAAAAAAAACCCTAATCTCCTCCCTCCTTTCTCTCTCCCTGCGCCGAACCAGAGCCGAAGCCGGCTCCCTCGCCGCCGCCGCCGACCGCCGTCGCCGCCCGCCTCCACCATTGTGATCCTTGCTCATTACGATGGATCCCCGTCTAGCCAGTATCTGCGCCCGTCTCGAGAGCGAAGCCGTCGCAGCCCGAGCCGAAGCCGCAGCCCGAGCCGAAGCCGAAGCCGCAGCCCGAGCCGCCGCCGCGGCTCAAGCCGCCGCCGCCGCCACTGCCGCACATGCCCCGCCGCGAGACCACCGGCCGGTGGTCCTCGCGCTGCCGGCGCAACCAAGGCCGCCGCGCCCGGTCACGTCAACGTGGCCGGCGCCGCTATACCCGTTCGCCGCCGCCGCCCCTCCTCCGACCTCCGGCGAGTCGTTCGTCGTGGGTTCGGTCCCGGTGGCTATTCCGACGGAGAAGATTTTGTCACCACCACCGGTGGTATCTCTACCACCGCCGCCGCCACTACCGTCGCCGCCGCCTGTCGCCGCCGCCGATGCCGCCGTTGATGATCTGTCTCGAAGGTTCGAGTCGGACGTCTCTGTTCGTCCTAGCGCGAGCCCGTTGAATCCGGGTGTCTCGAGCGGTTGCTCGGATCCCGCCAAGGTATATCTAATTTATTAGATATTTGATTTTATGTATTTATTTATTTATTTAAATAAATATATTTTCTGTGTTTGTCGTGCCGGTGATTGATCCTGTTACAGTTGCATCCGCGTTTAATTTCGTTTCCGCTGCTAAATTAATTTGGAATTAATTTTATCATTAAAATCGGTTTTAATTTATTTTAAAATCGGTAACCCGGATCCCACTGTAAAACCCAACAGTGGTATCAGAGCCATTATCACCGCGCGCAAACCAGATTCGGTCCTTTTGTGACCGATAGTTCGCAATTTCGACTTAAATCCAGATTGCGAATTAGAATTAATTTAATTGTTATTTTAATTCCATATACTATATTGTGTGTTACGGCCGACCCCTCTCATTTTGTAATCATGTATGATTGTCATGGCGTGTTTTGTCTTTCTCTGTTTGGCCCAAGTTGTTGGCCCAATTGGTTGTTTTTGATTTTGGTTTATTGGACCCGGTTTTGGGTTTCAAAGTTGTACAAATTTAGAGCTAGGTTACTAGAAGTAGTTTTAGTAATTGTAATTTGTATGTAACCAAAAGTCGAAGACTGGACACACGCAAGAGGGATGTCAAAGCCAGTGGGAGCTGAACCGGATTCCTGATCGCACAGAGATGCCATCTCGATTGTTCACCATTTTGTAATTTAATTTATTTTAAAATTGTCCCATGTGATCTCGCTTGTATGGCTCGAGCGAGATCAAGACCTTATGCCGTTTAACACACAATATGCCATTCGCGACAACTTAGTAATTTAATTAGGTTAAATTAATTTACTGGTCCCGAGTGGAGATAGGGTTTTATCGTTCGTGTCTGACGATAATTAAATATTAAAAGTAATTAATATCCCTATTTGGTAATTCATAAAACTGATAGTTCGTGCCATCCTATCTCAAGTTGAACTTGGAACGTATTTACCGGAGCATCAGTGTTGGAGTATTTCAACACCGCACTTGGTGCCGAGGGTACCTTCCAAGGTGGCGACATTGGAGTATTTCAACACCGTGCCGTTACAATCGACCATTTAGGATTACTATCGCTTTAGACGTGCATGTTCGTGGTGTTGGAGTATTTCAACACCGCACCACGGATGTGTATTGCTAGAGTGGGCACGGATGAGGCTAAACGTATCGCAAAATACAAATGTATGTATATAGCGGCCTCATACCGAGAGTTGTGACTTGAGTCTCGCAATTAACAATCGTTGTCAGTTTGTTTACACGGCCTTGCTCCTGAGGCTCATTTGGCGGTCTCAAGTAATGTCGTCTAAACGAATTCTCATTTTTCTTAAAAATAAACTTTACCAACTTATTTTTAAAGAAAAATTAACATCGAAAATACTGATAAATTCACTTTGCTTATTTTCAGAAGGCTAAAGAAAACTCACCACCATTAAGTTCAATGGTACAACTCGACCCCTTCACTGAGTCTGGCTTTCTCGCATGGCAGACAACCCTAAGGAATCTTTTAAGGCTCTTCGGGAAACTCTATGTCATTGACCGACCGATCGCGAGTATTCCATCTTACTTGCTAAATGAGAACTCGCGGTCTGAGCTCCAAAAGCACACTGACGATGATAAGGACGTCACTGACCTGATGTTGTCCAGTATGACTCAGGATTATCGGTACAATTTCATGGGGATGTCTGCTTATGACATCATTCGTAAACTCAAGGATTTATTTGAATTGAGTCAGAGGACTGAGCGAGCTGATGCACTTTCACAATTTGTGAACTGCTCTATGGCTAACGACTCCTCTCCATACGATCATGTCATGCTGATGAAAGCGTATCGCGACAGGCTGATCGACCTTGGCTACTCCATCTCTGACGGGATGGCTCTTGATGTAGTACTCAGATCTTTGCCAGAACATTATCGCATTCTTGCAATTAATTGTTCGGCTCAGTCGATCGAGGAGGTTATTCCGTTGATACCCAACGTGAAGATCAGGACCACGCCGGACGTGCTCAAGGTTGCGAATACAAAGATCTCCAAGGCCAAGAAGGTCAAAGAGGGCAAAGGCAAGAAACCACAGGTTCAGCCTCCTGAGGAGCGCCTGTGCTATGAGTGCAACAAAATGGGACACTGGCGTCGCAACTGTCCCGTTTATCTTGCAAAGCTGAAGATGACCAAGAACCCTAATAAGGGTTGCTCATCAGGTATTTCAATAAATGTTATTGAACTTTTCACTGTTTCCTCCAATTCATGGGTATTTGATACTGGATGTGGTTACCACATTGTTAATGTTTTGCAGGAACCTGAAAAGTGGAAGAAGACAGAACGAGGCCGCATGGACCTCATCGTTGGTGACGGGAAGAAGGTCCCAGTACTTGCTACTGGAACATTTTCTTTTTCATGTTCTTCAGGCCTTGTAGTTAATTTGATTAACTGTTTATATGCACCTGGTTTATCCAGAAACATTATTTCTGTCTCTTCATTGTTTGAACAAGGATTTCGGTATAAATATAATGGAAATGTGATTTCTGCTTACCTTAATAATATCTTTTATTTCGAGGCTAAACCTCGACATGGCATATATGAGATAGATGTTCAAACAAACGACCAGCTCTATCATGTTTCTAAAAGAAGCAAAACTGATAGTAACGAATCCTCGTTATGGCACCATAGACTTGGTCACATAAGTAAGGCCCGCATCAAGAAGTTGCAAACTGCTGGCATTCTCGAATCCCAAGATGCAGATTCCTTCGATGAATGCGAGTCATGCTTATCTGGTAAATTAACCAAGTCACCCTTCACCCATACAGGTGAACGGGCCCAAGGTTTGTTAGGCATTATTCACACCGATGTGTGTGGACCCTTTCGAACCGAGACGAGAAATCGTGAACGGTACTTCGTGACTTTCATCGATGACTACAGCAGATATGCCTATGTCTATCTGATGAAACACAAACATGAAACTTTTGAAAAGTTCAAAGAGTTTCAAAACGAAGTGCAAAATCAGTTAAATCGAACTGTTAAAATACTTCGATCCGATAGAGGTGGAGAATACCTAAGCGCTGAATTCCTGAATCATCTGAAGGAATGTGGAATCGTTTCACAACCCACTCCTCCTGGCACACCCCAGTTAAATGGCGTCAGTGAAAGGAGGAATCGAACTTTGCTAAACATGGTTCGATCGATGATGTGCAGGACCACCTTGCCACATTCCTTTTGGGGATATGCCATCTTGACCGCCGCTCGCCTAATAAATCTGGCACCGACCAAGAAAGTGGGGAAGACCCCATATGAGATATGGCATGGTTCTCTTCCTAAACTTTCATACCTCAGGGTATGGGGATGTGATGCTTATGTTAGCAGTGATTCTGACAATAAGCTGGATCCCCGAGGCGAAAAGGTAACTTTCGTTGGATACTATGGTAATACCGGTTATTACTTCTACCATCCTGATGCAAACACTGTTTCCATCAAGCGGAAAGGTAAATTCCTTGAGAAAGAATTTCTTACTCGAGGAACAAATAGTGATCCAGTGGATCTTGAAGAAATTCGAGATACACCCAACCCTGAAACGGTCGCTGCGTCTGACCGACAAGTTGTTGTCGCACCATCAGACCCAAACACAAGCACAAGCGTTCGTAGGAGCGAGAGAATACGATATGAGCCTGATAGATACCTTGGATATCATGAGGCCTTCGATGTTCTATTAATAGCCGATTCTAACGATGAACCTATTAATTACAAAGCTGCTATATCAGATCCGGAATCTGATAAATGGCTTGAAGCCATGAACGCTGAGATGCAATCTATGCGTGACAATCACGTCTGGGACTTGATTGAGCTACCCCCCGGTACACGGGCAGTAGGGAGCAAGTGGATCTTCAAAAGAAAAACTGACATGCATGGAAATGTGCAAACCTACAAGGCACGGCTTGTAGCGAAAGGTTTCACTCAAACTCAAGGGATTGATTATGATGAGACCTTTTCGCCCGTTGTCATGATCAAATCGATCAGGATTCTCCTTGCCATAGCCGCATACCATGACTATGAGATATGGCAAATGGACGTCAAAACCGCTTTCCTGAACGGACAACTCGAAGAAGATGTCTACATGGTTCAGCCTGATGGTTTTGTCGATCCAGAGAATCCAAACAAGGTTTGCAAGCTTAGCAAGTCCATTTATGGACTCAAGCAAGCATCTCGAAGCTGGAATCTTCGTTTTGATCAGAAAGTCAAAGAGTTTGGCTTTGAACAAAACAAAGATGAGCCTTGTGTTTACAGAAAGGCAAGTGGGAGCGCTGTATCGTTCCTCGTACTGTACGTGGACGATATACTGATCATAGGAAACAACATACCCATGCTTAACGAAGTTAAGAAATGGCTTTCATCTTGTTTCGCTATGAAAGACCTTGGAGAAGCCGCTTATATTCTGGGAATCAAGATTCACAGAGATCGATCTAAGCGCCTTTTAGGACTCAGTCAAAGCACATACATAGATAAGATCATAGCTCGGTTCAATATGAGCAACTCCAAGAAAGGAGCAGTTCCCATGACTAAGGGAACAATATTGGACAAATCTCAAGCACCTAAAACGGAGCGCGAGATAAGCCAAATGGCATCGATCCCATTTGCCTCAGCTATTGGATCTATCATGTATGCCATGCTCTGCACACGACCGGATGTCTCGTATGCACTGAGCGTGACAAGTCGGTACCAACAGACGCCAGGGCTAGCTCACTGGACGGCTGTAAAGAACATACTGAAATACTTGAGAAACACCACTGATATGTTTCTCGTATTCGGGGGTGTTGATGAGGAGCTCACTGTAAGATGTTACACTGATGCTAGTTTTCAGACTGACCGAGATGACTCTCGCTCGCAGTCAGGATTCGTATTCACTCTTAACGGAGGGGCTGTTTCTTGGAGAAGCTCAAAACAGCCAGTAGTAGCTGATTCTACTACTGAATCCGAATACATAGCCGCCTCAGAAGCTGCTAAAGAAGCCGTGTGGATGAAGAAGTTCATATCCGATCTCGATGCTGTGCCGAGTATTAGGCAGCCCATCGAGATGCTATGCGATAACACTGGCGCTATAGCTCAAGCCAAAGAGCAACGGTCCCATAAGATGGCCAAGCACGTACTGAGGAAGTTCCACTACATAAGAGAAGTAGTCGACAGAAATGAAATCAAAATAAGCAAAGTACACACAGATCAAAACTTAGCTGATCCCTTCACTAAGCCTATGACTCAGGAGACTCATATACGCCACAGAGAAGCGATAGGGCTTAGATTAGCTAAAGACATGTTTTGATTCAGTATTTGGATGTATGAACACAAAACAGTTATCTATATTATTCTTATTCCATCTGGTTTATGCAATAATGAATTACATAACTGTGTTCGATATTTATACGTTTAATCCATGGACAATAAGTTCTTGTCCTAAATGTCCGTAGTCGATTAGTGAGTGGGAGCTCTACTAAAGTAAGACTATTGTGACTAGTTGAACCTTAAAGTTGTTTAACGTTCAAAACTCACAGACCTCATTGGTGAATGACGTTGGACGTAACTCGCATCATGCAACGCAAACATGGAAGTCTTGCTTGCTTGATTAAATGCATGCTCTAATGTATCCTTAGACCTGAGACGCATATTCGAACTCCTCTCTACTAAAGAACATTCTTTGATTGTAGTCTAACGTTGTCGCGTAACTGCCAGCCATAACGGCTACTTTTGGGAATGGCTCTGAGGTTTAGTGGGAGCTGTATGCCTCAACAAGGGATTCTGTACTCTTGCTTCGGCAACAGTTAGACATAAAGGCGCCCTCGTTGATTCCAAGTGATAAGTGTGAGGCCTCACCCAAACTTACTGTGTGTTTGTTGGATCACTTCGAATTGTATCGAGAATGAAAATCGATGAATAAAATATGGGAGTCCATGTCCCATAGTTCATCAATGTCTTATACAGAAAGGAACATATGACAATGAATGCACAAGTCGTCAGTCTGCTTGATGGTCAATCAGATATACTTTGGCAAAACGACTTAAAGTGTCAATATTAGTTGGTGTAGCTATGCATAGCTAGAGTGCCTCTGGCTGCGATCGTTAAACTGTCGCGTTCAGTCCAAGTGGGAGACTGTTGGATAAATGGTGTCCTGACCCGACAAATTAACGAACCCGACCGATATTGACCCGTAAGAGTTACACCCGGGTCAACGGACTATTATATCTAATTAATTGTTAATTAGAAATAAACGAACTAAATGGTGAATTAAATAAATATTAATTATTTATTTAAATCGACAAAATCTATCGGTTCAAAATACTTGGTAATTAAAAGACGAGTCGATCAGTTGTTACCGGATTAACGGACTGATCGATTGGTGGATTAAAGGAGATCGCGACCGGGCCCAGTCCGTCTGGCCCCGGTCCGCGAAATTTAATAAAAGGGAGAAGGGAGGAGTTAATTGAAAGCAAGTTAAAAAACCCTAATCTCCTCCCTCCTTTCTCTCTCCCTGCGCCGAACCAGAGCCGAAGCCGGCTCCCTCGCCGCCGCCGCCGACCGCCGTCGCCGCCCGCCTCCACCATTGTGATCCTTGCTCATTACGATGGATCCCCGTCTAGCCAGTATCTGCGCCCGTCTCGAGAGCGAAGCCGTCGCAGCCCGAGCCGAAGCCGCAGCCCGAGCCGAAGCCGAAGCCGCAGCCCGAGCCGCCGCCGCGGCTCAAGCCGCCGCCGCCGCCACTGCCGCACATGCCCCGCCGCGAGACCACCGGCCGGTGGTCCTCGCGCTGCCGGCGCAACCAAGGCCGCCGCGCCCGGTCACGTCAACGTGGCCGGCGCCGCTATACCCGTTCGCCGCCGCCGCCCCTCCTCCGACCTCCGGCGAGTCGTTCGTCGTGGGTTCGGTCCCGGTGGCTATTCCGACGGAGAAGATTTTGTCACCACCACCGGTGGTATCTCTACCACCGCCGCCGCCACTACCGTCGCCGCCGCCTGTCGCCGCCGCCGATGCCGCCGTTGATGATCTGTCTCGAAGGTTCGAGTCGGACGTCTCTGTTCGTCCTAGCGCGAGCCCGTTGAATCCGGGTGTCTCGAGCGGTTGCTCGGATCCCGCCAAGGTATATCTAATTTATTAGATATTTGATTTTATGTATTTATTTATTTATTTAAATAAATATATTTTCTGTGTTTGTCGTGCCGGTGATTGATCCTGTTACAGTTGCATCCGCGTTTAATTTCGTTTCCGCTGCTAAATTAATTTGGAATTAATTTTATCATTAAAATCGGTTTTAATTTATTTTAAAATCGGTAACCCGGATCCCACTGTAAAACCCAACAATTCCATCGCGGGTATGGGTCGGGTATGAGTGGTTTAATAATAACCCAACATGTTTAATGGAGTGAAGTTGTTTTGTTATACTTTTGTGGCTAATGCTTGAAAGTACTAGTCAAGGAAGATGAGGGTGTTATATGTGAAATATAAGTTAGTGGTTAAAACTTAGCAAAAGACCATTATAGAGGGGGGCAGTATGCACTTAAAGGAAACTTGAGGAAACAAAAAGGAAACGGAATTGGGGGAGGTCGTATGATGTTGCTGGAAATCGAATTCCACCCCCATCCTCCTAAAAAATTCGTAATCCTCAATTGGAAGGAAATTGGCTGCGATTTTTAGGGGTTTTGCAAGATTCTTGAAGCTAGAGACCTTCCTAAATTCTTGTAAGTTGTTATGTAGAAAAACCTAATCTTCTTGCATGTTGGAGAATTCGAAATCTATGGTAGAATGCATGATTGAGGCTGCGATTTTAGGGCTTTTATGTTGTATAATGTTTGTGTGAGGTTATACAAGCTTTTATACTAAGTTTTGTTGTGTTAACATCAAGATTTGGGAGGGTGAAACCACAAATACGAATTTGGGGTATACAATGGGGAAAATTGTTATCCAAGATGTAGTGGCAAGATTGAATACTAATCTGAGTTATAATGTGTTACAATGTGGTCTATAAGATTCAAAGAATGAGATATTAAAGTGTTATGAAAGATTTGGTTTGGAACATAAGCAATCTAAGTTGAAATAGGCTTGTTGTGATAATGCACACCAAGTGTTTGTGAAAACGCCTAAAAGAGAAGTTGAACTTGAAAGTAGGTTATTTTGATGGGATTAAAAGTGGTGTAATGCTTGAGAATTATGTTTGATCAAGTTGTGATTTATTAAGCTAAATGCTTAATTATTTATAGGTAAAGTTGAAGGAAGCTCAAGCCGTCAAGGAATGCAAAAATGAAAGATTCGAGGTAATATATGAGTGGTTAAAGTAGTTTATGCAAATATATATATATATATATATATATATATATATATATATATATATATATATTATTATGTGATTTAATCATGAACGAATTATGAGTTAGTTGAATAACATAGATGATTATATGATGTTCGGTGCGTAAAATAATGTAGGATGTTTGTAGTTAGATGAAGGCTACAACATCGTATAGAAGTGTGGGATAGTATAATAGTGACCCGTTTTGGGTATGAATATGATGAGTGACCCGTTTGGGTATATTAGCAGTATATAACCCATTTGGGTTATGATTGTGTATATATGTTGCATGATAAGCGTAAGAATGTGTTAGATGGCCGGTTGGACAAAATGGTAAAGAATGACCAGGTAGGGGCAATGTGGGCAGATGATGTATGTGTAATTATGTGGAATATTGTAATGTGGCCCGTAAGGGTAAAGATAAAGGTATATAACCCTTATGTGTTAGACTAACAGCTGTAATGTGACCCGTAGGGATAAGCTGAATGTATATAACTTTTGTGTGTTATACTAAAAGTTGTAAGGTGACATGTAGCGGTTTACTTATGTGCATTAGATAGTGATGTGCAAATGAATATCGATGTTAGCATTAGATGGTGTCAAAGTGATTGGATAGGTAACATTGAGAAATTAGTCATGATACATGACCCAATCGATGCAGGAAGACGATTGTGATCCATATGGGTTGAGCTGAATAATGGCGGAAAGATGATTTTGGGTCATAGACCTAAAATGGTCCTAACGTGTGACCAAGTTGTTTGGCTTAATGTTTAGGTGCCAAAGGAATAATATGATGCAATAATTGCAAGTGAAAGGATGAGGTATAAGTTATTTAGATGATTAATGTGTTAGCGGGTCAAACGGGTTGGGTAAGGTGTCATCAATACCCAACTCGTGAAACTAATATGTTTTTAGTGAGTGGTGTACAGTCCTCTTGATTGCAGGTGTTAGAGAGTTCATGGCATCAACTATGGAAGTGAAACTCATAAAAAGGATCCAAGATGTAAAATGCTGAAAAAATGGCTAAGTATGGAAAATACAGCCTGGAGCCTTGGAAACCAGGCTCCAGGCGTATCGCCTGGCATGACAGGAGCTCCAAGCGATACGCTAGGAGCTTGCTGTCCGGAATTTTATATTGTTTCTTGTATTTAACTGATGTCTTGTGCTGAAAGCTGTTGTGTGCCATTAATACTAATGTGTTACTAGTGTTTTTGGCAGGTAGAACTTAGTTAACGGGTCAAGATCGAACCGAAGGGCTATGGAACCGAACACCACATATTTTTGGTACTACAAGTCATGTTTTGATGAAATGAATGTTTTGTAATCATATGGTGATGAAACTGATTGTGTCTAATACTATGATATGTGTAAGGATGGGTGATATTTCTTACCTAAATGAAGAAATTTTCTAGCTCTGATTTTCAAATGTCGTTTAAACTTGCTAAACGGGATGGGGCCTTACAAGTTGGTATCAGAGCCAAGGTTTGAGGGATTCAAGTGTCGTGGGGGCACTTGAACTCAAACCAAGTGCTCGTGATGGGAAAGGGTGTTCGTGATGGGAAATGGTCCTAACGTGTGACCAAGTTGTTTGGCTTAATGTTTAGGTGCCAAAGGAATAATATGATGCAATAATTGCAAGTGAAAGGATGAGGTATAAGTTGTTTAGATGATTAATGTGTTAGCGGGTCAAACGGGTTGGGTAAGGTGTCATCAATACCCAACTCGTGAAACTAATATGTTTTTAGTGAGTGGTGTACAGTCCTCTTGATTGCAGGTGTTAGAGAGTTCATGGCATCAACTATGGAAGTGCTCGTGATGGGAAAGGGTGTTCGGTTCAAGGCTCGATCTTGTCTCCCGGTAAGTGATCCTTACATGAATGATATGCTGTTAATATTATATATTGATGAATGAGCTGTGATGACCACTACTGTGGTTAAATTGAAAGGTGAATCTGATTGTAAAGCTGTGAGTGTGTATGTGCAGTAAAGCTGAATATGATTGTAAATTGTAAAGCTGTGATTGTGTATGTGCGGTAAAGCCGAATCTCATTGTAAAGTTGTGAGTGTGTGTGTGCAGCAAAGCTGAATATGTTTGTGAAGCTGTGATTGTGTATCTGCGGTAAAGCTGAATATGATTGTAAGGCTGTGATTGAGTATGTGCGGTAAAGCTGAATATGATTGTAAAGTTGTGATTGTATATGTGCATTAAAGCAGAATGTGATAGAAAAGCGGCGATTGTGAATGTGAGACAAGCAGAGTGTGATGACTATGCAATGATGCCATGACTGTTTATGACTATTATAGCGGAATGTGACGATGCTGTCATGATCATTTATGATTGTTTAAGCGGAACAACATAATAACAACATGATTGTACATGATTGTTGACAGCGGAATAAAATGATGATGTGATTGAATACGAATGATAAAGCTGAATGTGATAATGACAACATGATTGTATATGATTGTTGATAGCGGAATAAAATGATGATGTGATTGAATACGAATGATAAGGCTGAATGTGATAATGGCAACATGATTGTATATGACTGTTGATAGCAGAATAGAATGATGATGTGATTGAATATGAATGATAAAGCGAAATATGTTAATAACAACATGATTGTACATGATTGTTGACAGCGGAATAAAATGATGATGTGATTGAATACGAATGATAAGGCTGAATGTGATAATGACAACATGATTGTATATGACTCTTGATAGCGGAATAAAATGATGATGTGATTGAATATGAATGATAAAGCGAAATGTGTTAATAATAACATGATTTTATATGATTGTTGATAGCGGAATAAAATGATGATGTAAAGCGGAATGTGATAATGATAACATGATTGTGTACGATTGTTAGAAAGGAATGTGATAATAATAATTTTTCATATGATAGTTATAAAGGAATGTGATAACTAATTATTATTATTATTATTATTATTATTATTATTATTATTATTATTATTATTATTATTATTATTATTATTATTATTATTATTATTATTATTATTATTATTACATATAAATAAATAATACAAATAAAATATGAAAAAACCTGCTTATGGGTGACATAAAGGGTTAGAGGTGAGATATAGGACCCCTTATATGGGATTTAGTTTAGAGACACCCCTTATATAGGTGAACGTTTGAGCTTAAGGTGAGGTTCCCTTAGGGACACCCCTCATATATGTGACCTCAAGACCTCCGAGTGAGCTCTAGGTGGGGTGTATTTAAACACACGAAGCCCATTTCGGGCTAGCGCACCCGACCCGCCAACTTTCACACTCACGTAGATTGTGCCAAGCGACAAGGCACTTGACGGTCCGATTCTATCTCGAACGGCCAACTTTTATTTTTCTTTTATTCTTGAACTTGATCAACTCAGATGTAGATATAGTAGGGTTGTCACATCATGATATAATACTCGAAGCTTTAAGTAAAGCAAAAACGAGCTTAAAACCTATAATAGGTGTGTTCTATCTTTTAATAAAAAATCTACAGTTCAAATTCACATAATCTATCTATATATATAATATATTATATATATATATGAAAAGATTGAATGCCACATGACATCACCATAACAATCCTTTTTTTCATTTTCCCGCTCAAATGGTTTGCCTTATATTTTTTTAATTGGTTTGAATAATTGAAAAAGTCATTAAGTAATTTTTTAACAAAGTAATTGACATATATGCATATCTCATATCTTAATTTAAAAACTGAAATTAATTGAAATTGATTCATAATAAATGAGGATATGAATATATTTTTTTTCAAATTTATAACTTTATATATTGTCGAATGTTAATTTTTTTTCTTTAATTCTAATTATCGAATTACATTTTTATAATATGTTAAATTTTGTATTCGTTTTTTTAAACCGCCCGTGCGTCGCACGGGTATCAAAAACTAGTATATATATATATATATACTTTTTTTAATTTAGGTTGAACTTACTCTTGAGCAGAGATAAACATTAGATATCACTAAAAAGACCATCGTCTTATGTTAGACTATGGCTGTGTTTGGCGCGCCATAAGCTAGCTTATCAGCTAGCTAATAAGCTAGCTTTTTGACGTTACCAAACGGGGCTTTTTTAATAAGCTAGCTTTTTTTAAAAGCCCCGTTTGGTAACGTTAAAAAGCTAGCTTATAAGCTAGCTTTTGAAAAGCTAGTTGGAGTAGCTTTTCAACTAGCTTTTATAATATTTCCAATTTTACTTTTCCCTAACTTATATATAAATATCTTTATTTACATTTATGACATGTACTTTTATGTCATTTTATTTTTTTAAGATAGTTTATCAGCTAGTTTTTACCAAACGTTATTTTTTATCAGCTTGCTTATCAGCTAGCTTATAATTTATCAGCTAGCAGCTAGCTTATCAGCTAGCAGTTAGCTTGTCAGCTAGCTTATCAGCTAACAGCTAGCTGAAAAGCTATGCTTATCAGCTAGCAGCTAGCTTTTCAGCTAGTGCGCCAAACACAGCCTATATACGAATCATGTTCTTTATTTAAGCTTTTATTTCAACCGGCAATGTTTTTTCCGTAAATAAACTTGTGAAAAGTTAATTAATAAGATCAATAAGTATAGAAATCTTTATGAGTGTCACAAAGAGAATATTCAAAAAACACTTATCAATTTGGTTGAGATTTTAACAGAATTCCGGACCAGACCAATCAAGCCAGGTTGATTGGACTGGTCAAGGCAACAACGGTTCAGTTTGATTGGTTAGTCATTTAGGTCAACTTTTAACCCTGAATTATACCATTAGATATATATAAAGTTCTAGTAAAATAGTAAGTTTATAAAAAATACCTAACGGCTTCCTTCTAATTTTAAGATAATTAAGGGAAAAAACTTAAAAGTTTAACTACGAAATTGGTAAAATAAAAAATTTATACGTAGTATAAATTTATATACCTGTTAATTTATTTTACTTTTACTATGCAAATTCATTTGATTAGTGTAGTTTTTGTTGGGTAATTTAGTGACCGGCTCAAACCACAAATCAGGTGGGCCAGCCCACTATAACAATTCATTTAATCCAACCCAATATTACAATTCATTTAATCCATCCGTACACAAGCCCTTCCATCAAATAAAGAAAAAATAGGATCGATCAGATCTCGATCGGTAAATGATCAACTTACCACCATTTTTTCCGAAGGAATTCAAAAATACTATGATGGCTCTGTTGCTTTATATATTGATTATATATGTTTGTCTGCGATTTGTTTGTCATTCAGCAATCCCAAAGTTGCTTTTTTATTTGATTAAATAAACTAAGGAAAAAAGATTTTTTTTCTTTTCTTTTTTGCTCTATAAATACTGTTAAGAGACCTCTAGTGTGAAAGTTTGTGACGTTGAACTGGACTTCCAATAATCAAATAGGAAATATCTTTTTATCATATTACTATCTCGATACATAATCTAATATTTTGAAAACATAATTTCTTATTTATATCGAATTCAAAGTGTCATGCTATTATTACTTAATATTCATAACTCATATGGCGAAGGCATAGTCTTCTTTTTTCTCTCAAATAAAAGCCTAATTAGCGTTAAGCGTGATGGAATGCTAGACATTTGGTAATTTTTCTTCCGACCAGGATAAAAGATCTCATTGAAGCGGCTGATCCCATGCATATTATATGTACATCTGGTTGCACAAATTGCATAGTATCATAAAGAGCCACTCCCAGTATTACCCATCCGCCAGGAAAGTTTATAAACAAATAAAGATCTTTGGTATCAACCTCTATGCCCCATAGATCTTATATCTATCTATATGAAAAAGAAATCATGTAACGAAGTGGATTATTATTTGTACAATTAATACTTCGAACTTGGAACAAGCATGAAGAAATTAATGATACTTCTTTATCTTTTGAGTTGTTCTGCCAGATTGGTCACTCAAGATCTTTGGTCTCTACCCGGACCCAATGAAAAAAATGGGATCACTCTTTATGGACTATTAGAAGTGGAAGTGTCATGAATCATGGATAGACAAGAGACGTGAATCTGAAATACGTTCTCAACCCAAAAGTTTATCCTCAAATATGAGCAATGATCCAATTACAACCAAAGAATCAGAAAAACGAAATAGAACAGATACAAAATGATTCTAACAGATTAACATTATGATAATCTGTGATAATCCGGACGAAAAAACATCAAGAAAGATAGGATTGTTCTTGGTGAAAACCCTAAAACGAAATGAGAGCAGAGAGATGAACAAAATGGTGTATGTGGGTTTTTTACTAAAGTCTCGAATCATGAAAAACCTTGTAGAGAACACTTCTTATATCTCTTAACCAAGTAACCGGGCTAAGCAACCCGTTAGTCCATTATTAAGCATCCAGATCCAGAGTTAAGTCCAGCCCAACAAGCCCATCTTAGCCCACTTGACCATCTGCAACTCAGCAAACTTGACATCCTTTAGTCTCCAAACTCCATCAGATTTTCACCATATGCCAAGCAGAAACATAAGTCAACATTAGAACAAAATATATCACTAAACCAACTATGAGGAAACTTTATATATTAATCAATTTGAGGTTTGAATTATATTGTGATTTTAACACCCCCCCCCCCCCTTAATTCAAACTCCAAATTCATCAACCATAATAAATTTCTCACATTTAAATCACATAGGGCAAGCCTCTTAGAAAGATATTACCCAACTGATATATTTGAAAATGTTCCATATGGCAATGAAACTAGGATTTTGTTCCTAATTAAGCACTTCATCACCTTTTTCAAATTACCCTTTTACCAGAAATAAGAAGCGAAATTACAACAATATTTTTAAACAAATAGCATAGAGAACATCCTTGAACATAAAGAATTTATTTTTCCTACTTGAGCAATTGTTTCATAAAGCATCCTGATTTTGGGTAATAGATTGTGAATTCTTAAATAATAAAACCATATCTTTGTAGTGATTTAACATGAAGCCAAATTCAGACACATTTTGTGAATCTAGAACCAACCAAAAACAGCAGAAACCTACCAACTTCATGTGGAATTGTAAAACAACTAAGGTATGAACTTGTTTATAACTCATCTCGAAAAAACAAGAACCAAACACTTAAAAACACATATTTCCACTATATAGAATTAGATCAACATAATAATGCCCTCAACAGAAATATAGAATATCTCAAACAGACAGGAACACAACAAGATACAACCTGGGTTCATCAATTAATCATTACACACTTAGAGGAAAACATAAGGTACCATATTCTCAAGGTTGAGGATGAACACACATCAAAACAGAGGCACAAAAAATAAAAGACAGATTAAGAAAGAAAATTGTGTAGAATTCATCAAAAAAACCATCAGGTTATGATAAAAAATAACCACAACCCTTTCATTTTCTAATTACTAATAACACACATTATGAACATTAATTCTTACAAAGTCCTTTCTTTAATCTTTGAGACCACCAAGAAAACTTCTGAAGATAAAACACTAAAGATAGTGTTTTTGTTTATCTTCTCAATATGAAGACAAAACCGAATTACAATTTGTTATAACAAAAGAATCATACCTTTAAATTCAAGCATATTCTTAATTATATATCAATTATCACAAAACTATATGGTTCCATAACAAATATCAGACACATTACTGATGAAAAACACAAAGTCATATGACATGTAAGACTTCAAAACCAAGTTTAAAAGACATGACATGTGAAGAACAAGACAAAATTTGCTAATCAGGTGCTCAACTAAAAATGAACAATAACCATATAAATTTGTACAAACAGATATCTCAAAAAAACCAAGAACGGGTCAACAAACAGATATCTACACTATTCATTCACTCACTACTAACGGTAAGATACGCTCATAAAACATGATGAACATGAACCCTAGAATGATGAAGAATACAGACAATCGGATAATGAAACAACAAATTGCAAGAATCCAACACACTTGTTAAACTTCTGAATAAAACCTGAAAAAACTGCACGTTAAAGACTTGTAAGGAATTTTAAAACCAATCTGATCAGATCAGGCTTAAAGAAACAACTCTTTATTCAACCCAAACTAAAAATCAAGATGAAATCCTAGACCAGTGATAAGAACAAGAACTATGGCAGATGAGGTCTAATGATCATCAACACAATGACCACAACAAATATCTCACACTAGACTAACAGATTCATTCATATGCCCAAACACTGGACATGAACCCTAGTCGTATAAGATACCAGAGAAATCAGCGAGCATTACAACTTTACAAAAGTTGAACCCACATAGAATGAATCACAAGATTATACGTCTGAAAAACTAGAGGCATGTGAAAACCTTTGTAAAGAATTTAAAGACTACTTTGATATACTCAAAAACTTTTATGACTTTACAATAACACAAACCAACAGACAAAATCACAAAGATTCAAAAACATCTGATAATACAGGAATCACACGATCCTATCAGATTGTTGAAAAACAGCAAAAATAGCTTCTGCTCGAATGGAAAAAACACATGATTTTCCAAGCAGAAGCCAACATATCTCACACGAGAAACATACAATAGGCTGCAAAACATATCCAAGAACAATCTTCCCAAAACTACTGGTTAAAATATAAAAACCACATGGTTTGATTAACCAGAAAAGACAACAAGAGAAGAACGGACATTTGGATCAAACAAACAAACCATCATGATACGGTTTAAAGAACACGTCAAACAAACCATCATGACACGGTTTAAAAATACACAGCCCATAAACCACAACAATCTGAATCACTTAATTCAGACACAAACCTGATAACAACAGAATCACAAGATTCAAAATCAGACAAGAAGATTTACAGCCAACAAACAATTCTAGTTGAATAAACATCACACGATTCCACAACTAGAACACATACCTAACATAGGAGAACACAAGGCAAATATGAAGTCATATGACTTTAAACTTCAGACACACGTCTAAAAAAAAACAATTTGATCAATATACAAACAAGTTGTAAAAACATGACGATTCATTTGATTTTTATCAAAAAAACGTTACAACTTTACAAAATATTGAATCATCAAAATTTGAATCACAAGATTCAAAAATATTACCAGAACCATTCTGATAAAACAATGAGACATACGACTCAAACAATTGAAAGTCACATCTCAAAAACTTTGATTCACACAATTAAAAAAATCTGATAGAATAAAAAACACACGACTCCTATAACATCAGAACCATGTCTTACTAAAATGGGATTCATCTTAAAACATGTAAAGAACTTAGAGAAGAATGAACACCAAAGCTTAACAAGAAAACATGATTACAGACAGGCATATAAGTCGTTGTGTAAGCATTTTTAAAAATAATATTTTTTTAAAAAAAAAAAAACACCAACCACAACTTTCAATGTTTTAAAAAAAAACACAGCCTTTGTGTTTTCCAATTTTTTCAAACTATTTTCAAAAACAAAAAAACACCACTACACGGTGCATTGACAAATATTATATAGAACACCAAAACAAGTTTGCATCAACGCAATAAGTGCACACACGAAAGAAGCTACTAAGATTAGAGCACATATTTTGTTCCTTTCCTTCCCACATCACTATAGGGACAAATCAAAGATTAATAAAGGCAACTTATGCAATACCCTCCATCACATAATACACAGACAACTAAAACATATTAAAGAACTAGACAATCAACAAATTATTATGCAAAAGACAGTAAAGACTTACTGATGAAGAGTTTAGAAATTTATCTTTATAATGTATGTGGATTATGGAGGCTTGTTCCTTTTAATTTAGTCTTGATGCCGTTCCAAAGATTCGTTGGTCTTCTAGAAGACAATAATCAAATTGATCTATGACATTGAACAGTCATTGCTACTTTTAGAAAATCTCGCCATTGATGAAGTCGATCGAAACCATCTGCTTCACATCTACTGTGATCAACCAACTCAATCTCTTCGGAGATATATGATACACAAGCCTGTTCTTCATCTTGCCGTTCGGAGAAGATCTGTATTCACATCCAGCAATCCCAGAGTAGTATCGCTTAATCACCTTCTCCTTCATGAACTTATTGTAGATGAATGCAGATCCCCTGAACTGCGGCAACACCAGCCACGCCACCGCTCTCAACTTCATACCGTACCAAATCGGAAACCATTTGAGCCATTCGAGTAGCGGTTGGTGAAACATCTCCATGAGAGTGAGGAACGAGTATAAGATCCAGTACGAAAACCACTGTCGATCGTCTTTCTTTGACGCGCTCTCAATGGCCACCACCGATGCGTAAAGGTTGAGTAGATTTGGGAAATTTCACCGAGATTTGGAGGCAGTAAATGAACCCGATCGTAAGTGACGAGACATAAAGAACAACCAGAAGTACAGTCGCAACACCAAATCACAAGGAATTGAAACTTCCAGGGAATAAAATGTGAAAACCCTAGCCTGAAACACGAAGAACGTAGCGGAACACCAGGATTGAAAAAAAAAATTAATCGATCAGAACCCTTAGTGCTCTGATACCATGTCATGAATCATGGATAGACAAGAGACGTGAATCTGAAATACGTTCTCAACCCAAAAGTTTATCCTCAAATATGAGCAATGATCCAATTACAACCAAAGAATCAGAAAAACGAAATAGAACAGATACAAAATGATTCTAACAGATTAACATTATGATAATCTGTGATAATCCGGACGAAAAAACATCAAGAAAGATAGGATTGTTCTTGGTGAAAACCCTAAAACGAAATGAGAGCAGAGAGATGAACAAAATGGTGTATGTGGGTTTTTTACTAAAGTCTCGAATCATGAAAAACCTTGTAGAGAACACTTCTTATATCTCTTAACCAAGTAACCGGGCTAAGCAACCCGTTAGTCCATTATTAAGCATCCAGATCCAGAGTTAAGTCCAGCCCAACAAGCCCATCTTAGCCCACTTGACCATCTGCAACTCAGCAAACTTGACATCCTTTAGTCTCCAAACTCCATCAGATTTTCACCATATGCCAAGCAGAAACATAAGTCAACATTAGAACAAAATATATCACTAAACCAACTATGAGGAAACTTTATATATTAATCAATTTGAGGTTTGAATTATATTGTGATTTTAACAGGAAGGCGCTCTGGTGGGATCCTCAAGGACATGCAATCAGTTTGATAAAGATCGAGTGACATTGCTTCTTCGACCCGAACCTAGAAATCCCTTAGATAAGATGCAAAAAGGATCTTGTTCTATCCTTGATCAGAGATATCTCTATGGAAGACGAATCGGAGTTTGAAGAGGGGGAAGGAGAAGGAGCCTCGATTGGCAAAAGATAGAGAATGATTTATTCAATCACATAGTTTAGGCTCCTAGAGTCCTAGAATATGGCGCCCTTGGGGCTTTCTATTTCAATGTATCGAAATGTCAAATGAATTGGGATTTTCCTATTGGTCCAGGTCATTTCGAAGCAAGCGGATCATTTATGATGAAGAAGATGAACTTCAAAAAAATGATTCGGAGTTCTTGCAAGACGGTTGATGCTGAAGAATTAAAATTGCAACTTGAATTGCAAGATGGCAATCTCAATTGGTGGATAAGCTTCTGATCTTTAATTGCAAGTCGGCTAAATATTATGGATTAGGCTTCTGTTCTTTTTTTTATTAGTTTTAAATATTTTTGTATTAAGGTTTAAGTGGGACTCTTAATTTATAAATTAGGACCAAGTAGGGTTAACTAATCAACATAAAATTGTAAGGTGAGGTATAAAAGATTTTTCCTATACCTAATAAAACATATGATCTATTCAGATTTTAGTTTTTTGTGTTTTGATATCAATTTCAATCTTGAATTCTAGTATATTTTTGAATTTTTTTACTGGGTGAGTTTTAAACCGTAAACAGAATCATAAAAGCCGAATTTTTAAATCGTAATTTCATAAAGCCAATCCTTCAAACCAACCAAATGAATGGAATATTCGGTGATTAAGTACTTATTCTATTAATTAAATGTGTTTGGCCAGCACATATTATTTTCCAACCATAATTACAAGAAAACCTTGTTTGTTGACGTACGTATATATGAAAAAATAAAAACAAAAACCGGCGTTAATAATTTTAGACAATGAAAAAGCCAATTAATGGGCGGTGGTTGTAAAGTGTGGCCGTCATTATACCGTCGGCAACCCACACCCCACCTTTTTACCTATTTCTAATTATTTAATTAATTTTTACCATTATTAATTTCCACGTGGGCACCCCCTGACGTTGCTTCTTTCGCAATCCACTCTTGGTTTGAAGTTGAAGGCAAGCAAAGGCGCGCTAACGTGTACTGGGCCCAGCTCGGTTCCCGCCATCACTTTTTATGACACGTGTCATCATGACTTTGTGAAGTAGAAACATGTTAAAAAATGTTGCAAATTTCGGACGGTTACAGGTCAACCAAAACTACAGGCGAGGAAAAACACTGAACCGGAATCGAAAAAAGGGGATAAAATCCAATTGACTAAAAATCGAAAAAAACTGAACCGGAAAAAAATAGTTGAAAATAACGATTTGGTTTTGGTTTCATGTCGATTAAGAACTAAACTGAACCGATAACCAGACCGAACTGAGAGACCCATGTATATTAGCATATTAGGAGGGCTCATTGTAAAAATTAAAAACTTGATTTATTCCTTTAACCCTAATCCCTTTTCCTAATTCGAAGAACTCTCATCTATTTATCTTCTCTAATTTTTTATTTAAAAAGTTTAATAAGCTACTGAGATTTTATAAAAACAAAGATGTAGTTCTCATAATAAATTAATGATTTTAAGACTATACATTTAAAGTTTAAAATTATATTAACCACATAAAAAAAAATTAAAACAGAAGAAAAACCGAAAACCGGTCATTTTTTTGTTAGGAACCGAAAAATTCAGTTTCAGTTCCGAACTGAACCATATTCACGCCTAACCAAAACAGTGAGAAAAAACAAATTTACGAAACCGGAAGCAAATTAATTAAAAGATAAAAAAAGATTGGACTGAACAAAAAGCCGAAACTGGAATTTTCTATTTGGTTTCAGATTTTAAATTTTTAGTTAACCGAAAAACCAAACCGTACTCATATTTTCAAATGCTTATTATATTTTATACTTAGGTTATGTGTAGTCATGGAACCCCTTCTTTGGGCGTTCTGTGACATGTGACACCCTAGTCAACAAGGGATTTCATGATTAAATTAGTGATGTAGTCATAAAGCTCATAAAGTTTCCTAATTATTATTCAATTATATTATTATTACTTTTTTTTAATACATTCAAATAAATTCGAGCCAATCAGAAAAAAATTAAAAAACGAACCAATGACAGAGAAGGGCGATGGGTGCTATCTTTTAAACGGCTTAGAGACTTTTTTTTTTGCTCATGGATCCCCTACATAGTGTTGTGGCTTTATGGGACGTCATGAAGCCCCATAACATCTCATTATACATAGCCTTGAGATCATAATACTAATAGACCCACTATGTTACTTTTTTTTAGTACTTAATGTGTTTGATCTAAAAATACCCACTCTAGAGTCTCTAATATTCAACCATAACTTGTTACTATTTTCCTTCTCTAATATCTAACCCTAATATCTCAACTTTTGCTTCATTCTTATAATCTATAAAGAATTGCATTTTTATTATAGTAACCTTTAGCAAACTTTAGCACCTTCTAACTTGTTCATTCTTACAATAGCACACTCATAGTGATCACGCACTTGTCTATTCTTACTGTAACACATTTTGCATTTTATAATGAGTATTATGTGGATATGACGTCTTTAAAAATAAATAAAGAAGAAAGAGAAAAAAATCCAAAACACCGAACCAATATTGCTTACAAAGTATTACACGGTAACCAATCGGTTTTAAAAACTTTAAAACCGCTTCACTCGGTTTGATTTTGGCTTGTATAAAACCGAATTGAACCGTAAACACTCTAAAATAAAATAAAATAAAATAAACATTTGTTCTTAACAACTTTTGTTATATAGACGTTACATGACAGTGAGTTGCTGATACTATCATTATTTATGTTTCTATATTTTTTATAATTGAAAGAACGAAAAATTTAAGGAATTAGAGAAAAATCAAAAGTATAAAAAAATAAATAATTATATTTTCGAGTTATTTAATAGAAAGAAATGGAAACAAACAGAAGAATATTTTTCGTTATCTTCTATTTTTTCGTGATCTTCTTTCGTAACTTTTATTTTCTTCTAAAATAAAAGGGACCGTAAAGAAAACGATTATAAGTCATACCATATGTCACGTAAATATTTATGCATCTAGGTAATTTTATTTTCGATGCTTTCATTTTACTCTTAAACCTAATCACATATACTCATCTTTCTCAATCGAGTTACTTATTTTCACGCTGAAGTATTGTTACACAGACAATCTCCCCTCTGTGACGCGTAACGCAGTGCCTGTGTGCAGGTCCGATCCAGTTGTTTTGGTTCCTTAGTTGCTCCATTAATCTCCCTGGTTCTAATCAGATCTAGATGTGATGGTTCGAAGAAACATATTAAAGATCTGATTCGATTGGATCAATCCACTTGACTTTGATTTATACAGTTGTCATTGTTGATTTCATATTGTGTAGTTGCGACCCTCAAAACATCAACATTATTGTCTCCATTAATAAGCTGGTAATTTTAAGTCATGTTTAAAAAAATCCGTGCAAACGAGCAAATTTGGAGTTTATTTCCAAACTAGTGTAATTTTAAAAGTTATTTACCAAATAGGTGTAGCTTAAAACATATTTACCAAAATAGGTATTTATTGAAAACTTTATTTCCTCTCTCCTATTCTCATTGGATACAAATTTTTTTATTTAAAAAAATTCTTATCCATCTAATATAGGCAAACACATTTATTTATTAAATACTTGAAAGCTAATTATTATCTTTATATTACATATTACGTACATATATATAAAATATAAAGTAAAACGTTTTCAAATTAAGTGAGAAGTTTATTTTCTTTTGTATAAAACTTAAGAAAAATAAATATAATAATGTTTACATTACTTTTAAGTAATATACACATGTAAATAAACTTTTTAAAGTTACATATAACGATATATAGTTATAGTTAAATATTTTTTTTGAACGACAATATATTAAAAGCAAGAAGTTAGAATACAGATAATAGAAAGAAAAAGCACATCAATCCTCCCAACATGGAGATTGGAGAGTTTAACTTCCCTCTATTTTTAACAACAAGAAAGAAAACGTTGTCATATCGCTGAAAATATTTGGGACCCTGCGAACTTTATCTTTAAAAACGCTTTCGTTTCTGGATTTCCAAATGCACCGGAGAGTAGTGAGGAAGATATGGTTTGTAGTTATCAATGTTTTAGAAACCGGTTTTTTGGTTGAACCGGAAAACTTTCCAGGGCCGGTTCGACCGGCCGGTTGAACCAGTTAGGAGACTTGTATATATATTTTTTATAAAAATTCTAATAAACTTGTACACCCCAAGAAAAATAGTTAAAACACAATTATAATCAACTCAAAAATAATACCAAATATGTATTTCACAAGAAAATATAAGTTTTAAACTTTAAAAAAATTATAAAAAATAACAATAAAGTTTAAAAAAAATAAAATAAAAATCAGAAAACCGGTTGAACCGGAAAAAATCGAAAAACCACCCGGTTCGAAGCGGTCTAGTTATGTCCAAAAAACCGGTATAGGGACCGGTTGACGGTTAAAACGGTTACTAAAACATTGGTAGTTAAAGTTAAATCTAATATTTATAGAAATGTTTTCATATAGATATATTAAGACCTGCTGACCTATAAAAAAAACTTAAAATTAAAAACATAAACTAACGAATGAAAAAGCTCAAAAGTAAAAAACTAATTTAAATTAAAAAGTATAAAAAAAACCCTTATTTTCTTAACGAATAAAAAAATATACATTTATTCATGTACTGTGTGTTTTTTTGTTTTGCTAAAAATAAACGAATGAGTATAAATTAATATAGCATGGTTCAATAATTTTCTTTTGCTTCGTTGTAGTTTAGATATTAATTAGGAACATGAACATTACAATTTACAAGAGAACATTTAAAAAAAAAAAAAATTGTACCCAATAAGAATGGGTGAGAGAAAATGAGTCTTTTTAAAAAATACCTATTTTGGTAAATATTTTTCAAACTACACCTATTTGGTAAATAAATTTTCAAATTACACTAATCTAGTAAAAAACTCAGCAAATTTGCTCGTGAGCTACTTGAGATCAATCGGTAAAAAGTCAAAACGAGTTGCGTCTTAACGATCCCGAGCCAAACTCAAGCTTTGAAATAGAGCTCGTTTAATAAACGAGCTCAACCCCGAGCTTTACAAAATGAGCTCGAGTAGTCGAGTTGGCTCGCTGGTCTTAACGAGCCCTTTTATTTATATAATTTTTATTAAATTTATTAAATGTATCTTAAAAATAATAATTATTACATATAAAATTATGATAAAATAAATAAATAACATGTATTATTTTCTGTATAAAAGTATAATTATAAATATACATAAATTTAATTATAATAATATATTAAATAAATAAAGATTAATAATAAACAAGTTAAACTCGAGTCAAACTCGAACTTAAATGTATATCCCTCTAGTATGAGTAAAAAATGGGAACTTGGTTAATGTTCGTAAAAGATCGTGTTGTGGCTTAAAATTGTATCGTTTTTTTTAATTGCTAAAAAATATACAATTCCACCATGCATCGTGTTAGACAGCTAAATATTATAAATCATATTAGCCGGCTTTTGATATCTTACTATCGTGACACACTAGTCATGGTTAATTACTATGCTTTTTTTAGAAGTAACTAAAAAAACCAATGATCTTTTCTGATAAAAATCTTTCTTTTTAACAAAATTGTTAATAGCTATGATATTAAAGGTTAGAAAAGACTTTAATTGTAGTTTAAAATACTAACAAACTTAAATCATCTAGAATTCTATTATTATTTTCAACGATTTAAACTAATTTATTTAATTAGTCAATAAAGAAACTAATTCAATTAGTCTTTACTTGTTCAAACAAAAATCAATTTTATATGTTTCTATTTTAATTTTTTAATTATTAAAAGAAAAAACTATTACACCCATATAAATACGAGTCATGCCCACAGGGGAGACAATTAACCGAAACGCGTGCTTCAGTGCGTCGTCTTCAAGAACAAGGTGGTGGATCATTCATGGCGAATTAGTCGATAAAAAGGCACAATTTCTTCAAATTTGGGCTCTCTCTTACCTCTACTCTTTGTTCAACTCATTAATTCTCTTCATAAAGCCAGTTGGAACCAGAAACTGCGTTGAATTCGCCGGAAAAAGTTTGGAAAATGATGCAAATGGAACGAAAACCGTTTTTGGAAGAGTATGAAAAGCTTATTGTTCGTATGAACACCCCGAGGTGAGTGAATTCGCTCTTCGATCCTTAAGAATCATCGTTTTGGTGTTCGTGATTTAATCTCGAGATGTTAATTAGCCAGATTGTTTAACGTTATTTGAGGTCCGAATTGATCTGGAGCTAGTTTGTTAGGGTTTTCATGTTTTAGTCTTCCAGAAGTTTCTTTCGCAAATCAATTTTGACTTTCGTTTGACTCTTTCATTTGCCCCAATTTTCCCCATCAAATATGTTCAAAGTTTGAATTTGAATTTCCTTTCACACTACGCTTTCATTGACTCGTCTTTTCAATTTCTTCGTCAGGGTTATGATTGACAATGCTGGTTGCGTGGACGCAACGCGAATCATGGTGAGATTCAATCATTTCTGACTAATTTCTGGAATTTTCAAACGAATCTGCTTGATTTATGTAATTAGTTTCGTGTGATTTCAGATTGATAGTGCGAGGAACGATGGAATTCTTCTTGAGGCAGTTCAAGTCCTCACAGATCTCAATCTTTCCATCAAAAAGGGTTATGTTTCTTCAGATGGAAGATGGAACATGGATGGTAAACTCCCTTTAATTTTAGGATTTTTATCAAACAGCTAAATCACCATGAGATTTGATCCAACAATTTTTTGGTGGTGGGGGAGGTCACTTTACCACCGACCTAACTTTTTGGGGACAATTTTAGAGTAAATTACTATTTTTTTCACAACAATTTATTACACCACAATACCACCAAATCCCATGCTTACAAGAATTTGAATCATGGGGACACCTTACTCAACCAAATTACTCTTTTGGTCCTTGAGGTTTGGTTAGTTTAACCATCTGAAGTTATGCCCTGAGTTTTGTATTTTGTTACTATTTCAGAATCTATAAAATATTGAAAATTTGAAATGCTCTTAGACTTGAGAAAATAAATTAAGAGATTTCGTGCTAGACGCAGAAATGGTTATCTAATGTTAAGCTTAGGCATGGTAATGTAAAATATTCTTTTTGGACTGAAATGATTAAACTGACATAACCTCAAGGACCAAAGTGTAATTTACTCTTAATTTTAAAATCAAGAAGTTTAATTACTTTTTAAAAGTCTCATAATCATGCTGTTAGATTCACCTGTTTGCAACTTTAGTATACTTATTTGGGTTAATCTCATCATCTACAGTCTTCCATGTCACCAATTTGGATGGCAGCAAATTAACAGATGGGAGCATCATCAATTGCATTGAACAGGTAAATCATTTTGCTCATAAAATAAATTATTTTTTGTCTTCAAGAATGATGAATTTGGACTGATGGGATTTCATTAATTTCATGTTTTATCATTTTTGTAATTTGTAATGCAGTCACTTGGAACTATTCATAGAACAAGACCAAACTCCATTGATGGGATGACAACATTAGAACTAACCGGCACGGACAGAGTTGGACTTTTATCCGAAGTATTTGCGGTTTTATCTGAACTCAGTTGTGATGTGGTTGAGTCAAAAGTATGGACACATAATGGTCGAATCGCATCCATAATTCATTTAAAAGATTGTGATTCAGGGTCTCCGATTGAAGACTCTAAAAAAATAGACAGAATTGAAGCTCGGTTGAGAAATGTGTTGAAAGGAGATAATGATATCAGAAGTGCAAAAACTTTGGTCTCAATCGCGGTCACTCACACAGAAAGAAGGCTTCATCAAATGATGTTTGCAGATCGCGATTATGATAGGACTCCAATCATGAAAACTCATGGTCGACATTCCCCGTTAGTATCTGTTCAGAATTGTTCCGAGAAAGAGTACTCGGTGGTCAACATTCAAGTCAAAGACCGTCCGAAGCTTTTGTTTGATGTCGTTTGCACTTTAACAGATATGCAATACGTCGTTTTCCATGCTACGATCAATACCACCTTAGACAAAGCATACCTGGTACTTATTTGATGATGGGTTTATGAACATTTTCATTTTTATTGCTGAATTCAATATGAGTTTATGTTAATTCTGCTAAAGTTGCAATCTTTTTTATGATTTTCAGGAATTCTTTATCAGACATATTGATGGAACCCCGATTAGGTCAGAAGCCGAAAAACAACGAGTGATCATGTGTTTAAAATCCGCCATCGAAAGAAGAGCATCCGAGGGTGTGCGGCTAGAACTTTTCAGACCCGACAAACCCGGCCTGTTAGCCGAAGTGACACGAACATTCAGAGAAAACGCAATGAATGTAACACAAGCAGAGATATCTACAAAAAAGGGCATGGCTTTGAACATCTTTTATGTAACGGATGCGATTGGAAACCCAGTGGATCCGAAAGTCATAGATTCGGTTATGGACCGAATCGGGTCGGGTTACTTGAGAGTTAAGGAATTACCGTTGATGTATCATCAAAAGGGGGAGAGTGATGAACACAACACAGGTGGGCTTGGTGGTGCGGTTTTGTTCTCACTTGGTAGTTTAGTTAGGAGGAATCTATACAATTTGGGGTTGATCAAATCTTATTCTTGAGAAAGGGGTGTACCTCGTGCATTATATGGTTGTACTATAGAGAAAAGGGTGGCCATGGTTTGCTTGAAGGAAGGGTTTTGTACATTAAAAAATTAAAAAAAAAATGTAGGAAGAAAGTGGTTGGATAGTAGTTGTGGTAGATATATATACACTGAGGCATACACATTAGGTTTTGAATTTTGGTTTGGGGTGGGGTTACATCATTATATCTTATTTATTTTGGGAAGTTATTAGTATTAGTGTGAAATTGATTTAAGTGGATTGGATTATTTTTGTATTTATTGGGATTTTATTTCCACATCTAGTTAGTTCCATACATGAATGTACATAAATTCTTTTAAAGTGTATTTGTTCATGATTGATTTATAATTCTAATTTTAGATACTGTTTTTTACATATTTCCTATTAATATTATCAGAATGGCTTGTCCTAGTGATATATGGTGATGATGGACAGACTTCTGACTTTAAGGTTATAAGTTTGATTTTTGGAGTTTACAGTGTTACGAGTAAGGGTTTTTTTCTGGAACTGATCGAGCCAATGGGTCTTCCTACTTTCCCAGCACCATCAGCTCTAGTGTGAGACGTCTTTTTTTTATTCATCTTCATTTTTTCTTGTTTAAACTTACAAGTCTAGTTAAGTTTTAAGCTTTAACTTAAGTTCGAGCCTAATGATCAAACTAATTTAGCATGCATGAGCTTAGAATTGAGCTGATTTAAACTCAGATTTGATTCGAGCTAAATCCATACCTTCAAGTGGCTACAAATTATAGACTTAAACATAGTTAATAGATTTATTAAAAGATTATATGTTGTGATGACTTTATATCAGTGAAATCTTTTTGCAAGAATTTGTAACTTCCATTTTATTTTAGTTTATTTTTTTGCAAACAATTTGCAAGAAAGCTTATGTAAATAATTTAATATTTACAATAACAAAATCATTTTAAATTGGTTCAATAGTTTTTTTAAACATTTAACTTAATATATTTTTAAGGGCATGAAATTTACTTCATGTGATGACTTGTATGATTCCTACTACCATGTAGCGATGACTGGGTTCAAGACATTATAAATAGGAGGTCTTGGGTTCAAGTCCCACTTGTAAATAGGAGGTCTTGGGTTCAAGTCCCACTTGTAACAAAAATAAATAATTGGGGGTTACAAGTTGGGCCAACGGGTTTTCTCACCAGTGGTGAGTTTCCTCCTGATGAGGGTTGGAGATGATCGGATGGGTGGGTAATGCCCCCGTCAGTGATCCAAATTTGCCGTTCAAAAAAAAATGTAGCGATGACTGGATAACACATGATTATCACATACAAGGGTATACCATGTGTGATAATCATTGTGATCCTAACATTTAATTATATTTTTTAACTTTTTAAAATTCAAATTCAAAAATAATTCTTTTATTTAATATAAATTAAACATTACAATACTAAAAATAGTAAATTAAGAAAAAAATTTGCAACAATTAAAAGTAAAAAATAAAGATATTCCTCTTCGCTCAAGTGGAAGGTATTCATGCCGAGGATGCACAATTATCTTCTACAAGAATAAAAACATGCCAAAAATAGCTCACAAGACAAAATAGTACTTTTACGGGAAAGTAGTCTATTTCGTTCAAACTTTTACCGGTATGTTCAGAAAATAAAAATAAGGAAGACTTCAAATTTTATTTTTTTTAAAAGTTAACATGCAAAAATTATTTAAGATGATTCAGATTTCAGTTTAAATAAGTATCGGAATATAATATATTATAAAAACATATAAGGTATCATAAAATAATTGGCTAGTGGAGAGTCTTCACGTAGGAAATTGGTCGTGGAGTTTCTCGTGCACAAACTTCATGCAACCCTTTTCACGCAGCAACGACATGTGTATGGTGTCATGAAAGGAGCGTGAAAGGCATCACGCCCAGTGGCGAACCCATGATTATTTTTTATGGGGTTAGGAAAATTTTGGTGTATAAATTTTTTTTTGATCGTCTACTCTGTATACAATTTTTTTTGATCGTCCACCCTATATACAAATAGTTTTTTAGACCGATTCGGTTCGGGTCGGGTTGGGTCGGGTGACGGGTAAATCATCATCCGAGAACAAAATTACAAAATAAGACAAAAATATAAAAAACTTAGAACAAACTTGAATGTTAAAAAAAACACGGTGGCTAATTACTAATGGTTGGGTTTTTTTCTAAGTTTTTTTGGGCGTCACTATTTGGGCTTTTTCTTAGTTTTTTAAAGATTTTTTTAGTTTATTATTACTAATTATTAGTGATTTGAAAAAAATAAATAAAACATAATTTTTTTTTCTTTAAGTTGAGGGTCGGTGTAGAAATTCTATGGGGTTCGGTCACAAAATTTCTTGAGGTTCGGATCGTAAAAATCAAAAATTTAGCACACCGCGAAAAGTTTCATGGAGGTCGGGCGAACCCCTAGGTGTTAACCTAGGTACGCCACTGATCACGCCTGGTATCAAGGGCGGACATAGTAAGAGCTCAGGGGTAGCGCCCGCTGCCCCTGAATTTTTACCCCGACGTGCAATTTTTTTTTATTTTTTATAGGTTTTCGGTTTTTCGCGACCCTTGAAACAAATTTTTCGCGACCCCTGTAAGAAATTTTATGGTTTTTACCTAAAAATATGATAAAAAGCCCCTTGAAAATATGATCAAAAGCCCGTGAATTACCTAAAATAAAATTTCGGGGCGCTGCCCCCGAACCCTCGTTAGTCCCCGCTACCCATAATTTTTTTTTCTAGATCCGCCCCTGCCTGGTATACCACATGCAGTAATAGCTAAATACATCAAGTGACACGATGTATAAAACCGTTTGGAATTTGATGAGAGAAGTATACTAGTTTTTTTAATAACAACCTACTTTATTTTTAATTTATCTAAAATTCTGAACTAATCTTTATAATCAGATTTTAAAACTAAGACCCGCATGGAAAAGAAATATGCTTTTTACCACTAAACCAACTACGTAGGTGGTAGGAGTACACTGGTACCATGGAATTTTTTTTAAGACAATTAATGAAGTAATTTAATTTTAGTATATTGAATATAAACAAATAAATGAGGCAGCTGGTATGGAAAGAAAGTCATAAAAAGCATCCATATATATTATTGAGGTTAGTGGGTAGGTCCAGGATAATCAGTCTCGATACACCGCTGAACTAAATTACCGTTCAATAAAAGAAAAAAAATTATTGAGGTTAGTGGTTTATTGGGAGACACTTTTACATTTTGGAGTACAATTTATTTTACCGCAAATGATTAATGGCGAAAGTGGGTCCAAATTCGGGAGAATTTATATAATATATATATGAAAAGATTGGATACCACATGACATCACCACAACAATTCATTTTGTGGTTTTCCCGCTCAAATTTTTTCCAATAAATGAAATTTGACTTTCATAATATAGTTATGATTATTCAAAAATAGAAAGAGTATAATTACAAACTGTATAATTACGTCTTTAGTTATATTCTAAAAAAGTCAAACACATTTAAAGATTGAATTATATATCGTAAATGACGGATTTGGATTTGAAAAAAAAAAGTTAATTTTAAATCCAATGAGCCTTAAATATTGTAATTTCAAACAACTAAATTAATTCTTATGAATTTTTTATAGAGATATTATCGTTATAATTGCATTCTTAATTTTATTATTTTTTACAAACAATTATTTCTTAAATAAATATAACAATATAACTAATATCAATAATTTTTTGTTATTGTTTAGCTACACAAATTCTCAAATATATGTATCATAAGGGTGTCCTTGAGTGATGCTTATGACTACTCTTAGATTATTCATGCACGATTATAATCAAATGGTTTTGTTTTTGTGTTTGTTTTTATAATTGAAGAAGGGTATGATATAAACTTTAATTTTCTCTTAAGTTTTAGAGATTATACTAATGTTTATATCATTTTTATATTTTACTAGGAAGTGAAAGTGGCTTATTGTAGAAGAATCATTGAAACTTTTAACTGGATATTTCTAATAAAAAAATTCTTAGATGATATAAAGAATCATTAGTACATTTTAGTTTTGATTTTTTTAAATACCGCCGTACGATGCACGAGTTTCAATTATCGAATTACATTTATTATAATATTTAAATTGTTGGATTTATTTTTTAAAAATCATCCGTGCGTCGCACGGGTATCAAAAACTAGTAAAGAACATATTCATATTCTTGTATGTGTTAAGTAGCCTAACTACATTAATTGAACACATCTTAGAAAAATCCATTG
>JBCNJP010000003.1:14289695-14357389 GCA_039602395.1 Deinandra increscens subsp. villosa
GTGACATGTGACACACTAGTCAACAAGTGCTTTCATGACCAAAAATCGTGTAATCATAAAGCTCATAGAGTTTCCTAATTATTATTCAATTATATTATTATTATTACTTTTTTATAAATACCTTCAAATAAATTAAAGCCAATCAGAAAAAAGATAAGAAAAACGAACCAATAGAGAGAAGGACGATGGGTGCTATCTATTAAATGCTTTAGAGATTTAATTGGCTCATGGATCCCTTACATAGTGGTGTTTGGGGATTTATGAAGCGTCATAAAACCCTCATAACGACTCATTATACACAACCTTAAGGCCATAATACTGATAGACCCACTATGTTACTTTTTAGTGCTTAATGTGTTTGATCCAAAAATGCCCACTCTAGAGTCTCTAATATTTAACCATATCTTTTTTCTATTTTTCTTCTCTAATATCTAACCCTAATATCTAAAATTTTGGTTCATTCTTATAAGTTATAAAGAATTGTATATTTATTATAGCAACTTTTAGCAAACTTTAGCAACTTCTAACTCGTTCATTCTTACAATAGCACACTCAAAGTCGCGCATTTGTCTATTCTTACAGTAACAAATTTTACATAATGCATTTTATAATAATTATTATGTTGACGTGTCTTTAAAAATAAATAAATAAGAAAGAGAAAAAAAACCAAAACACCAAACCAAAATTGCTTAAAAAGTATAAAACAGTAACCAATTGGTTTTAAAAACTTTAAAACCATTCCACTCGGTTTGATTTCGGTTTGTATAAAACTGTACCGAACCATAAACTAGGGATGCAAATTTTACCCGTGAAAGCGGGTACCCGACCCGAATGGGGCGGGTATTACCCGTCTTAACGGGTAATGGAGCGGGGATGGGTATTATTTTTAAAACCAGAAGCGGGGACCGGTCGGGTACGGGTATGGCACTATCCGCCCCGTTTAAAACCCGAATATATGTAATTTATATACGTCCTTTATATAAAACCTGAATATATATAATTTATATAGTTTTTTTTTTTAATTTTTAACGAACTTGAGAACGTGGTGATTGTCTTTTTTACTATTATTTTTGTGTGATTGAATTATCAAACTTGAATGTTTGACTTATTATGGTTATATTTTATTTTTACTTTTAAAAAAAATGGAATCTTTTTCTTGAATGGGTAACCCATTGGGTTCCCCGTATCCGACGGGTTTTTTTACCCATACCCATCGGGTATTAGGCGGGGCGGGGGCGGGGATGGGTATGGGAATTTAGTTCGGGTACGGGTACGGGTAATAAAGCCCCCACTATTACCCGCACCCGTTTGCATCACTACCATAAACACCCTAAAACAAAATAGAATAAACATCTGTTTTTGACAACTTTTGTTATATAGACATTACATGACACTGAGTATGCTGATACTAACATTATATTTTTTTTAATTTTTTTAGGCTTCTATGTTTTTTTGATTATCTTCTAATTTTTTCCGTAATCTTCTTTCATAACTTTTATTTTCTTCTAAAATAAAAGGACCACATATCACGCATCCATAAATATTAATGCATTTAGGTACTTTTCTTTTCGATGTTCTCATTTTACTGTTAAGCCTAATCATATATACTCATTTTTCTCAATCAAGTTACTTATTCTCACGCTGGAATAATGTTACACAAACAATCTCCTCGCTGTGATGCGTAACCAGCTGCCTGTGCAGGTCAGATCCAGTTTTTTGGTTCCTTAGTTGCTCCATTATCGCTCTATTTCTATTCAGATCTAGATGTGATGGTTCGAAGAATATTAGAGATCTGATTCGATTGGATCAATCCAATCGACTTTGATTTCTACAAATGTCATTGTTGATTTCATATTGTGGAGTTGCGACCCTCACAACATCAACATTATTGTCTCCATTAATAAGCTGGTAATTTTAAGTCATGTTTAAAACAATCCGTTGCATATAGGGGTGCAAACGAGCAAATCTGTTCGTGAGCTACTCGAGATCAAATCGGTAAAAAGTTGAAACGAGTCGAGCCTTAACGATCCCGAGTCAAACTCAAGCTTTGAAATAGAGCTCGTTTAATAAACGAGCTCGAACCGGCTCGCGAGTCTTAAAAAGCCCTTTTATTTATATAATTTTTATTTAATTTATTAAATATGTCTTAAAAATAATAAATATATATATATAATTATTATAAAATAAATAAATATATGTATTATTTTCTACATAATAAATATATAATTCTAAATATATATAAATTTAATCTTTAGACTTAATAAAACAATAAAATGGTTGACATATGTCTTCTTTTAGAATGTCCAAATCAGCATTGACACATGTCAAAATCATATTAATTATCAATTTATTAAATTACCAATCAAGACTAATTTACCAATTTTGTACAAACTAAAGTTTTATTTCAAATTTTTTTAGCAAACTTAATGTAGATTTGATAAATTTACTTAATAATTTGACTATTTTGAAGGAAACTAATGAATAAGTTTTTAAACATAATAAATTTTTCTTAATGTATTAAATTATCAATTGATGTTTTATAATAAATTATGTCATTTATAATTTTCAAATCTCTTAACCGTTCTTTTGTTGTTATATTTATCTAATATTATAAAACTAAATTCAACTTGTATAATATACGGGCTACTAACCTAGTTGTAATAATATATTAAATAAATAAAAATTAATAAAAACAAGCTAAACTCAAACCAAACTCGAACTTAAATAATTCTACACACATAAATACATATCCCTCTATTGCGAGTCAAAAATGGGAACTTGGTTCATGTTCGAAAAAGATCGTGTTATGGCTTAAAATTGTATCGAACTTTTATTTAATTGCTAAAAAATATACAATTCCACCATGCATCGTGTTAGACAGCTAAATATTACAAATCATATTAGCCGGCTTTTGATTTCTTATTATCGTGACACACTAGTCATGGTTAATTACTATGCTTTTCTTAGAAGTAACTAAAAAAACCAATGATCTTTTCTGATAAAAATCTTTCTTTTTAACAAAAATTGTTAATAGCTATGATATTAAAGGTTAGAAAAGACTTTAATTGTAGTATTAATTAAATACTAACAAACTTAAATCATCTAGAATTCTATTAAATAATTATTTAATTATTTCAACGATTTAAACTAATTTATTTAATTAGTCAATAAAGAAACTAATTCAATTAGTCTTTACTTGTTCAAACAAAAATCAATTTTATATGTTGATTATTTTAATTTTTTAATTATTAAAAGAAAAAACTATTACACCCATATAAATACGAGTCATGCCCACAGGGGAGACAATTGACCGAAACGCGTGCTTCAGTGCGTCGTCTTCAAGAACAAGGTGGTGGATCATTCATGGCGAATTAGTCGATAAAAAAGCACAATTTCTTCAAATTTGGGCTCTCTCTTATCTCTACTCTTTGTTCAACTCATTAATCCTCTTCATAAAGCCAGTTGGAACCAGAAACTGCGTCGAATTCGCCGGAAAAAAGATTGGAAAATGATGCAAATGGAACGAAAACCGTTTTTGGAAGAGTATGAAAAGCTTATTGTTCGTATGAACACCCCAAGGTGAGTGAATTCGCTCTTCGTTTCTTAATCGTCGTTTTGGTGTTCGGGATTTAATCTCAAGATGTTAATTAGCCAGATTGCTTAACGAAATATTTGAGGTCCGAATTGATCTGGAGCTAGTATGTTAGGGTTTTCATGTTTTAGTCTTCCAGAAGTTTCTTTCGCAAATCAATTTTGACTTTCGTTTGACTCTTTCCTTTTCCCCAATTTTCCCGATCAAATATGTTCAAAGTTTGAATTTGAATTTCCTTTCACACTACGCTTTCTTTGACTCGTCTTTTCAATTTCGTCTTCAGGGTTATGATTGACAATGCTGGTTGCGTGGACGCAACGCGAATCATGGTGAGATTCAAACATTTCTGACCAATTTCTGTATCTTTCCACACTTTAATTTCTGGAATTTTCTAACGAAACTGCTTGATTTATTCGATTTGTTTCATCTGATTTGATTTCAGATTGATAGTGCGAGGAATGATGGAATTCTTCTTGAGGCAGTTCAAGTTCTCACAGATCTCAACCTTTCCATCAAAAAGGGTTATGTTTCTTCAGATGGAAGATGGAACATGGATGGTAAGCTTCCTTTAATTTTAGAGTAAATTTATTTATTAAACAGCTAAATCTCCATGAGATTTGATCCAACAATTTTTTGGTGGTGGGGGAGGTCACTTTACCACCGACCTAACTTTTTGGGGACAATTTTAGAGTAAATTACTCTTTTTTTTCACAACAATTTATTACACCACAATACCACCAAATCCCATGCTTACAAGAATTTGAAGCATGGGGACACCTTACTCAACCAAATTACTCTTTTGGTCCTTGAGGTTTGGTTAGTTTAACCATCTAAGTTATGCCCTGAGTTTTGTATTTTGTTACTATTTCAGAATCTATAAAATATTGAAATGCTCTTAGACTTGAGAAAATAAATTAAGAGATTTCGTGCTAGACGCAGAAATGGTTATCTAATGTTAAGCTTAGGCATGGTATGTAATATATTCTTTTTGGACTGAAATGATTAAACTGACATAACCTCAAGGACCAAAGTGTAAGTTACTCTTAATTTTAAAATCAAGAAGTTTAATTACTTTTTAAAAGTCTCATAATCATGCTGTTAGATTCACCTGTTTGCAACTTTAGTATACTTATTTGGGTTAATCGCATCATCTACAGTCTTCCATGTCACCAATTTGGATGGCAGCAAATTAACAGATGGGAGCATCATCAATTGCATTGAACAGGTAAATCATTTTGCTCATAAAATAAATTATTTTTTGTCTTCAAGAATGATGAATTTGGACTGATGGGATTTCATTAATTTCATGTTTTATCATTTTTGTAATTTGTAATGCAGTCACTTGGAACTATTCATAGAACAAGACCAAACTCCATTGATGGGATGACAACATTAGAACTAACCGGCACGGACAGAGTTGGACTTTTATCCGAAGTATTTGCGGTTTTATCTGAACTCAGTTGTGATGTGGTTGAGTCAAAAGTATGGACACATAATGGTCGAATCGCATCCATAATTCATTTAAAAGATTGTGATTCAGGGTCTCCGATTGAAGACTCTAAAAAAATAGACAGAATTGAAGCTCGGTTGAGAAATGTGTTGAAAGGAGATAATGATATCAGAAGTGCAAAAACTTTGGTCTCAATCGCGGTCACTCACACAGAAAGAAGGCTTCATCAAATGATGTTTGCAGATCGCGATTATGATAGGACTCCAATCATGAAAACTCATGGTCGACATTCCCCGTTAGTATCTGTTCAGAATTGTTCCGAGAAAGAGTACTCGGTGGTCAACATTCAAGTCAAAGACCGTCCGAAGCTTTTGTTTGATGTCGTTTGCACTTTAACAGATATGCAATACGTCGTTTTCCATGCTACGATCAATACCACCTTAGACAAAGCATACCTGGTACTTATTTGATGATGGGTTTATGAACATTTTCATTTTTATTGCTGAATTCAATATGAGTTTATGTTAATTCTGCTAAAGTTGCAATCTTTTTTATGATTTTCAGGAATTCTTTATCAGACATATTGATGGAACCCCGATTAGGTCAGAAGCCGAAAAACAACGAGTGATCATGTGTTTAAAATCCGCCATCGAAAGAAGAGCATCCGAGGGTGTGCGGCTAGAACTTTTCAGACCCGACAAACCCGGCCTGTTAGCCGAAGTGACACGAACATTCAGAGAAAACGCAATGAATGTAACACAAGCAGAGATATCTACAAAAAAGGGCATGGCTTTGAACATCTTTTATGTAACGGATGCGATTGGAAACCCAGTGGATCCGAAAGTCATAGATTCGGTTATGGACCGAATCGGGTCGGGTTACTTGAGAGTTAAGGAATTACCGTTGATGTATCATCAAAAGGGGGAGAGTGATGAACACAACACAGGTGGGCTTGGTGGTGCGGTTTTGTTCTCACTTGGTAGTTTAGTTAGGAGGAATCTATACAATTTGGGGTTGATCAAATCTTATTCTTGAGAAAGGGGTGTACCTCGTGCATTATATGGTTGTACTATAGAGAAAAGGGTGGCCATGGTTTGCTTGAAGGAAGGGTTTTGTACATTAAAAAATTAAAAAAAAAATGTAGGAAGAAAGTGGTTGGATAGTAGTTGTGGTAGATATATATACACTGAGGCATACACATTAGGTTTTGAATTTTGGTTTGGGGTGGGGTTACATCATTATATCTTATTTATTTTGGGAAGTTATTAGTATTAGTGTGAAATTGATTTAAGTGGATTGGATTATTTTTGTATTTATTGGGATTTTATTTCCACATCTAGTTAGTTCCATACATGAATGTACATAAATTCTTTTAAAGTGTATTTGTTCATGATTGATTTATAATTCTAATTTTAGATACTGTTTTTTACATATTTCCTATTAATATTATCAGAATGGCTTGTCCTAGTGATATATGGTGATGATGGACAGACTTCTGACTTTAAGGTTATAAGTTTGATTTTTGGAGTTTACAGTGTTACGAGTAAGGGTTTTTTTCTGGAACTGATCGAGCCAATGGGTCTTCCTACTTTCCCAGCACCATCAGCTCTAGTGTGAGACGTCTTTTTTTTATTCATCTTCATTTTTTCTTGTTTAAACTTACAAGTCTAGTTAAGTTTTAAGCTTTAACTTAAGTTCGAGCCTAATGATCAAACTAATTTAGCATGCATGAGCTTAGAATTGAGCTGATTTAAACTCAGATTTGATTCGAGCTAAATCCATACCTTCAAGTGGCTACAAATTATAGACTTAAACATAGTTAATAGATTTATTAAAAGATTATATGTTGTGATGACTTTATATCAGTGAAATCTTTTTGCAAGAATTTGTAACTTCCATTTTATTTTAGTTTATTTTTTTGCAAACAATTTGCAAGAAAGCTTATGTAAATAATTTAATATTTACAATAACAAAATCATTTTAAATTGGTTCAATAGTTTTTTTAAACATTTAACTTAATATATTTTTAAGGGCATGAAATTTACTTCATGTGATGACTTGTATGATTCCTACTACCATGTAGCGATGACTGGGTTCAAGACATTATAAATAGGAGGTCTTGGGTTCAAGTCCCACTTGTAAATAGGAGGTCTTGGGTTCAAGTCCCACTTGTAACAAAAATAAATAATTGGGGGTTACAAGTTGGGCCAACGGGTTTTCTCACCAGTGGTGAGTTTCCTCCTGATGAGGGTTGGAGATGATCGGATGGGTGGGTAATGCCCCCGTCAGTGATCCAAATTTGCCGTTCAAAAAAAAATGTAGCGATGACTGGATAACACATGATTATCACATACAAGGGTATACCATGTGTGATAATCATTGTGATCCTAACATTTAATTATATTTTTTAACTTTTTAAAATTCAAATTCAAAAATAATTCTTTTATTTAATATAAATTAAACATTACAATACTAAAAATAGTAAATTAAGAAAAAAATTTGCAACAATTAAAAGTAAAAAATAAAGATATTCCTCTTCGCTCAAGTGGAAGGTATTCATGCCGAGGATGCACAATTATCTTCTACAAGAATAAAAACATGCCAAAAATAGCTCACAAGACAAAATAGTACTTTTACGGGAAAGTAGTCTATTTCGTTCAAACTTTTACCGGTATGTTCAGAAAATAAAAATAAGGAAGACTTCAAATTTTATTTTTTTTAAAAGTTAACATGCAAAAATTATTTAAGATGATTCAGATTTCAGTTTAAATAAGTATCGGAATATAATATATTATAAAAACATATAAGGTATCATAAAATAATTGGCTAGTGGAGAGTCTTCACGTAGGAAATTGGTCGTGGAGTTTCTCGTGCACAAACTTCATGCAACCCTTTTCACGCAGCAACGACATGTGTATGGTGTCATGAAAGGAGCGTGAAAGGCATCACGCCCAGTGGCGAACCCATGATTATTTTTTATGGGGTTAGGAAAATTTTGGTGTATAAATTTTTTTTTGATCGTCTACTCTGTATACAATTTTTTTTGATCGTCCACCCTATATACAAATAGTTTTTTAGACCGATTCGGTTCGGGTCGGGTTGGGTCGGGTGACGGGTAAATCATCATCCGAGAACAAAATTACAAAATAAGACAAAAATATAAAAAACTTAGAACAAACTTGAATGTTAAAAAAAACACGGTGGCTAATTACTAATGGTTGGGTTTTTTTCTAAGTTTTTTTGGGCGTCACTATTTGGGCTTTTTCTTAGTTTTTTAAAGATTTTTTTAGTTTATTATTACTAATTATTAGTGATTTGAAAAAAATAAATAAAACATAATTTTTTTTTCTTTAAGTTGAGGGTCGGTGTAGAAATTCTATGGGGTTCGGTCACAAAATTTCTTGAGGTTCGGATCGTAAAAATCAAAAATTTAGCACACCGCGAAAAGTTTCATGGAGGTCGGGCGAACCCCTAGGTGTTAACCTAGGTACGCCACTGATCACGCCTGGTATCAAGGGCGGACATAGTAAGAGCTCAGGGGTAGCGCCCGCTGCCCCTGAATTTTTACCCCGACGTGCAATTTTTTTTTATTTTTTATAGGTTTTCGGTTTTTCGCGACCCTTGAAACAAATTTTTCGCGACCCCTGTAAGAAATTTTATGGTTTTTACCTAAAAATATGATAAAAAGCCCCTTGAAAATATGATCAAAAGCCCGTGAATTACCTAAAATAAAATTTCGGGGCGCTGCCCCCGAACCCTCGTTAGTCCCCGCTACCCATAATTTTTTTTTCTAGATCCGCCCCTGCCTGGTATACCACATGCAGTAATAGCTAAATACATCAAGTGACACGATGTATAAAACCGTTTGGAATTTGATGAGAGAAGTATACTAGTTTTTTTAATAACAACCTACTTTATTTTTAATTTATCTAAAATTCTGAACTAATCTTTATAATCAGATTTTAAAACTAAGACCCGCATGGAAAAGAAATATGCTTTTTACCACTAAACCAACTACGTAGGTGGTAGGAGTACACTGGTACCATGGAATTTTTTTTAAGACAATTAATGAAGTAATTTAATTTTAGTATATTGAATATAAACAAATAAATGAGGCAGCTGGTATGGAAAGAAAGTCATAAAAAGCATCCATATATATTATTGAGGTTAGTGGGTAGGTCCAGGATAATCAGTCTCGATACACCGCTGAACTAAATTACCGTTCAATAAAAGAAAAAAAATTATTGAGGTTAGTGGTTTATTGGGAGACACTTTTACATTTTGGAGTACAATTTATTTTACCGCAAATGATTAATGGCGAAAGTGGGTCCAAATTCGGGAGAATTTATATAATATATATATGAAAAGATTGGATACCACATGACATCACCACAACAATTCATTTTGTGGTTTTCCCGCTCAAATTTTTTCCAATAAATGAAATTTGACTTTCATAATATAGTTATGATTATTCAAAAATAGAAAGAGTATAATTACAAACTGTATAATTACGTCTTTAGTTATATTCTAAAAAAGTCAAACACATTTAAAGATTGAATTATATATCGTAAATGACGGATTTGGATTTGAAAAAAAAAAGTTAATTTTAAATCCAATGAGCCTTAAATATTGTAATTTCAAACAACTAAATTAATTCTTATGAATTTTTAATAGAGATATTATCGTTATAATTGCATTCTTAATTTTATTATTTTTTACAAACAATTATTTCTTAAATAAATCTACCTATATATTAAACAAAGCTTTTCGATCCCAGTTGGCACCTATTGGGTTGGTCTTTATTTAAAGAAAGCTTATGTGTCACTCCATAATTATTAGAAAAGCTGATGTGTCATTTTCTAACCTTTTAAGTTAAAAAAAAACAAAAAATCCGTATCAATCACTGTTAAAATATCGCGGATCTTAAGATCCATTTATAGAATTTTTGGATCCGTTTTTCAAGTATCCATCACCTTAAACCGGGTATGTATAAAACCCTCGAAAATTCCTGCCACATTCATTCGATGCTTTCACCTAGGGTTTCATTGACGTCTCTCTCTTCGATCTGCTAAGTTGGTATCGCACGGAGAGTTTTTCAAGCCGTAATTTTTCAGACTAATCTCTTCATTGCGTTTTAATCACATCGATTCAGGTATGTTAAAGATCACAGATTCGATTATAACAGAGTTATGATCATTATAAAGTTAGGTTTTTGAGATCGAAAGTAATTATTCAGGCCTTCTATCGATTTCTTCTTTTTATTCTGTGAATTGCTAAGTTCCGTGATATTAATCATCTTCATCATAACTTTTATTCTGTGAATTGCTAAGTTCCGTGATATTAATCATCTTCATCATAACTCTTTTTACATCGAATCTGTGATCGATGACTTTGATATTGTTTGGCACAGAAGATTACTAAGTTAGGGTTCAGGATCAATTGTAAATTTTTAGGGCTTTTCATCGATTCAGAGAGAATGGACACCAATAGCCTTCAATAAAATCAATAAATGTCTCATCTAAGATAAAACCCTAACTTCCTGTGTCCAACTAAGTAAAACCCTAATTTTTTAGGTCTTTTGGTTCAAATCATGCAATTTATTTGCTGTAACGTTTTCATAAGGTTGCTGTAAGTTTATTTGCTCTAACGTTTTTAGGGTTTATCATTGATCTATGTTGCTGTAACGTTTTCATAGCTATTTTAAAAGCAACCATTGAAATGGATCTTGATGAACTTCAGAGGACAGAAATAAGCCAAACAGTTTTTAGTACAAACCAAAAAAAAAATCATACAAATAATATATTGATTGTAAATGTTTATGCTGAAGTGCTGAACAGTTAATGCTATAGATATATTTATTCCTGATCTGTGTTTTAGGGGTGGCATTGCAGAGGGAGCAGAGGGAGTTTTCCCATCTAACGCATTAGGGGTAGATAAGGGAAATTTGAATGGCAGTGAGCTTACTTTTGGTTGATCAAAAGTTTTACTATTTTCCTATATTTTTGATCATGTTATAGCAATGCTTATTGTTTTTATGTGCTTGCAGGGTTCAAAACATATGTGGATTCTCATGACAAGTCTTCAGAGGTGAGTTTTAGCCTTTTTTTATTGCAAGTCATATGTTCAATTTATTAGCATTCTATAATAAAAACATAAGAGAACATTATAAAGTTGGACAATACAAGTTGACAATGTCTTTTTTTTTCCTGCTTGGTTGCATGTTCTTTTATACTTCATTTAGCTTATGGGTTGTTGAACTGGTTTGGATGCTCTTATTCGTTTTACATGTTTTCGTGTGTTTGCGTGTTTAGTTTTTTAGCTAAGTTTTGGTGTAGGCTATATTATATTTGGGTATGTGTTAATTTGATAATTTTTTTTAATTGTAAATGAGTTTATTATCTGCCTTTAACAATAGATTCCATGCTTTAATCATATTAAAAATATACATAATATTTGCTGTATGATTATTTTAATGTAACCTAATTACTTGAACATCAACTTATTTGCTCATGGTTCGAGTAAGCATTCACTTTCCTGCTTATCTGTATGATTCATGAATTTTTCTACATTTGCAGGTGCTGAATCTTCAACTAATCGATGTCCTTATCTGTATGATTCGAGTAAGCATTCACTATCCTGCTTTCATTTTACTCTGCCATTATATGTTTTGTTTATTTTAGGTGGTGGTTCTGTGTATTTAGCTTTTACGTTTATAGAAAATAAAGTAATACCCTAACAGAGTATAACTCATTTGTAAAGGCATGTTCAATTTGCAAAATTTGTGGAATAGAAGTAACGCTTGAACAACTGTATTATGGGTATATATTTAAAATAGCCACTAACTGCAGATTATCTTGGCGAAATTGAGACCACCATTTCCGTTTTTAGAGCAGGCAAAACATGCTCAAAATTATGCTTCCTTGATCAAACGTAAATCAAATAAAAGTTAACTATTAAGCATAATCTTAGAAAATGCATAACACAAAAGTTACAGATTTCTAAATTCCTTTTTACTATGCAGTGAACACCTGATTGAAGTAAAACTACGTAACACTGTGGGAGCAAATGACATTCTCATTTATGCGTGAAAGCTCTGTGGGAAAAGTTACGGCTATCACCTCGACGCAAGTCACCGAGAATGAAGGTATACTTTCAACCCCTAATCCAAATAATAACTAATTTGCTATTTCACAAAATTCACTAAGGTTAATAGACACCGGCTGGCTGTTCTATTTTCCTTTCTAGACCCATCAGATTACCCAAAATCATGTCTAACCAAAGTTAACTGATGCTCAAACGACTTGAGGTTTAAATACTTAAGTACTTATCAATGAATTAAGAATATTAATTTGCGTGGTGAAGTTTTTGGCAAGTCAACCATATCATATTCTTGAATGTAACATTGAAACTAATAATACATAAAACTAAAATAGATGAAAGCTAATAATACATAAAGTTGAAATAGATGAAAGCTAATAAAGACATAAAATCTAATAAAGCTCGATGTTAGGAATCAAGAGAAAGCATGAAATATTTATGGTATGAAAATTCAGAAGTTTTTTTTTTTATGATTCTTATTTAGATTAGATTTTATTCTCACCAAATTACCATACACATTAGACCGTAAAGGGGTTTTATTCAAAGAAAGATAGACAACACTTTCACATATAGAAAATATGATGAACATAGCTCGACTAATTCAACTGAAAAGCTTATCAATTTTGACTTTTGAAAGGTCAAAGAAGAAACATCCACATCTACTACATCCTAACTTCTAATGCTCCGAAACCTTATTCTATTTTTGTATTTAGAAAAAATATATGAGTCTTATGTTATTTTACAAAGGCTATTTGACTTAAGTATTTAATCCAATCGAATTTGTAGCGATTAGTTAATAGTATTTGGGAATTAGGGACGGAAAATCTGCATAACACAAGATATCAGAACACAAATATAAAAATAAAAGATGAAATAGTCAAAAAAGTAAAATAAAAAACTACAAATATTAACAACTTAACAATTATGACTTTTCAAAAGTCAACTATGAAATAACCTGACATATTCAAATATAAACAAAGACATGTTAAACTTGCAAATTTTTATGCTGTTGGTACAAGCACTACAAGCTTGCTTTTTTTTGGGGTTACTTCCCGTAAAGCAGCACGTACAACACACTCACTCCCTTCTCTTTATCTTGCTTTGTTTATGTTCACGTGTGGGGTTACACGCGCCTCTCAACTGCCCCCAACGACCATTGCCTCTTCCTCCATGCTTGCATTAAATGCGATGATGGCCTCTTTTCCGGTAAGAATGGCCGCATTAAATGCGGTGGCATGCTTGCGATGTCTTTTTTCAACCATTGTATAGTCGATTAGGAGTGGCCCTGCAAGAATTGCGTGCATAAGAGGAAGGGGCTGGAGGGTTTTCATCAGAGTTTGTGTTTGCAATCGGTGGTTCCGGTGAGCTCTCAGACTTACCTTCTTCCTCATTTTGTCTGTGTTCTTTTAGTCTTCTATGCGTATTTTTTTTAAAATTTGGTTGTTAGACGAGTTGATTTATGGCTTTGAGTTTTTTAATCCGTTTACGTGTTTACATAGGTGTAAGCCCACAAGATTTTTATACATTGAAACGCATTAGTGATTGTGACTGTTTATGTTGCTCATTTTCAAGTATCTTTTTCCTGCTGATGCTTATTTTTAATTATGATTTCTTGGAGGCTGGTGTAGATTATTTTTCTAAATGGTTGTTCCTTAATCCAGTGGCTCTTTAGGTTTAGATTCACTTGGTGCACGCCAGGTGTTTGTTCAATTGTCTTTAGTGTTTTGGTCTCTGATCATTAGTTTTCTGTGGTCTGTATCAAAAAAATTGATGTGTGTTATTTGTTTGATCATTAGTTAGCGTTCCTTTTTTATGATTTGTATGGTCTTCTTTTCCTTATGTTGTTTGTTCAATTCTTTGCTGTTTTGGTGTGTTAAGAATGTGCTCATTTGGTTGTTCTTATTTTGTGCTCAGTTGTGGTTGTTGCTCAGTGCTTGATTCTCTTGCTAAGTTGTCTTCTAAAGCATCACAGGTATGTTAATAGAGCAATACTCTTCTTTTACTCTGCTTATACATACAAAAATTATTACATCAGTACATTTGAAGGGGCATCTGATTTCTTTTACATCATGTAAGTTTGTGTTCAGCATGTTATCTTGCTGGCCTATTCTACAATTTTTCGGTTCTCATATTTTCATACATTGGTGCTTAAGCAGTGTTTGTTTAGATCTTTACATTCAACAGTCTTTGGTCAGGGGTTTGTTGGGAGTTTATTGGATGCTTAATTATGTTTAAACATTTTATTAACTTAAGGCTCAAAGCCTCAAATAAAAAGGGTCATAAGGTAGGTATATATCACTTAAAAAAAAGGACCAGCGCAGGTGGTATATATAAGCTTTAGGCTTGGCTTATCAATGCCTCTCATGATGGTTTATTTGGGGTGCCATCCTGTGAGAGGGTATTAGGGCTATTTGTTTGGTTCTTTTTAAAAGGCTATTATGTATGGATGTTTCAATATGCTTTACTGAAATGATGGTGCATGTTATGAGTGTTGTGTTATGTTAAATTTATATTTTACACGTTACAGGTTGATTATTTAGAAATAGACTAACTTTCTCTTTTTGGGGTTATGCCTAGGTTTGGCTTCTTCTTGGTGCTTCAGCAAAGTTGTAAGCTATCTATTCCTCTTATTCTTTGTTAACAGCTTGCTTCTTCTTGCCATCCGTTTCTGCCTTTTGTTGTTGTTGTTAATTTGATGCATGTTAGCGTAGAATGCATGTGAACAGGTTTTAGTTGATAATTAGCCTAGCTATTGCTGTTATCAGCCTGGGTCCTTGCGCTGTTACTTGCTGATACTTTTGCCTTACAAGTATGCATCCTAAGTTAACATCGCGCAAACGTAAGCGCCACACAAACGGTGAGGGCACCTCTACTCAGCATGTTGATCGAACACCCATTTCTTATGATTATGGTGATCTTGGGGACTGTGACCAGGTATGCGAGTACTGTAAGGCAGTCTTTTGGTACCCTGAGCTCCACATAACAGCCAGCTTGCTAAAGCAACAAAGGATGCCAGCCCAATAGGCACCTGCAATGAGAGGCAAAGGACTAGATCCACACAGAAACAACTTTTCACAGATTCACTGCTAGGAAGCTCAAAGAAAGCCAAGACACATGACCCATAGTGGATCAAACAGGCAGAAACAGGCCAACAAGGTGCCGCTGAATGAAAAAGAACAACTCTTTTGGTGATGTATGTGTAATAGCTAAGCTAGAAGCAACTTATTATGTAAGCATATGATGTGCAGTAGTTAAACTAGATGGGACTTATTACGTAACCATATGATATGTGACTATGTAGTACTCAAACCAGGAACAACTTTTGGTAATGAATATCATGTTCTTGGTGCATATTAATGATATCAAAATCATAATCTTTGTTATCATTTATTCATGGCTACAATTCCGGTATCACTCCTTTGCATGAATAGTTTTAGGTGAGCATCCATGTTCCTTACATCTTCACAACAATCAAGGGTTTAAGAACCGCAAGATTTCAATGGTTTGTTACATTCTTTTGAACTCTATTGATGAATTAATTGAAGTTATTTACATGTAAAGAATCACCAACAAATTGCTTTGGTACAGCTTGCTATATGGATAACACAATGGAAAATTATGTGAGCACGGAACGAAAAACGTCACAAAAAGGGACCCTCGCGCAACGCGCGCCAATTTACACCTTGTATATCTAATAGGAAAGCTTCAATAAGTAATCTAATTATATTTATTGCAGATTTATCAAATGATGTTGGATGTTCTATTTACTTTGTACATTTGTTTATGTCATAACACATGAATTTATGTGTATAAATTTACATGGTTTTTGTGGTTCGCCTTTTTAGTGAAGATCATAGGTGGAAGCCTAGAAGGTGCTAATAATTGAGCACTAATTCAGTGTTGTATCTCACTTGCTCTGCTATGCTCCATTGTACCTCTTTATCTCGGTTCATATTAGTTTGGTTAGGGTATAAAGATCACTAAAGATTCAAACAATATGAGGCTCTCAAGCTTTGATTTTGGCTTGGCAATAAATAATTGCAGCCATAATTTAATTTGATTAGCTTTTATGAACATTATTTTCGATAGACACAAAAACATGAGTTCATATATATGAACATTATTTACAAATTTGTAAGTTTACCTTTATTTAATATTTATTTCCTTTTTAGTTTTATGTATTATTCTTTTCAGTTTTTATTTCGAATTAGTTTATGTTATATTTCATTTCATGTTTTTTATATTATAGCCCCGGGTCTATGTAATGGAACACGCTTTTAGATCGTTTCTCTAGGAACGCATGCGATTGAAGCAATTATTTCTTTGGATACAATATTGGCTTCTGAACTTTTATTCATTTTCATTGATTTCAACAGATAAAAGAATTATTTTTAGGTTTCAGAGAAGGCAATTTCCAATCTCTGTTTGTTTTACAATGACGATCAATAAAAGCCAAGGTCAATCTCTTTCAAGAGTTGGATTATATTTGAATGATCCGGTCTTCTCATGGTCAATTATATGTTGTTTTATCAAGGGTGAAGAGCAAGAAGAGTCTAAAGATCTTGTAATTGTTATTGAACTTCTTTTTATTATTAATGAATTCTGTTTTACCAACTATTGATTCCATAATATATTATTTTTGTATTTTCATGTTACAACCCCGGGTATTTACCCGGGTCACTGGCTAGTATAACAATATAACTAATATCAATAATTTTTTGTTATTGTTTAGCTACACAAATTCTCAAATATATGTATCATAAGGGTGTCCTTGAGTGATGCTTATGACTACTCTTAGATTATTCATGCACGATTATAATCAAATGGTTTTGTTTTTGTGTTTGTTTTTATAATTGAAGAAGGGTATGATATAAACTTTAATTTTCTCTTAAGTTTTAGAGATTATACTAATGTTTATATCATTTTTATATTTTACTAGGAAGTGAAAGTGGCTTATTGTAGAAGAATCATTGAAACTTTTAACTGGATATTTCTAATAAAAAAATTCTTAGATGATATAAAGAATCATTAGTACATTTTAGTTTTGATTTTTTTAAATACCGCCGTACGATGCACGGGTTTCAATTATCGAATTACATTTATTATAATATTTAAATTGTTGGATTTATTTTTTAAAAATCATCCGTGCGTCGCACGGGTATCAAAAACTAGTAAAGAACATATTCATATTCTTGTATGTGTTAAGTAGCCTAACTACATTAATTGAACACATCTTAGAAAAATCCATTGCTAAAAGGTTTATTGTGCTAAAGCATAAGGGTTTTATGGATCGAACTTGTGAGTAAACCTTCCCATCACCACCTCATATTATTAAGACAAATACCCTTTGATATTTTGAATTACTATTTGTCTATTTGAAAATATCACATTCTTAACAATGTAAATATTAGGGTTTAGTATACTAGTGACCAAGAAAGATTGCCGTTACATAAAATAAATAATAATAATGAAAAAAAAAGCTTACATAACGGTGGCGTTAAGTGCGGCAGACATGGCGGATTCATTAGCTGTCAACCCACTGCCTTTGACTCTTCTTTTAATACCGCGACTCTTGTTTTTAGTTTCTTTTCTTTAAATAAACAAACCACAAACTGAATAAAAGTATAAAACAAATAAATCCTTTGACCAAACCTCGAAACAACAAACTCTGTTTTTGTCATGGCATCGATCAGACGACCTTGGTCTCACGTATAAACCTATTTTTACGGGGCTATGTCCATTGTCCAAGGTCGATTACTCATTTACTCGGACCTCCGTGAGAACCAAGACACCCCCTCCTGAAGCTTTCTCCTGATAGAAACCCCCTCCTGGAACCACATCGGATAAAACTGCATTCCCTTGGATTAGAACCCGGGTCACATAGTGACCAGAGCCCAAAGAACCAAGGGAGTAACACTAGGACAAGTCCTAAATAGTTAACAACAAACTCTGTTATCACGCAAAAAGAACTAAAATTATAAAATAAATCCTTTGACCAAACCTCCAAAATTATGTTTCTCATATTTTTTTTCTCCTTTTTCTTTTTAATGGCACTTGAAACTACTCTTAAATCTTAATATTCGAAGGTGTCTTTCACTCTTTCTGAGATTTTTGAGAGGGGTTGCAACTGTGCATTTGGGATTTGACATTTCAGACTTGATACTCCCATGAATATCATCAAAGAGGAAACACACCACTTGAAAAACCTCCTCAAGTTAATTTTGAACCTAAAACCTCAAAGATATTAAGCACCTAATCATCATCCCCAAGCCAGCTCCTCTAGAAAAACTCATTAATTTTATTTACAAACCTCATAATTATAGTAGTTTTTTTATATGGCTGAATGCCATTATATTAAAACTACCAAGGAGCTAGCCAAAAGTACAAGAAAATGGATATTACGAAGGGAAAAACAAGTAGTTACAAATCCGGTGCTTTTGCCCGATATTTGACCCATATGATAGTTGACAATTTGATCTCTTCCACTAATTTCTTTACACACGAGTTTCTGTTTTGAAATATCTTTCCGTTCCTTGCTTCCTATAGACACCAAAGACAACTTGAAGCAATTGTTGATTCCAACGCTAAGTCACACCCCGCCCCTCCCGTCAGGTTCCACTCTTGGCGGGGAGGGTGGGTGACCGACTCTGGATTTGAAATCACTGCTTATATACCCGGTACTGGCCGTAATTCACAAGAACATTTTGTAGTCTTAGTAAGAAGGGGGAGGGTGAAGGATTTACCCGGTGTGAGATATCACATTGTTTGAGAAACCCTAGATGCTGTGGGAGTAAAGGATCCTCAACAAGAGCGTTCTAGTGCGTTGTAGATTCTTATCCAAGACTTGTATCATTTAATAATGCCATGTGAATTGCTAGATCCATGTGAAGTGTATGGCTAACCCAATAACGAAAGTGTCGTAAGAGGACTGGAGTAGACTACCTTGAGATAAAAGATCTTCTTTCTAAAGAGATTCGATTTGGAACTATTATATGTTCAAGGTTCAATATTGAAAAATTTCAGAGGCCCGTACCAAAACACGCGAAAACAAACAAAATAACAATACAACACAACACAGGTTGGCCGATCTAATCAGCACTAGGGAAAAGTAAAATCTAACACAACTATTGTATAACAAATGGGGGTGTCTACTAATCCCAGTACAATGGTCCGAGAGAATGTAAGACATTATGAGTCTATTCGCCACATACACACATCTAAACAAAACGCTATCCGTATCCACTTATTGAGAAACAAAACACAAAACATAAGCCACAACCTAATCTTCATCACTACAGTTGTCCCTTTCCGGGGTAATCAATAGCTGAAATTCTAACCCTGTCACTTACCTATAATACGAGCTAAAACATGTAAATAACTATGTTGTTGGTGACCAAAGGGCATTTGGCCCAATGGTATGGGGATGATGGTTAGAGCTTGGGGACCTTGAGGTCTCAAGTTCAAACCTGACTCAAGGGGGTCTTCCCAAGTGATGGGTTTCCTCCTTGATGGTGTTACTGGTAGAGTCAAGCCTGGAGTGTCAAATCCAGTATGGACGGTTACAATCTGATTTTAGGAAGACTCACTCGATCATTAGAGATTTGGGGGTAGTTCCAAACGTCGTTAAAAAAATTACGTTATTGGTGAGTCAACGCTAGTGACTCAAAACACATTTTAATAAACACAGTGGCATATGTCAGAAACATGGTTCGACGAAGTTAATTCTCAACCAAATGCCCACAATCATGTATTAGTATAACATATACGCCCTACCGACTATATCATCAATGAGCATTATCAAGGTATGAGTAACCCTTCTCCTACCTAGCACCGATCTATCTAAGCGCCCAAATATGCCCCGAGTCCTACACTAGGTATTAATGACTTCGGGGGGATCCCACTTGTGATACTCCATCCCCACAAAGCAATCACATTAATTCTAATAGGTAATATTACCGTACACTAACATATGTTTATCATAAAACTCATTTAACACAACTCATAAACAACCCCAAAACACATTTAAAAAGGGGGCAATCGAATCACCTCAAGCATAAGCAATATCACACACAGGGAAATAAGGCAAGCCTGGATCACGTCAAGCCTTCCTAATATCACTCAATTAACCTAATCAATTAGGTACATTCATATCAGAATCAATCCTATCATAGCATATTCATTCCTGGACTAAATTCCAAGTGTAACTCATAACTTGGAATATCCACAGGATTTGACCATTTTGATACAACATTGAGTTTATTGAGTTTTCTCAAAACACATTATAACTCACTCAATAAAATAGTCCCAAACCCCTTATACTAATACCCAAATCAGTAACCATTGTAAAAAATCTACTCACAAGTCCAAAATCCCAAAATTCATTAAACTGTCCAACCATCGACACAGACTGTCCAGTGTCTACTTTGGCCATTCCTATGGTCCGTTCACCAGATTCTATCTGGATGTCGGCTGTCAATGCGAACTGTGTGCATATAAAGCAGATGGGGCGGTCTGCTTCGATTACTTTGTCTTTTAACTATTTTTAACACTTTCCAACTTTAAGCCACATTTCTCCCTGGTTTTCTTCCTAACCAGTTTCTTGAAAGTTTTAAGAACTCAATAACCATATATGAAAATCTGATCAATCCATTTCTATCTGGTAAACCATTTCTAAAAGAGGAAACCCTAATGCTTGCATCATTAAGTGCCTCAAGCTTTCCGACTTGTATAACGACCAATCTGACTTGAAACTCGATTGATGCAATGAGATCATCAAGGAGTCCACAACAAGCCTGCATGCAAAGATTCATGGAGATCGATCCAACCATTCATCACTATTTGTACTTAAATGGATAATTTCATAGATTTAGGGTATTCTTACCTCAAGATGGTCTTCATTTCATAAATTAACTCTTAATCTCTAGTTTAGATCGTCCTGAAATCCATTAATTTAAAATATTTGTTTTTTTTTTAAACTGTGTGGACTTATTAAGTGATATGTGTCTTACATGATAACCTATAATAATATTTAATGCTTTATAGTTATTAAAGTTAGTGGGTAACTTATAAACAAAACATGAAAGACTTTGGTGTTGAGTGTAAATGTGAATTAAGTGGTTAGAAACAACTAGTTTACCAAATGGAGGGATTAAAGTAGTAACTAATGGATTAAAAGAAAATTCTAGGATTCTCCTTGGGAGAAATCGAAAAGCAGAGAAAGGAAGGGGGGAAAAAGCTAGGTTTGTTTTTTATAAAACTTGATTAAAGCATAAATTTGGTGGGATTGGTGAAGGAGCCTACGAAATTAAGCCTCTATCTAGCATTATCCACGTGATTTCTTCACTACTTAATTTAGTTGCTAAGTAAGTTCCCCATTTGTGTTAGTCAAGTATGATGTTACCTATATTGCTAAATTGATATGTGAAATCAGTTGTATGTGCAATATATGTGTAAATGATGTGTGGATTTAGTGATTTCTTCACTACTTAATTTAGTTGCTAAGTAAGTTCCCCATTTGTGTTAGTCAAGTATGATGTTACCTATATTGCTAAATTGATATGTGAAATCAGTTGTATGTGCAATATATGTGTAAATGATGTGTGGATTTAACTTGCATGATTGAAAATTTGATGAACCCAAGTTGGAAGTTGTAGGATGGGTTAACCCCTGACTAAAAATCAATGGTATGTATGGGTATGTAGTTTGGTTTAATTAACTAGACTCAATTATGCATATAAATGTGGTAAAGATCATCAATTTAACATAGTTGAGTTGTTGTGAATGCAAATTAGTACTTGCTTAACTTGAAACAAATAGGATATTTGTAATTATGCACACCAAGTGTTTGTCAAAATGCCTACATGACATAATGAATTTGAACGTAGATGAATAGTTTAGTGGAATTAATATGCCAAGATTAAAAATCTACATAAGGTATGTTATGACTGACTTAGAATTGGGCATGCATTTGAATCTGAACAAAATTAACATCTCAGAAACAAATGAAGAAATACCTGAGTATGTCATCTGGGGAGGATCATGAACCAGTTGTACTGGTCAAGAGATTGGAATATGCTTCAGAGATCCTGGAAGGAAGAGGAAATACTTCAGACTGAACCAAAGGCACAAGTACTCTGCTATTGCTCTGAAGCTCTTCTTATTTCTAATAGACAAAAACACAGTCACTCTCCCTGAATTTGAAGAGAAAGAAACTTTCAATGAAATTAGTACACAACTGATGGATCATAGAAGATTCTACAAACAACTCTACAAAGAATGCACTGTGCAACTCCCTTGAAAGTTAAGAGAGTCAAACTAGACAGCATTTCAGGAGAACCAAAGTGACCAAAAAATTATTGTATCGCCTAAATACTCTCAAATACTTTCTGTTGATCATTAAAATGATCACTCTTTATTTTATTTTCTTCAAATACTTGTGGGGAGAGATTGTTAGAACAATCCATTGTAATAGATTATAAATTATTAGATGAAAGATAATTGACATCAGAAAGAAAGGAGTAACGGAATCAGTCAATTCACATATTCCATATCTTCACATAATTTCTGTTAAGTATTTCATAGAGCTCTGTGAAATGCCTTTTCACAGATTATGTGAAATTACTCCTATACGCTTCTAATGGGAAGCAACTAAAGTCTTCAAAAACCAATCTCGAAGGAGTTCGAGATCACCAGAAGATAAGAAGATTCCGAGAACTAAAGACAAAGAAGTAACGAAAAAAGTCTTTCTTAACTGGCGGGTCCCCTCATTAAATCAAATGGTTGAAAAGCGGTAAATTATATATCTCATTCAATTTATCTTTAACACATTGTTCCTTCACCTGGTATAAATAGAAAGCCTTTGTCAACATGAAAAGACAAGACAAACAACTTCAATTCTCAAGCATCTTCATCGAGCTTAATCATTACTCTTGTAGAAAGATGTTTTTGGTTCTTAACATTCAAAATCATAAACTCATGTAACAATTTCTTACATTGAGATATGCAGAATAATCATTTTATAAAACCTTTGTCTTGTAGTTGGGTTTACTTTCCGCATAATATATAAACTTGTTTAGAATCAACTGAACCACCTCTGATTAGAGCCCTCACAGGAACTAAGAAATAACTTCGACCAAACTTTTATTAGCCCTATGCATTTGCCCATTAACTTACAAAAGTATTACATACGCAAACACTTATTTGTGAATTGTCATCAATATCACTAGCAATGTATAATAGCAATCCGAAATGAAAAACAACATTCTCGCATACAAAACGCTTCACACGTCAACAAGTAGACGAAATTAATGGCTTCACTCCAACCCACTTTTTAATTTCCTTTTAAATGTCATTCCAGGTTTCACCAACATGGTGGGCGCCCTTTTTGCTATAACGAGAACCTGTTCGTTAGTAAGTACAAGCATGGAAGGTCCAGGTTGGTACTGTCTAATGGTACTTGGCGAGAGTGGTCTTGGTATCTTATGTGTGATGGTTTGAGAGTGCCTTCATCTTGATGATCTAAGTGATGAACGTGCTAAGATAAAAAACACCGTTAGACTAACCGTAGGAGGGGGCCTCATGCGATTAATCTCCGAAGTGAGAATCAATACCAGGCTTCTAGACATGCAATTTGCTAGGTTAGTAAGCAGTATTAGATGAGAGAAAGTAGTAGAGAGAGAAAGAAGAGTTTGAGATGAAGTGTGTTTTACCATGAACAAATTCTTGTTTTATAATCCATGGGTGGGGGCTCGTCTTCTTCGAGGGTGTATCCATCCTGGCTTCCTTATGCGTATTTCTTCCTTTATTTTCATATTCGTGCAATATGTTGACTATTGTAGCTCTGCTGATTACTATTTAGTGATAGGTCGCCAGGAAGCGCATCCTCAAGGACTCGGTGTTGAGTAGTTGTTTTAGAGGTAGACTTTGGTTTTACTATTTTTAGGCACGATTGTGCTTCATGCGGCTTCTGATACCTGCACCACTTCTTCTTAGCCTAAGACAGACTTCGATGTCATTTTATCATGACATATATTGGCAAGTAAGTCTAGGCTAATCAAATTGTGGCATTACCTAGACTTGAACTTGGTGGTTAGGCAGATACGTCTGGACTATCGCTATGCTCTAGGCTAGTATCTGACTATTTGTAGGAAAATCACCTACATCATCGATATGAAATATCAAGAAGTCCCAACTCAATAGCCTATTTTGCTAATCTTTTGGATACTTTCGGCCTCTGAATCACCTGTTGAATAGGATATTTCAATTTCCAACACTAGCCACGTCAACGTCATATGTCTAAAAATACCTTTGAGACGCTTAAACGAATGACAATATCAACTTCATGTTATAATCTCTCTCACCTAATCAGTAAAGAGAGAATTTTCCAATCAAAAATCGTTTCATCGTAAATATTCTTAAGAGAATTCACCTCTATCAAGCAATGGTAAAAAGGTACACTCTTGATTCATTAATAAAACTAGTTAATAATAATAATAATTTATGTTTTAAGTGATAACTAGAGATCGATCGCGTGTTGCTGCGGTAATCCAGGAAAATACAGGAAGATAGTGAACAAAATAGAAAAAAATATAGGTTTATAAGTGCAATAGCAATTATGAAATTTTCATTTAACTCTTATTCCATGTTATATAACTTTTGTGCAAACACCACTCCCATAAATTCAAGATGTTACATTCTATATTTTTAATCCTTAATTGCTCATATCAGTACACTTAATATTTGTATTACACCCCATATTTAAAATTAAGCTTTACTATAAGTTTTAAAGCTATATTTTCCTTCCATGAACTCTTTCTCAGCAGTAGCTAACTCCACGCGACGTTTGGAATAAAGCTCTCCGTATCCAATTAGGCATTTTTAGTATCAACATATACATATATATTTTGTAAAATAGTCTTTGTATCGAGGCTTTCTTTGCTTCGTGTAAAATATATGCTACCTAAGAGCATTCACGATAGGGTCTATAAAAAATACGTGAGTGTAAATCTGCAAAATTTGAAGTTTGGTTGTAAGTGGTTGTGAGTAGTGGAGAGAGAAAAAGTTTAGCAAATCTGCATATTTGAGAAAAAACTGGTGATTAACTAAAATTTAGGGATTGGAAAAGAGAGAAAAGGTATAAATGTATAAAAAAGATATTTTTTAATTATGGTTGTGAGTGAAAGAGACTGAAAAAATAATAATAAAAGTATAAATTCTAGGTATGGGTGTGCATGGATTGGTATGGATCGGATTTTAGCTAAAACCGAACTTCGGTTTTTACAATTTTCAAATCCATTCGGATTCAGTTTTTTCGGTTTCTCGGATTTTGGTTTTCGGTTTTTTTACGGTTTGGATTCGGTTTTTTCGGATTCAAATCCATATGAATTTTTGGGCTGGAAAAAACTAATAATATCAAATTTGGGTCTGCTTATTTTTCAATTATAGATTAGTTGACTACTAATAGCATTAAAATAAAATTTTAAAATCCATAACGTTGCAAAATGATCCAATTTCAAACAAATCCTTAACGATCTAATATCAAAGACTCAAGGATCCATAATGTTGCATAACAACCCAACATCAAACAAATCCTTGACGATCTAATCACAAACACCCAAACGACATTCAAACCAAATTAAAGTTCCATAATGATCTAATCTCAAAGACTCAAAGATCCTAATGATTATAAATAAAATATTAATTTGAAAACTTCCAATACTTAAATGGATCGGTTCGTTTTTTTTGGATTTTCTTTTTAGCTAAAACCGGAACCGATTCGAAATTTTGGATTTTAGAAAAGTTCAATCCAAAAAACGTCGGCTTCTATTTGGATTCGGATTTTTCGGTTTGGTTTTTTCAGTTATTTTGGTTTCAAGTTGGTTTTCCAGATTATTGCACACCCCTAATTATAGGGATAGGAATGAAGAAGCTGATTTGAATGCTCTAATACACTTATAACCCTATATAAAAAATAAGGCAATGTTGTATTGAAAAAAATACAAACCAAGTTTAAAGTGGGAAGGTTCGAACTCGTAGTTTCATCAACCACAATTTATTTAACCTCAAACGGTTTTTTTATTAAAAAGGCGTGGAACCATAGGCAACTTTTTACTTTGTATATATATATACAATAGATAGGAACCGTTGTGGACAATTTTTCTTTGAATATGAATGGGAATAAAGTTTAATGAAGAATTGAAAACAATTATTTGAGTGGGATTTGTTTATATATTCTATAAGTTTTTAGCTTGGAGATTTAAATTAAATGAAATATGTTAAATGAAAACTAAATATACATAGTTTTGATGTTTCAGTTTAACGTGAACATACACAGAGAAAGAAAACTTATGTGGGCTACTAATTTAATCAAGTGGGCTAAGGGGGGACGGTATGGGACGCGGTTCCAAAGCTCGGCTCCTTTGGAGCCGCCCGGTTCAACCAGGCAACCATACTGCCAGGCGCGGTTCAAGCCCCACGGCTCCCACTTTCCGGATTTCACGGTTTCGTGGAACCGCCCCAAGCCAGCCAATTTCCGACCGTTGCTTTCGACCGTTGAGCCCTCAACGGCTAGTTTTTTTTTTTTTTGCCAATTACCACTATAAATACTACCATATTTTATAACATTTTTACACACATCTTCTTCTTTCACCTATCTTCTACCTCTTTCACATATCTTCTAATTCTTTATTCATGGATCGATCAAAGAAAAAATCACCCGCTCTCACGAAAAAATCCACCGCTCCCACCAAAAAATATAAGCCGAAGGTTCGAAATACCGGTCAATCCTCCAACGCAAATCCTCCACCCCAATCACAACCGGCTTTTTTCACACCACATCCTTCTCAACAATCGTACATTGATCTCCTATCCGGACGTTATGAGGCTCAAGGGGAGTTATATCCCCCACATTCTTCCCAAATGCATCAATTCCCGTCTAGCGTCATGTACCAAAACACACAATTTCGAGAGCCAAGATGTCAAATCGATTCCGAATCCGAAGAAGAAGTTGAAGAAGAAGTCGGAGAAGAAGAAGAACTTGCGGTTGAAGAAGAGGAGATCGATGTGATGGACGAAGACGTCCAAGTGATTACAAAGAAGAAAAGTAAATTTCCAACGAGAGCGAAATGTAAAACTTGGACGTCGGAGGAAGAGCTTAATTTGACAAAAGCTTATATTCATTTGACCGAAGATGGGAAAAAAGCGGATCAACAATCCCGCGATTTGTTTTGGGGTAAAGTTCTTGCCCACTTTGACTGTTTGATGGGTGCACCTAGTGGGCGAACTAGAGACCAACTAAGCTCAAAGTGGAAGAAGTTGAATACGAAATTGTCGAACTTCAATGGTCTCTACATTCAATCGGTAAAAAAAAATTATATTTTTTGTAACTCGATATATATATATATATATATATATATATATATATATATATATATATATATACTAGGTTAGTAACCCGTGTACTACACGGGCTGTATAGAGATTAATAATAATAGAGAAATACAAAAGAAAAAGATAATGATAAAATTTTTTGAAAATTATGATTGATATAAAATTCTTATAACATTTAAGAAATTTATTATGTTTGATAAGTTATTGACTATTTTCCACAAAAGGACTAAAGTTATTGAATAAGTTAATCAAATTTACATTAAGTTTATCAAAATTTTAAAATTAAATTTTAGTTTTAACAAAATTGGTAATTAATCTTAATTGATGATTTATTAAATTGGTAATTGATTGTGAACTTGACATATGGCATGGATGATGTGGACCTTTTATAAATGAGACATGTGGCAAAAAAATTTAGTGCTTTATTAGGATTAAGATTTATTAACTTGTTTATTATTATTTTTTTTGTAATAGACTAATAATTGGGCAAGTGGGAGTGCGGATGTGGACGTTTTGATGAAAGCCCAAAACTTGTATAAAGAAATATACGAGAAAAACGGGTTTGCTCATTTTCCGTGTTGGGTCGAGGTTAAAGACCATCCAAAGTGGGCTCCGGTTCTGAATGTAGTTGGTGAAATACCGGAACCGGGTAAAAGGACCAAGACGTCCGAGTCGGGGAACTACACAACTTCAAATGATGTTGGGTCGACTCAATTGCCCGATTTAAATGACGACTCAAACCCTACATACCCAAAACATAAATGGAAAAACAAGTCGGGTGAGTCTTCGTCCACCGCAAAGAGTTCGGCAACGGCAAAGGCGTTAGAAATGATGGCGGATTTTCAAAATAATTCGATGAAAGAAAGGGAGATTAAGGCAAAGATTCGGGATGAAACGTTTGGAAAGAAGCAAGCGATGTACGATGCGGTGAAAATTACAATGGAGGCTCAACGTTAAGTGATCGAGAACAAACTAGCACGTGAACGAAAAGAAAAAAAGAAATGTGATATCGAGTACTTTATGAAACCGCACGATGATGTTAATCCTCAATTTCTTCCACTTGTTCTTCAACAAAAAAGAGAGTTCGCGGAAGAATACGGATGAGATTGCAACTTTTAAGTTGTGTTTTTTTTAAATTGTAGTCGTCTTTTTTTTTTAATTTCAAGTATTGTATCGTTTAATTTCCTAATATTAATGGTTTGTTTTTTTTTTATGAAAGTTGTTTATTAAAAGTTGTTCAAATAAAAAAAAATCGGATATGTGGCTTCACCAAGCCACAATACAACCATACCATGTGGTGTGACTTCAAATGGCTTCAAAAACACCTAATTTGAGTTGGCCGATGATGATTGGTTGGTGAGCATGGCTTCACCAAGCCATGCCACAACCATACTCCCTCCCCTAAGGAGTTTTTGTATTGGAATGACACGAAACGGTAGGCATAGTTTAAAATTATATATTTACACAATAGATCAAATATATATTTAGTGGTCCCAATTTTTAATAAATATATATTTAAAAACGTATATAGTCAAACTATTGGAGATAAGTTCACATCAATTGAGTAGACAAACCCAAATGCATAAGCATACAACCAAATAAGATTCCAATATTCAATAAACGTAGCATCTGTAGCTATAAAATATACCATCTTCCTCGTAAAACAACAGTATTTTTTTTTTAAAAAGAAACCTTGTTTGACGAGTCATTAATTTTATTTTATAAAGCTCGAGATCATATAAAGTCTAACCGTTTTCTTAAACATTATTTTAACAACCTTTTTTTGTAAAATACACGTTAATGTTAATTAAACTATAAACTAAAGTTATTGATTAAGGCTACGTATTTTAACTTATTTGTACGATTAAAAGTAAGAGCCGTTCTAAAAAAAACAATAATAAAAGTAAGAATTATATATGGCTTGTTTATAATCTAAAGTTATATGTTATTTATAAGGAAAAAGATCTACAGAAAAATAACAAATTCTTCAAAAAACAAAATAGACTAACCTTTTTTCTCTATAATTTCTTCATATATTAATAATTTTTAAAAAGAATTTCACCAAAAAGTCTATATATAATTTTATTAGCTTTATTTATGAGAAAAAAATTTAAAAAATAAAAAGTTTAGTGATCTTTTATTAATGCATCATGCAATAGTACTAATAGTATTGCATAATGCATTATAATTAAAACTACTTAAAAATAAGAAACTTAACTTAAATATGGACGTGGTTTATGCGAATAATATAAAAAAATAAAGAATTGACATTCATAAACTAATTTTATATTATTGTTGCATAGTGCATTATTAATTTCAAGCTAAAATCCGAATTTTATTTTATTTTTTAACAAAACTTGAAAATGTTTTTAAAGTCGCTAAGCACGAGAGAGCTTGTCTCGATAATCAACACGTGTTTATCCCCTTTGCTTTTGATACTTTTGGGTTCCTTGCGCCGGAGGCGGTTGAGTTCCTACGACGGGTTCAGCGAGTCGTGCACAGCAATTCGGCATCCCCTAAGACTCATAACTTTGTTTTTAGTAGAATTGGGTTTGCCATCCAAAAAGGACTCGCGGCGCAGCTTGTTGCCCGCTTACCTGCCGCCTCTTTATAATTTGTAAATGGTCATTGTTTTTTATCATGAAATATCTAAAGTTTTTTCTTTTTTCAGTATTCTTAAAATCATGAAAGAAACATATAAAAAAGTTTAAAAAAATAAACTTTTTTCTTGGTTTTTTAGTTTTATACAAAATATTTGTTTTCTATAGAACCCAAACCTTATTTATAGTTTCTATTATTTTTTAGTTTAAAGTTAGGGGACACGAATTATTGAATCAGGCTTTGACATTTGATTTCTTTAATTAAATAAACCAAAACAAATAGATTTTAGAAAATGGTGTGTCTCTCATTATGCCATTTTCAAAGTGTGAGATAAAAAGCCGTTTGGCTTTGCGGTGGGGATAAGACACCCGGATCCGATGGATTCAACTTTGACTTCATCAAATTCTTTTGGGACGACCTTGAAGACGACTTTTTTCAAAATTCTCACTCGCTTTCATGCTACTGGTCGAATTTCCAAAGGTTGTAGCTCATCGTTTTTTCATCTCATACCCAAGTCAAATGACGCTTCCCGTCTTGATGACTTTAGGCCGATTAGCCAAATTGGTTGCGTCTCCAAAGTTATATCAAAAGTCTTAGCCGAAAGACTAAAGCCGATCTTGAATAACATCATCCCAAAAACTCAAATGGGATTTATCTCGGGTAGGAACATCGTGGAGGGCCCTCTTATCATCAATGAGGTTGTTTCTTGGTTAAAATATTCTAAGGGCCAAGGTTTGCTTTTTAAAGTTGATTTTACAAAGGCGTTCGACTCTCTCACTTGGGATTTTCTTGATGACGTCCTTGGCGCCATATGTGTTTTTCCATCGAATGGGGGAGATGGATTTATGGTATTCTTTCCTCGGCTAGAGCCTCGGTTATTGTCAACGGATCCCCGACTGCGAAATTTCAATGCTTTAGAGGTGTCCGTTAAGGTGACCCTCTTTCACTGTATCTTTTCCTTATCGCTATGGGGGCCTTGGATTGGATGCTTGTGAAGGCTTCGGGTTTGGGAATTTTGGAAGGAATTCAAATTCCTGATGGGGGACCTATGTTGACTCATCTGTTTTACGTGGATGATGCTATAATTTTAGGTCGATGGACAAGAACCAACTTCGCCAATATGATCCGAGTCTTGAGATGTTTTTACTTCATCTCCGGTCTCAAGGTTAATTTGAAAAATAGTGCTCTATATGGGGTTAATGTTGAGGATGATGCTCTCAAGAGACTTGCTTCGGATTTTGGTTGTGAGGATGGTCACCTTACGTTTACTTATCTTGGCTTGTTGGTAGAGGCCAAGATGTCCCGTCGTAACAGTTGGCAAAGCATTATCGATATATTTGATCTTAGGCTCTCAAAATGGAAGGCAAAACATCTTTCATTTGGGGGACGCTTGATTCTTGTTAAAAGTGTTCTTGATTCTCTCCCAATATATTTTTTCTCTTTGTATAAAGCTCCCAAAAAAGTGCTTGAAACTTTGGAAAGGATTAAATTTAATTTCCTGTGGGGAGGTTCTAATGACAAAAGGAAGATTCATTGGGTTCAAAGAAACGATATTTGTGTGGATAAAAAGGATGGGGGATTGGGCCTATCTAAGCTTGTTGATGTCAATCAGAGCCTTATTTGCATGTGGCTTTGGAGGTACAAAACTGAAGGAAACCGGCTTTGGAGAAAAGTGATTCACAGCATTCATCATGTTCATGGAGAGATTTGTTTTTTCCTTGCATGCCAACCATTTCAGGTGTATGGAAGGCTATAAACTCGGTCAACAAGGAGTTATCCACTTTACACATTGGGCTTCAAAGGTGGGTAGTTGAGGACAATGGTGGTTGGGCATGGAGCAGTGAAGAAGGACGTACAATTTTCTCCACAAAATTAATGAGGAGAATTATTTATAACAAATCTTTGACGAAGCCTCCATTTATTATCAAGTGGTCAATATTGTGCCTGATGACGTGTGTCCGAGTAAGGCCACACCACAAACATTTTATGGTGTAAACCTTATCTCAATACACCAATCACTAAATACAGGTCGACCTAGACGTTGGCCGACCACTATGTGGCAGGCCATTAGGCCGACCGCTGAAAGCACAAAGGTCAGCCGACCACAGCAAGTCACTGGCCGACCACTATATGGCAGGCCACCTGGCTACTTGGCTGACTAACATAGACACTGGCCGACCACTATGTGGCAGGCCACTACATCAATCACTAAATACAGGTCGACCTAGACACTGGCCGACCACTATGTGGCAGGCCACTAGGCCGACCGACGAAAGCACAAAGGTCAGCCGACCACAGCAAGTCACTGGCCGACCACTATATGGCAGGCCACCTGGCTATTAGGCTGACTAACGACAAGACATGTAACCGGACGACCCCAAGAGGGCCAACCGCAAGACAATAAGCTATGAAGTCGACAGGTGATAACCGGATGACTGGCCGACCACTAGTCATCCTTCACCAGACCGACCAATAGCCCTCGACTTTAACCTATACCCCAACTAGCTATCTGATCCTAGTTGGTCGAAAGGTATAGGCACAGACCAATGCTCATACACATGGGTCGGCGTCCCAGGACTCGACCTGACACTACAACCAATGTGGTTACCCAAAATAGCTACTGTGGTTCTTTGACACAGTCAGATGCCAGACCTGCAGCATGCTACTTTGGGAACTTGACATTGACAGCACTACGAGACAAAGGTTGAGGGTTATAAATACCCTCAACCACCAGGTAAATTCTCAGAACTCAAGTCATTGCGCTCTCTCTAGTTTGATTACTCTTAATCTCTCGAAACGCATACTTATTCTCACGCCCGAGTTTGGTCGCAGGACACCCTGTCCTGCCTTCCAAGAACAACGGTGTTTTCTGTTTTGCAGGTCTTACCAGAACTAGGAAGGAGCCGAGCCGACTGCTCATCAGAGGGCTTGGATCCGACCGCTGTAGTCCGACTGCCTAGTTGACTCGTCCTAGATCATTTCTATCTAGTCATCCTTGGTAGCCCGATTCTACATTGGCGCCATCCGCACGGTATTTTTAACGACAATCATGACATATGATCTGGTACACATTTCTATTCGCTACAAACTCATTGCATTTCCGAATCTGGAACTATTTGTATATGAATATGCCACTTGGTTCAGTCTCCCAACCAATTTACATAATGGTTAGTTACATTGGGTTTAATACCCAAAAAGGGAGATTACATGCATTTATACATAACTTACAAGTGCTTAAAACATGACTTATTTTTCATTCATGTTATGGGTGGTCTACCGACTCCCCTACATGACCTAATTCAACAGTCAGATTTATCTAGACACATCTTCATATTGTTTATTGTACAACACATCTATTTGCAAATTGCATTATGAAATAAAGAAACAAATGCATGTGATAATTCTAACAGCTACAGTAAGTCTTGGACTCTTTTACAGCTGGAAAAGCTTACCAAAGACAGTTATAAACACTATTTCACATGCTATAATGGCTCTATACATACTCTCTTTTATAGAGAGGGCCTACTGCATTCTACATCTGACACACATAGTTGGCAAACACTATTGCACATGCTACCATGCTACTTGGTTCATGATATAGTCTCCTAGCTAATTTTTATAATAATAAATTGCATTGGGTCTAATACCCAAAAAGGGAGATCACGTACATTTACGCATAACTTATAAATGCTTACATCGTGTTCTAATTTTCTTGCATGTCGTGGGTTGGCAACTGAGTCTCTATCTTGAAAAAGCTTACTACAAACAACTTTCAAGATGACTAACAACTCTGAAGAACGAACACTGAATGCTGAGGAAGATTTCCTAACACCAGGTGGGAAGGGGACGGCTGAGGGCTCATCCGGAGCAGCCGACCCAGATCTCCTGACTCCTACACCTGAGTTGGTAGGCGAAAACTCTTTACACGTCAGACATACGCTGAATGACCATGTGGAAACAGAGTGACTGGAGAGAATATGTTTACAACTGTCTTACGAAGACGAAAGCCCAAACTTCAACAGCACTATCGCACTGGTCGACCCGTCTGGGCCGACTCAGCATCAAATTTTACACATAATAACAGTCACCGCTAACAGGTCAGCAGTTCTACCTGCACACTCAGTTTCATGACCCCATATGGGCAACAAGGCTACTCGATGCGTTTCTACCCACCATTTCAGTTGCCTCTGCAACCTCCGGGACTGATACAACAACAAACTCCTGGCACAGGCCCTTGGCCACAACCCGTGATACACACGACACATATAGTTGTCAGTCTACAATAACAAAATGGATAAGGCTACTCACGTGTCTCATAATCCGACAAAAGTCTGACAAGACTGAAACAGGCTTTAGCCATCACACAACCACAGACCCTCGTGGTCAGACCTCCAGGTGGTTACATCGCGCCCGAATGACTTTACCGTTGCAGGTCGACTCCCAGTTCCAAACGAACTAGTCACCTGAATGTAGAAGAAACCAAGAAGATAGGGTATGAGCTCTTACTTGAGTGGACGAATCGTTTCAGTTCTACCTTCGTACCTGAGCGATGCTAATTTACAGCTCTGTACGAGCTTCATCCACGGGTACCGACTAAGCTCCCACTCAAGTGGATGACTCGTTCTGGTTCCACCTTTGGAGCCGAATGATGCTAAACTATAACTCTGTACGATCTTCATCTACAATTACTGACTAAGCTCTAACACGAGCAGACGACACGTTCCCAAGCGGGCTACGTATACACCAAGTTACACTTTATTTTTACAACGTTCCTGAGATACATTCTCTCTCCAAGATGAAACTACTCTCTTCGAGCTCCCAACTCTAGACGAGACTCCATCTCCAAACTACAATATTATTCCAAACTACAACGTTGTTGAGGTTGACAACCAGTCCGAATGGGCTTCACCCTTGGTTCCGACCGGGCTACTCTCCAACAGCCCTACATGGCATCGGCCAGACGAGCCAGTATAACTCGGAACAATGTTTGTCGAGAGCCTATGAGACGTCACAAAAAATACAAAAGCATACAGATTACTAACTACCATCTTTGATCAGATGCACAGATGCTGAAGCAAATTACACCGAAAGGTGACCCATTCCAGTCGGACGAAACACCACGAAAGTCTACGTCTGAGGGGTACAACACCAATCAATTACATTGGTCTATTACAAATAAACTTCACAAAATCTTTGAGACCAATACATAACAGACCACTCGACTGGTACGATACCAGTCGACTTGGAGGACACAGCAGTCGACCGGAATGAAACCAGCCGACTGAAAATACACGTCAGTCGGCTTGATTAGCACCAGTCGACTAAGATAACACGCCAGTCGGCATGGGTAGCACCAATCGACTAAGATGGCACACCAGTAGAAGTAGTTAATGTAAGTCGACTGAGATAGCATACCAGCCGACTCAAACAAGATCAGTTGACCTCACAAGCATACATAGAAGAATTGTTACAAGGTGTTGACAAGCACCGGAGACATTTATACCACACAAGGGTCGACTGGGATAAGAAGGATAAGTCGACTAACAACGCTTGTCCATTTCAAAACTACAACATGGCAATACAACAAAGAGTCGTCTAACAAGGACAACTAACAAGGTCGACCAACAACTCGAACCTATTACAACTCATCCGATTAATGATACATGCAAGGAGACGAATCAAGCACTTTGATCATTTATACATCATAAGATGGTGCTACATCCAACAGGCCGACCCCTACACTCGGCGGCGTGGTAAGTAGTCGACCAGACATCTGGGTCGACTCAAAGACATACTATGCTCATTCATCTACCAGAGCAAACACTTAACGCCGATATTGAGCACTACTTACTGTTGATCTCATTGCTACCATCAAAACCCATCCTACATACGGATATCACACGAAAGTCCTACACACGGACATTATTATCCCTTTCTAATCTGAAAAGTGAAATTATTATTATTAACTTATATCGGTTGGATATTATCCCTCCGAGACACTAATAAGCATTATTATCAACACAGGTATGATACACATACCCCAACCATTTACATTTCCTTCATGGGTAGACATGATGGGTCTCCCATTAATGTAGATCCGAGTCGGCCTCGTGACATTGCTCCGAGCCGACCTCAAGCTATTACTTACGAGTCGGCCTCGTGACATTGCTCCGAGCCGACCTCATGACATTACTTACGAGTCGGCCTCGTGACATTGTTCCGAGCCGACCTCATGACATTTCTTACGAGTCGGCCTCGTGACATTGCTCCGAGCCGACCTCATGACATTACTTACGAGTCGGCCTCGTGACATTGTTCCGAGCCGACCTCATGACATTACTTACGAGTCGACCTCGTGACATAGCTACGAGTCGACCCCACGACAGTACTTACGAGTCGGCCTCGTGACATTGTTCTGAGCCGACCTAATGATATTACTTCTGAGTCGACCTCGTGACCTTGCTCCGAGTTGACCTCACAATGGTACAAATTATCTTCCAACACATTTACATGTTCCCACCCAAGATTAGAGAAAGATGGAACATTTATTGGTCATGGTGGCCAACTACCACCTACACAACATCAAACAAACCACTTGAGATGGTTTTTCACATGCCTCACGCAAGCAATCGGCCTCTAGCCTCATAGTCACTCATGCTGACTGGAAACCCAACTCACATGATGTGCTACATCATTACATTTGATCATTTCTATACATGTTAAAAATCAAAGGAAAGACAAGATATACAAGTAATGTGATAACGTATGTCCGCGTCAGAGCGACATCACACGTACTACACACTCTAAACACTCCACCTCAGACAACCAAGTTGACTGCCGACAGGTCGAGTGACCAGTCGGCCAAGCCTAGGTCGACTGACAGTCATGATAACCCAGTCGACTGCTGAAAGGTCGAGTGACTAGGTCGACCAAGCCTAGGTCGACTGAGCAGGTCATGATGACAAAATCGACTGCTGACAGGTCGAGCTGACAGGTCGAATGACCAGTCGACCAAGCTAAGGTCGAATGACCAGTCGACTGGCCAAGTCGATTGCTGACAGGTCGAATGACCAGTCAACTGACCAAGTCGATGGCTGACAGGTCGAATGACCAGTCGACCAAGCCAAGGTCGACTAATGGTCACTGTCACCAATTCGATTCTACACAATGCATTCAGCCTTCACGGCTAGCTACGACAACCTACGAATGGAATGCTAAACTCGTACAACTAACATATGTGGTCACTCGGATCTCCGAACCACCCAGTCTGACACGAGCATGCTTCCCTAGAGGACTACACACATAAGAAGACACCCAGAATACTCTGGAGTATTTCTCTCTATCGAGCATTGCATAAAGACATCAGAATACTCTGAATCAATCTACCCTAACGAGCACTATAAGAAGATATCCGGACTACCCCGGACCACTCAAGAATTGTGACGACATGCTGGGCAACACATAAGTCCCACTGCTAATCAGCGAAGGTATAAATTTCCTTTGGAAAATTTTATCTATCTTTAACGCCAGTCACTCCTGGCCTAAACGCGACTATATAGTTACACAAGTCGACTGGCTAATGTCGACTTAACTATAATAGCAGTCCGTTCCAATACATGATCTTCAGACTCGGGTCGGCCATATTCAGCTGTTTCAGCCTTGGCATACCGACCTAGCTAATATCATTGCAAGCCCACGGGCATGCAAAACTGTAACCACTCGGGGATAGAGTCTACATAGGCCAGCCACTATCGGCAATGACAGGCCGACTCCTATCACTTAGGTCACAGTAGTCGTAAGATGGTTATCCGTACCGGGCTACACAGGAAAACACATAATCGTTCATTCCTCACAGCTCTATATTAGTGGGTGACCAGCAGAAAGCCAAGTCGCCTTAATCGAGCAGTTAACACTCGACCCAAGAGGCACTCGGCATAAGTCTGGACCACATAGACCGAAAGACTTCGGTCGAACCTAGGTATAAACGCGCACTCATATATTTTCTATCGATCATATATTTCGGACCGTACATCCGAGCATAGTGGTTCTTGGTCTCGGCCAAACCACTCAGCCTTTATGGCTTACATGGTGGTACTCAGTCAGACTGGCCCACTCGGCCTATATGGCCTACAATATGGTTCTTGGTCTCGGCCAAACCACTCAGCCTTTATGGCTTACATGGTGGTACTCAGTCAGACTGGCCCACTCGGCCTATATGGCCTACAATATGGTTCTTGGTCTCGGCCAATCCACTCAGCCCTTTATGGCTCACATAGTGGTACTCAGTCAGACTGACCCACTCGGCCTGTATGGCCTACATTGTGGTTCTTGGTTTCGACCAATCCACTTAGCCCTTTCGGCTCACATGGTGGTACTGCAGTCAGACTGACCCACTCGGCCTGTATGGCCTACATTGTGGTTCTTGGTTTCGACCAAACCACTTAGCCCTTTCGGCTTACATAGTGGTGTGCAGTCAGACTGACCCACTCGGCCTGTATGGCCTACATTGTGGTTCTTGGTCTCGACCAAACCACTTAGCCCTTTCGGCTTACATAGTGGTGTTCAGTCAATAACTGACCCACTCGGCCTATATGGCCTACATTGTGGTTCTTGGTGTCGACCAAACCACTTGGCCCTTTCGGCTTACATAGTGGTGCTCAGTCACTGACTGACCCACTCGGCCTGTATGGCCTACATTGTGGTTCTTGGTCTCGACCAAACCACTCAGCCTTTACGGCTTACATAGTGGTGCTCAGTCATTGACTGACCCACTCGGCCTGTATGGCCTGCATTGTGGTTCTCGGTCTCGACAAACCACTCAGCCTTTACGGCTTACATAATGGGGCTCAGTCACTAACTGACCCACTCGGCCTTTATGGCCTACATCGTGGTCGGTCATCGACCGACCAACTTGGCCTCTATGGCCCACATTATAGTCGGCCATCGACCGACCTACTTAGCCTTTACGGCTTACATTGTCATGCTTTGTTTATCGACCAAACAACTTTGCCTTTATGGCCTATGTCGTGGCGTTCGGCCGCTGAGCGAACCATTCAGCCCTCACGGCTTACATAGTGGTCTCCGATCATCGACAGAACCATTCAACCTCTCACGGCTTATACAAAATGCCTCCTGGTTACTCACTTTCCCTTAGAAAACTTACATGTGGTTCTTAGTCACTGACCTAACCACACAACTTACACAAGGTGCCTCGGCTATTAGTCGAAGCATACAAACTATGCCGACTTAGATAGCGACCTCCGAGTCGGCATCATGACTTTCGATTCGGCCTCATGACTCTCACAGTCGGCCTCATGACTCTTGCATTCGGCTTCACGACCTTCGAGTTGGCCTCACGAGTCTTCCCCATAGGTCGACCCATACATTATGGTGCTCAGTTACTGACTGACCCACTCGGCCTTTTATGGCCTACATCATGGTCAGTCACTAACCAACCCACTCGGCCTTTATGGCATACATCATGGTCGGTCACTAAACGACCCATTCGGCCTTTATGGCCTACATAGTGGTCAGTCACAACCCGAACAACTCAGCTTTTACAGCTTACGTAACAAAATTCCAAACACGACTTGGAACTATTGGTGAATCACTACAAAAGTCGACTTGTTCGACATCACTATGGGATAACCGACCCTCAAAGTCGGTCCTACTTTAACATCAATGACACGTATCAGTCGCATGATCCACTACAACACGCACAACGCACAAGTCTAGAAACAGACAATGGGAATACATACATAAAATTCCAAGACACAACACAACAATAACTACAAAAGATTTTCATCTCAGACAATCAAAGTCGATTACAAGGCATACCTGAAAGGGCAAGGAAACCAAAAAATAAAACACAAACAAAGAAAGCTAACTAAGCTTTCGGCTAAACAACAGCCGAGTCCGACCCACCTGCAGTTGACACTGTAGCTCCGGGTGTTTGGCCTCGACCCCCCGGAGTAGCCAACCAGATAACTCTTGGTCGGATCGCGCGAAGATCATCCATTGTTTTATTGGTACAGCCGACCAAAACATCCAAATACGGATAGGTCACCTTCGAATAGCTCTCAGCAGCAGACTGCAAGTTGGTCTCAAAGTCTGGCTTGTAATACCGACTAGCCTCTTTCGGCTTCCCCAAGGTCGCCTGGTCATACCCAGCCACATAACCAAGATGTGCACCATGTGCCATCACAACACTTTGCAACTTGCCGAATGGCTCTCGGAACTCAATACTTTTCGCCGATGGAAACTATCCTCAATAAGCCACTGTCGGTCATCGCCATACGTCTTGGCCCGAGCAATAGCTCCATTATAAAGAGCCTCGACCCTACTCATGTCGAGCTTCAACTCAGAAATCTCCGCATCAAAACGATGGGAGTCATCCTCCCGGGCCTTACACAAGTCAGCGATCGACTGCTTCAACGAAGCATTCGTCTTCTCGACGGCTTCCTTCTTGGCCTTCACTTTCTCCAGCTCTTCCTTTAAACTTGACATAGCCTCAAGATCAACATGCTAGGCTTTCAGAGACTTCAACTCCTTCTTCAGGATAGCTAAGTCATTTTCCCGAGCATCGAGCTTAAGCTTTGCTTTGTTCAGATCCCTCTCCAATCAGGCATCCCGGCTAATTATATTCATCCCGGCAGTATAAGTCCAGGTCAACTTAAAGTAGGCTTCACGCCTAGCTTCAGTATGAGCTTCCTTCTCCAGCTCAATCACCTCACCCGGAGGGATGGACAAACACCCAAAGTTACGGCATAAAGAAACAGTGTCCAACCGAGACTCATTCTTTAGCTGCCAGCCAAGATAGAAGATACGACCAACAGCCTCATGGCTCAACTCCGGGCAAGGAGACACTTCAAAATCATCCTTCGCGCCAGGAACACCAAAAGCAGGCCCTTCCGGCAAATCACAAAGAAGACCCTAATAGCTGCCAGTCAAACTCTGATAAACCAAAGGGAGAGAAGTAAACTCACAGTGGTCAAGATAAGAGCCACCTTCTTCAACTTGGCGGAATCATTGTCACCTTTCGGATCTTTCTTCTGAGTGTCACTCGCCCCTGACCAACCCTACATCTCAGAGGAATCACTACCCTCATTCGCCAACTTGCGCTCACCCCCAGGGTCAGCAGTCGGAGACTCCGACTTGCCTTTAGGTCCTTTCGACCTTTTACCTTGGACGGGCGATGAAATTGCCCGTTTAGCCATATGCTTCACATACAACGGCCTCTCCCCTTACCACTTTTATCTACTTTCCTACCCTTCTCGAAAGTTTTTCTCTTTCGACTCTTCTTCCCCTTCTTGGAGTCCTTTTCCTCCTGGATGACCAACTCAGTACCTGTACCACCCATTGCATATCCAGTTATGGATTGAACACCATCTTCAATGGTAAAATCCTCAAAACGATGTTTCCCTGTCCTCTCAAACAGGGCGCTCTTCATCCTCACCAAGGGGTTTGCTACCCTGCACAACGCCCTCGGCATCATCCATGCCAATGAAAGATAGAAGATCCATATCTGCAAAGAGCAAAGCAAAAACAACATAAGCACATGATTTAGCAGACAACGCAATCAGATTGAAAGAACGACAAGGCATTACCCCGACCATCATACATAAAGGTTGGCTTTCAGTTAACAGATAACCAATTCCGACTCAAGCCGATCAATACTAACACCCTATCGGGAAACGGCTACAACGGAATCTGGAGCTTTACCAACTTATTTACTATATCTGGATCAAACCCTTCCTCCCGAGCCTTACATGGCTTCGACGGAGGCTTGGTAGGTTTCCAAGGAATTACTACATCCAAAATCTTATCTGAAAGCTAAAAGAACTTATCTTTAAAAAATTTCACTTCACTCGGCACCCGAGACAAATAACAAGGATTCACAGTACCGTCCTTATATTTGATACAACGCTGGTCCACAGTGAATCAATCGCCTTGCCGATTCATCCAAAAAAAAAAAACTGATGAAACACACCCAAGGTTGGCTCCTTACACACTACCCTACAGGCCACCTCAAAATGTGTTATTCTCAAAACTGCTAAGGGATACAACTGGGAGAACTAGTACTCGATTCCCATGGCAAACCAAAAGCATTCAATCGGAAGACGAAGACAACATTTTTACTTCGAGTCCGATAACAGTGTCCAGACCACTATACATCGGACTGGGGGGCTGATGACGTGTGTCCGAGTAAGGCCACACCACAAACATTTTATGGTGTAAACCTTATCTCAATACACCAATCACTAAATACAGGTCGACCTAGACGCTGGCCGACCACTATGTGGCAGGCCATTAGGCCGACCGCTGAAAGCACAAAGGTCAGCCGACCACAGCAAGTCACTGGCCGACCACTATATGGCAGGCCACCTGGCTACTTGGCTGACTAACATAGACACTGGCCGACCACTATGTGGCAGGCCACTACACCAATCACTAAATACAGGTCGACCTAGACACTGGCCGACCACTATGTGGCAGGCCACTAGGCCGACCGCCGAAAGCACAAAGGTCAGCCGACCACAGCAAGTCACTGGCCGACCACTATATGGCAGGCCACCTGGCTATTAGGCTGACTAACGACAAGACATGTAACCGGACGACCCCAAGAGGGCCGACCGCAAGACAATAAGCTATGAAGTCGACAGGTGATAACCGGATGACTGGCCGACCACTAGTCATCCTTCACCAGACCGACCAATAGCCCTCGACTTTAACCTATACCCCAACTAGCTATCTGATCCTAGTTGGTCGAAAGGTATAGGCACAGACCAACGCTCATACACATGGGTCGGCGTCCAAGGATTCGACCTGACACTACAACCAATGTGGTTACCCAAAATAGCTACTGTGGTTCTTTGACACAGTCAGATGCCAGACCTGCAGCATGCTACTTTGGGAACCTGACATTGACAGCACTACGAGACAAAGGTTGAGGGTTATAAATACCCTCAACCACCAGGTAAATTCTCAGAACTCAAGTCATTGCGCTCTCTCTAGTTTGATTACTCTTAATCTCTCGAAACACATACTTATTCTCACGCCCGAGCTTGGTCGCAGGACACCCTGTCCTGCCCTCCAAGAACAACGGTGTTTCTGTTTTGCAGGTCTTACCAGAACTAGGAAGGAGCCGAGCCGACTGCTCATCAGAGGGCTTGGATCCGACCGCTGTAGTCCGACTGCCTAGTTGACTCGTCCTAGATCATTTCTATCTAGTCATCCTTGGTAGCCCGATTCTACAGTGCCCAACAAAGTTAACATTTACATTTGGCGTGCTCAAAGGAATAGAATTGCTACTGCTGAAGCGCTCGCCAAAAGGAACATTCATATGGCTTTGGTTTCTTGTTGTCTTTGCAACGACGGGCTGGATTCGGTCACTCACCTCTTTACTGGATGTTTTTTCTCGGCTGCGGTGTGGCAATGGGTTGCAAATTGGTGCAACATTCCTCCTATTTTTGCCTTTTCCTTAAATGACCTCCTGGACCTTTATCACGACTTAGAGGAAAACAAAAAAGAGTTGGTGCATGGAGTTGTTCTAACCACATGTTGGTGCATATGGAAGGAGAGCAAATGCTTGCATATTCAAAGACAAAGAGCCGTCAGACTCCAAGGTGATAAAAGAGGTAAAAATGTGGTGCAAGATTTGGTTTGATAGTCGATGTAAACGATCTATAGACTGGCATAATTGTAGATTATTGTAACTATTTGGGGATGTAGTTTTGGCGTCGGATTCCCTCTAGCGCCTTGCTAGGGGCAGCCCCTTTTAAAAAAAATAAAACTCAATAAACTAGCCAATTAATTATCAAACGATTTTAAAAATTGAAAAGGAAAGCACACCATATGACCAAAAGATGAAACAAACTAAAAGGGCAATTTTAGCTTCTTATGCCGATGGGATTTAATTATATTTATGTATGGAATCTTACAATGGCCTGCATTTTTTGTTTTGTTTTGTTTGAAGGCATAGGGAGTGGGTGCCGCTTGCCTTGCTCATCCTGTCGTGATCCTTTGTTTTGCAAATTTCAAAATGGTGTTTTCGACTTATGGATCCGCTAATCATAATCTTAAGCTTCCATTTGAACGGTTTTACTATGTCTATGTAGACATCAGTGTTGGTTTTGATGTACTTCTTAGGGCGATAATTTTAATCTATCCTAGATATATTACGTCAGATCTGTCTATGATGGGCTCAAACCCTTGACCTCAAGAAGAGCAACACCGTTATAATATATAACTCCAATATAGTGTACCATAATTTATTTACTGGGCCAAGTTTAGAATAAATCCATAGTCAAAAATTTATCAAACTATTGGAGATAAGTTCCCATCAATTGAGTAGACAAATCCGAAGGCATAAGCATCAATCGTAAATAAATCATGATCCTCATAAAATATAAGCCAAAAATCATATTATCTTCTCTGACATATGCATCCTAACTTCTTCTTTCTTATAATCTACAATGTAAGCTTTTACATGAAAGAACACTTAATTTGCTTGACGAATTGAAATGGCTTTGAATTGACGGAGTATTGCGAGTTAGAAATATGAGATTAGGGTAACATACATGACTCAAGTCATCATATAAGGAAGGCGAGCAACAAGCTGCGCCGCCAACCCTTTTTGGATAGCAAAACCTAGACGTATAAAAACAACGTTCTTCGATCTAGAAGTCACAATATTCTCGTGCATGACCATTTGGATCCGACTCAGCGTGGCCACCGCCTCCGATTCAAGATGACCAAATGTATCAAACGCAAAAAAAACAAACACATGTTGATTTTCGATTCAGGCGGTCTCGTGTTTGTTCACCTTCAACAACTTCTAAATGCTCTTATAAACATTAAATGTTTTTCTCAAACATACCCATTAGAGAACTGAAGTTATTAAATTAGGCTTTAACTTTAATTGTTGTTTCTGTTTTTAAATTCTTTTTTAATGAATTTTTTTTGTCTATCATAATGGTATGAACCGTCACCATTTGAAAAGAAAAAGTATTATCCAACACTAATATGTCATTAGACAAAAGGCCCTTTGATGTTCCTGCTGTTAGACAATTCAATACAAGAATATTAAGTTTAGAAAAATCATTAATTAACTAAGCTAGTTAATTGTCTAGTTGAATGATGCCTAGCTCAATTGGTTAAGGTGAGAGGGAGATATTCAAATGAGAAGTTTGGTTTGGTAAGAAGGATAAGAAGGATTTCCAGCAATTGGATCTTGATCTAATAAAAAAGGAAGGAGTGGTATTTTAGTCTTAACCATATTTGTTGACTTTTTACCAACTTCCCCCATTTTTTTAAAAAACATTCATAACTTTCACATACGACATTATTTTTAAAAAAAATTACACCATAAAAACGAGCTTTTTTATCTTTAAAACACGTATAGTGTTGATATATAAAAAACTAAAAAAAAAAAATTTACTCTTTCGATTTTTGACACAATGTTCAGATCATTATGTCATTGTGTCAAAATGTTCAGATCATTGTGTCATTGTGTCAAAAATGGGGGGAACTTGATAAAAAAATAAAAAATGTCCTTCCATCTATTGTTTTCTTTACGTTTGCTCTCTAATTCTACAAGGGAAAATTTTGGGCCATAGATCTTTATTTAATTGAAGATCTAATGACTATAATTCCTTCTTATCCTTTTATGCAAACTAAACTTCTCATAATAACCTCACCCTAAGGTGAGATACCCAAAGACATTAAAAATGGGAGGTCATAAGTTCAAGTTCCACCTATGACAAATAAATAAATGGGGGTCCATGTTGGGCCGGGGGTTTTCTCACCTATTGTGAGTTTCCTCATGATGAGAATTGAAGATGATCGAATGGGTGAGTAATTTCCCCGTCAATGATCCAAATTTACTTTAAAAAATTTGCCTAGTTGACAATTTTAAAATGGAAAAAGAAAGCACACATATGATCAATCAAAAGATAAAACAAACTAAAAGGGCAAGTTTGGCTTCTTATGCCGATCAATCTAATTATTATATGTGGATCTTACATTGGTATGCTTGATCCAGATCCTCATGTTTTAAATGCCACATAATGGTTTTATTTTTCTTTAGAACGGCAAAAAGAATTTTGTTAACAAAGGACTCTCATCATTTGAAATGATCACCATTTGAAAAGATAAAGACTTATCAAACACCAATATATAATTAGGCTAAAGGTCATTTGATCATATAATATGGTGTTCTTAGGGGTGTCTTATTGTTTCTTTGTTTAAGTCATGTATAAGTTGGTGATAGGTAGAGTAGTTATTATGTAGTGGTATTTTTCATTGTAGATCTATAAGCTATTTAATTAACTATAGCCATGTCTTACTTTGAGTTTTATAAAAGAAATGAATAAAATCAGGAGAAAGTTGTTCGAGTGTGCTTCTTCTTAATCTTATTCTTGTGGGACTAGCTACTTCGAATTGGAATGTAACAAATGATACTTTCATTGAGTGCTGATCTCCACCTCACGAGAAAATATCGACACTCGAAGAGACGCTAGATATGTAATAAAATCTCTTGATTTTTATCACCTGTAACGCAACCCAAATCTTCACCAATTTTCACCCTTAAATTGCATCCTTCTCCATTGATAAAAAAGCCAAGCTCAAAGTCGGCCTCGATATCATTACCACCAAAATTGCAAGACTACACTAACAAACCATGTCCTTACCTAACCAAAACACCTAATCCCAACCTGGAAACTACACCGCCACCAAATTCTGCAGAACCAACCCCCCACCAAGTCATTTCACGTGGAAACTACACGTGGGTATGTATCAATTAACCACACCCTTAGTACCAAATGCGAGTACCATTATTCGTCACCAGTGGCAGACCTAGGCACAAGCCTAGGGGTTCGCCCGACACCCATGAAATTTTTTGGCGCTGTAGTATTTTTAGTATTTTTTTTCGATTTTTATGAACCGAACACCAAGATACTTGGTGACCGAACCCTATAAATAAAATCCTGGATTCATCACTGTTCGTCACCATACCAGTCCCAGGAACTAAACCATTAGGTTTTTAGAAACTGCTAAAGCAGGTTGAGACACACTGATGACAAAGGCACAAATGACTTCAATCAAATGAGTAGCAGGGTATCCCTAATGGTGCCCTCCTATCTCCGAACGCATTTTAAAGAGTCAAATAGCGAGCCCCATGTGTTTCTTATCGTCTTTAATGATAAGTATGTATATGTATTCAAGGGTGTGAGATATTAATTGAATTTCTATATTACAACCAAGTACATGAAGAATTAAAGAAATACAATGTATACCCTAAACAATAAGCACATACAACTAATTCCCCTCCCCCCTCTCAAGCAATAGGTGGTGGGCCCTTTGATGTACCAAATAATGCGTTTCACATTCCTAATATTTCAACGGTTGAAAGATTTTAAAAATTGATTCACTTGGTTGACCACATATGATATATCGGGTCAGGTGATCTTAAATATTGGAGTGCGCCGACTAGAAACCGATACTTGGTTGCTTCCTCAAGTAAACTACCTTCGGATGAAAGATTCTCATGCGTCGCCAAGGGAGTATGCACACGTTTGGCTTCAAGGAGTTTTACGTGTTCAATAATCTCATAAGCATATTTGCTTTGGCTAAGAAATAGACCATCCTTGTTGTGTTTAACTTCTAGACGAAGGAAGTAATTCAAATCACCAAGATCTTTGATAGCAAATTTCATGTGTAATTTAGAAATGAAAGAAGCAAGTATTGGCTCATGGTTCCTAATTAAGATGAAGAGGTCATCAACGTGAATTGGCAATTTTTTTAAACCACAAGGATGAAATTGACAAATTTTAAACTATTGGACTGAATTGGCAATTCTGAGCAAACAAAATAGCAATTTACTCTTTTATTTTTAATAAAACCTAGTTAATGCGTTTACTTTTGAATGTCGATTTCATTTTATGTGACTGTAAATAAAGTTGTTGGTTCGTTACTAAAGCACATAATAAAACTAGGGGCATGCCTTAATGAGAGGTTGGTGGGTTGTAGGTTGAATGGTTAAACTAAAATACGTACAACTCATATTTTTATTAGTGTTAAAAGCATACACCTAAGTACCTAACCCACTCATATTTTTATTAGTAGTGTCAAGAAATAAATGTTTAATTTAAACACCATCTGTTTAACCTTTTTATCTAAACGTATTAAACAGGTACTAAATAGGTTGGTGAGAAGTTATCAAGTTATAAACATGTTAATCGAGTTGGTATGTTTTAAAAATTAAGCTACACAAGTTGGGGTTAACTAAACAGGTTAACATGTCAACCTCTCAACTTAAACATGTTAACTTGAATAGAGCTCACTTAAACTAAACAAGTTAACTAGGACTTGTCACTAGTGATGATGGGAGATTAGTTGACTGAGATGTCACTAGTTCGATCCTTTAGCCCACAAGTTTTATCGCCCGACCGTTCGCGGAGGTGAATTTTTTCTAGAATGGGCTCGACTAATGGTATGGGTTACCCGCATAGTCTGTGCTCGTAACGTGTCATGGGTAACACCGTTATGTCAAGTGTTCACCCCCGGGTGATCTGGTTGAAGTTCAATGTCGTTAAAAATAATAATAAAATACATAGGTCAACCCAGACATATCCCTTTTTTTTAAATGAGTTAAATATGATATTGTAAAACTTGATTATTTCGTATCATGGACCAGGGATATTGGAAACTGACACTCCTAATAGAAACCGAGAAGAATAGAAAATGAAAGGTTTTAGGCTGAGCGTAATGGTTTCGCCGCACCATGCGGTGGTGGGCCAAGGGGAGGGAAAATGTGCGGTGGTGGGGAGCCATGGAATTTGAGAGAATAAGAAAAACAACGGGGAGGTGGTGACATGGAGTGCGACGATAGTACGAGAACACCAGAAAGAAAGATGGCATGGTGGTGGGTGTGGTGATGGTGTGACCGCAAGGTGCGACTCATGTTTTACAATCAACCTTATGCATACACCTATTCCACCTCTTTCTTTTTCGTAAATAATCAAAAACCCCAAAATATTACACCTCATAAGACACATCAAGATAATCATAACCTGACAAGGAATGAAAACAATCCTAATAATAAGGCTCAACGAGCTAGTCCTATGGCTAGATTCTCAAATCCTAAATCATCAATCATATATATAAAAGTAAACAACCCAGAAATAGAAGAATACTCAAGATGAATACGTCTTTGGGATTTTTCCTCAACGGACACCACTCTTTCCGGTATACCAAAGGTCACTGGTTCAAGTGTTGGGAGCAACTATTTTGATGTAGGGTCCATTGTGATGCATGTTGGTTGCTGGCTCTCCGGGGCTCCCCCTGTTAATGCGTGGGGAGTCTATGGGGGTTTTCACTCCACCGACTAGGCCCTAGGTATCCAGTCCCGATAGTTGACGTGAGATTTCCTCTTGAACTATGATGTTAGTCCAATGTGTCGTCGTTATTGCTATTTAATTTACTAATTTTATTGACATTAACGGTTGGATTACATTGCATTTACACAGATTTCGTATTCTGAGGACCAGGAGCTAAATAGGTGAAATCTGAGCTTTTATGAAGAAATCTGAAGCTGATCGATACAGAGTTGAGAAATGATCGTGAAACGAGTGAAGATTTAGAAGAAAGTCAAGAAAAGTTCCTGAGAAGCATTCTGGGGCGGTACGCCCAGAAATGAAGAAAACAGGGCGGTACGCCCTAAAGTGAAGGAAGCCATTTGAGATTAGAATATCGGACGGTACGCCCAGAATCCCACATTTTGGGGCGGTACGCCCCAAATCAGTCGTCAGATAATTAAAAATAGGGTTTAGTATTTAAACTTCTTTATTAAGTTTTTGTAAACATAATTCGTCTTTTACGAACTAGAGACCTCTGGAGGGGATTTCTGGAGTTCTTGCTAGGATTTCGAAGTTTTCTGATTGTTTGATCGATAAGGTATTAATAGTTTAATGCAATTTTACTTTAGAATCATGTTTTCATTAGCCATGTCCGGCTAATCACCTCTAACTGCTTTTTTGTGAATGGTTGTGTAAAATCGTTCTATTCTTAACCGTTAATTACTAGTTGTTCCGGAATCCTTGCAACCGTTGAGCACCCGCGTGCTGAATTTGTTTAACCTAACTAGTAAATTAGGGTTTTAATGGTCCACTGTCATGATCTAGCACTTTCTTGTGGCAGGAACTAAGCAGCCAATTAGAAACTTAAGGTATTAGGTCAATTAGGCAATTAGGCAATTGGGAGGTATGTCTATGTGTCACTAGTAACTAATTAGGTTTTGTCTAGATCGGTAGCCAACCAGGATCCAAAAGTGGTTAGCTTTCTCATATTTGATAGTTTAAGTAATTTCCTAGGTCAACTTAGTTAATTTTTAGTTAATTCACCCCAACAAATCAAAAACAACCAAGAGGCAATCTAGTTTAAGTTTAAGTTAGTTGGTAATTTTAGTTAAGTGAGGTAACAGTTAATAAATCAATTAGTCAATTTCCACATATTCCCTAGGTTCGATAACCCTAACTTCCATTCCTACAAAATCAATATAGTTGGGGATTTGTGACGGTCTAACAAACCGTTATCAAACTAGCATTGGCCTTGGATATGATTGGATGAGTGGTTTAAAAGGCCCCCCACCAGTGATCCTAAATACATCAAAAAGAAAATATAAAAGTCAACTACCGAGAAATAGAAGAGTACTCAAGATGAATACGTCTACTAAAATTAAGGTTTAAACTAATTAAAATCAGATTCATAATCATATAAAATGCTATTATAAATTTATGCTTATTATCCTTAAATCTTATTTCTTGAAGTTTAATGGATTATTGGCTTCAAATAATCCTAACTATCACTTTTTGGCCAATAACACTCCCAACTAACGAATTTCCCTTCTAGCACTCCTAACTATCGACATATTTTCCTCCACCACTCCCTCCGTTAATTTTCTTTAACCCTGTTAGTCATCTGCCTATGTGGCCACAAGCCACGTAGACATCCACATAATCATTTTATGCCATGTAGGACAACCACATAAGCAGATGACTAACAGAGTTAAAGAAAATTAACGGAGGGAGTGGTGGAGGAAAATATATTGATAGTTGGGAGTGCCAGAGGGAAATTCGATAGTTGGGAGTGTTATTGGCCAAAAAGTGATAATTAGGATTATTTGAAGCCATTAAACCAAGTTTAATCCTTTATTACCATCATAGCATCTAGGACTCAATTGGATCCTGTAATAATCATTGCAACCTAATACGTTTATGAGCTACTTAAATACAACTCGTTAAAAAGCTCAAGTTCATCCGAGCTTAAACAAGCTTGAACCTAAAATTAAACTCCTTTAATAAACTAGCTCGTGTTCGATCCTCGCTAACGAGTTCATTTAATGATATAAATAATTTTTAATTTAATATATTGATTATATATATTTATATATAATAATAATAATCATTTTCATAAAATTAAGTAGGCCCACTCGTCAAACCCGAGCTCAAGCTCTCATAAGCTAAACGAACCGAGCTTGTACTTAAAAAACTACTCACAACATGGGTTTAAGTTTGAGTTCCCGTAAGTTAAATGAGTCAAACCCGAGCTCGAGTTTTTGTAAGCTAAACTAGCCGAGCTAGAGCTTAGTTGAGCTCGGGCTCGACTCAACTGGTTTACACCAGAGGTTTTGTTTAGGATGTTTAATTGGTAAGGAGTTTATTTGGTCCATGTTCCTATGGTTTATGGATGTTGAAAATTAACCGCCAAAAGTCAACGTTAATCTTCAAGTCAAATTTGGTCAATGGCTAAGAATGATGCAGATTTCTATTGGATTCGATTCGTAGAAAGGGCAAATACTTTGAATTAACTGTCTGTGGTTGAGATCCACGGTGGTCTATGGTCAAATGATAATGGTCAACGTTCAACAAGTTTTGGTCAACTTCAAATTTGTCATAGCTAGCCAAAGTTCCTGCATTGCAAGTAGAATTTGTATGGTGTGAGTCGTGAGTCGTGACTCGTGACTCGTGAGGGGCTGAATCCTCAATTGGGTTTATGTTGGTCCAATTAGAAATTGGGCTGGACTCGTATGTTGTTTGGGATTGTGTAAAATTGTTTGTTCATATGGGCTACCAATTATTTTATTTTTTTAGAAAGTATCAGTAGTAACTAAGTTTTTTTCAAGTCTTTTATTAAAGTTATTTAAAGTTTTTATTATTATATATAAATATTAAAATCTATAAAATTTATTTATAACTATTAAATTTTATAAAATTTATTTATAAATATTAAAATTTTGTAGAATTTACTTAGGCAAATGAAACATCTAGGAATGCCGGTTACTATTTGATGATTTTTTTTTATTTTAACGTAAATTAAATAATAATTAAACTTGGTTCTTATTTAATAATGGAAAAATTGCGCCAAATAATCCCAACTTTTCACCTTTTGCAAATAATAATCCCACATTTAGATTTAGCAACTGGCACTCCCAATTTGTCAACATTTTGCAAATAACAGTCCCGCCGTTAAAAAAATCTAACTCCGTTAACAGATGCTGACGTGAAAGCTGATGTGGATTTTTTATTTATTTTTCTTTTGTTTTTCAATATCCAGTCATCATCACCTCACCACCACCACCACCTCACCACCATTCCACCACCACAACCACCCCATCGCCACCATCAAATCCGCGAAACAATCAGACGAGTGACACGTGCGATGCCAACTTTGATTATATGCACTTTTGGGTCGAATCCGAGCTCAATTTTGGACAATTTCGTTCTGTTTGACTTTTTTGGAGTCAAACTTCATGTATTTTGACTCAAAAATTGGACCCGAATTGGAGTTTGTTTGTGTTTGTGATTGATTCCAGTAGTTATGGTTTATCAAAACGAATCTACCGTAGGTTACGAAAACAATTTTCATTGAGTTTTGTTCATAATCACGAAATGGGGGGGGGGGGGGTGAACGTGTTCTTGAGCTCATCAATGGTGAAATCTTTAATCCTTAACGGTTTTCTGCAAGTCTGGTTCCATTAGCTTCGGTTTGAACTCATGAATTCAATGGTACAATCGGTTTCGAATTTTGTTCATGTTTGTGTGATTCACCATTATCAAAGAATGGTGTTCTTCAAGAGCTCATCAATGGTGAATCACACAAACATGAACGAAATTCGAAACCGATTGTACCATTGAATTCACGAGTTCAAACCGAAGCTAATGGAACCAGACTTGCAGAAAACCGTTAAGGATTAAAGATTTCACCATTGATGAGCTCAAGAAGATGTTCACCACCCCCATTTCGCGATTATGAACAAAACTCAATGAAAATTGTTTTCGTAACCTACGGTAGATTCGTTTTGATAAACTATAACTACTCGAATCAATCAAAAACACAAACAAACTCAAATTCGGGTCCAATTTTGAGTCAAAATACATGAAGTTTGACTCCAAAAAGTCAAACATAATGAATTTAAAGATGGGATTATTATTTGCAAAAATGTGAAAAGTTGGGATTAAAAAGAAACAAAAAAACTAAAAAAAATTCCACATCAGCTTCCACATCAGCATCTGTTAACGGAGTTAGATTTTTTTAACGGCGGGACTGTTATTTGCAAAATATTGACAAATTGGGAGTGCCAGTTGCTAAATCTAAAGGTGGATTATTATTTGCAAAAAGTGAAAAGTTGGGATTATTTGGCGCAATTTTTCCTTTAATAATTTCTATTTTTATTACAATTACAACCTATTTGCGTTTTAAAAATAATAATCGCCAAACAGTAATCAAGACTCGCAAAATAGTAATCAAGATTCATATATGTTTCATTTATCCAAATTAATTTTATAAAATTTTAACATTTATAAAAAATTATACAAGATTAAAACACCTATGATTTGAGAGACAAAAAAAAGAACTTTTAGTGATTTTAGTGAAACACTTTATAATCTTGGTTATTATTCTAATAAATTATAATTTCTTTTTAAATGGCAAGTTCACATATAAACTAAAATCTAATCTCAAATCTTCAATGATACGACTAGAACTCTAATCACTATCTCCGGTAAACTATAAATACTTCTAGACTAGTCAGTAACCCGGGTAAATACCCGAGGCTGTGACTTTGTTTTTTGATTTGTTCACCATCATTCGTTGATTAAACCTAAGCAATATGGATTTAGTTTTGTTGGGTTTTCTGTCACGAATCCAAAGCAATTTACGGATCGAATTTTTGTTGAGAAATAAAAGAGATATGATGAATTAAAGTTGTGTTATTTTAAAATAAATATATATATGGATAGTTTTTATGTGAAAAGAATTTAATTTTCTATTGAATTATTTAATTTAAAAATCTCACAAATTGACACATAGGATTTATCCTATGTGGCACACTTTAAAAAATAACATTTGTACTTTAAAAACTTGTGTTTAATAGTAGTATAGATTTTTTTCGGTGTTATTTATTCCCTTTTGGTGTGTCCGGCCAAATCCTTTAATTATATATCAAATAAATTACAAATTTTACATAGTAAATTATAAACTTTATTTTTTAGGTTTGCATGTTTTGCAAATTTTTGTCATTTATTTTTACTAATAACACCGGATATCCTTTAAACTTCATAAAGTTTCACTCGGTATACTTTGGGCTAACAAACCTTACACCGAGTGTCATTTATATTGTATAGAGTGCCCCCGCCGTGTAGCTCAGTTGGTTAAGGGGGCGTGAAAGCTTGCTCTGAATGGCTATTGGCCCGGGTTCGAATCTGTTTCCTAGCGCCAATCACCTTGCTGCTGAGTTAGGCTGATTTACCTCTCACACGATGGGCCTGGGGCGGTCTGGTGTGGGCCGGTTCGCGTGTCCGGAAAATACACGTTTTGCTCCGAAAAGTTACGTTGAGTGTCCTTTGGCGTAACGAACAAAATTGGGCGAAAGGACACTAAGTGAAACTTTGTGAAGTTTAAAGAACATCCAATGTTATTAGTAAAGGTAAATGACAAAACTTGTAAAATGTCAAACCTAAAGGACTAAATTTCTAATTCACTCTTTTATATTTTTTTTATTCTTTTAATACATACTATTAAGTTTTTTTTTTACTTAGACTTAACTTCGTTTTTGGTCTACAAGGTTTGCACATATTAACACTTTTATTCCAATTTCATAAAGTATACCATTTCAGAGCCTGAACTTTGAATTTCTTAACAATTTTGATAACTTTTTATAATCCATCCAAAATCACCGTTAATATGAAGGGCATTTTTGTCCAACTAATAATCATTTATAAAAAGGGTTCTATATTAAAAAAAAACATAATAAGCGATCTATATTAAAAAGGAAGCGATCTATATTAAATAAAAATAAAAACCTAATAATCCTGCCTACTTAAAAAGCAGCTATCTATATTAAAAAAAAACCCCCTAATAATCCTACCTACTTAAAAACCATCAATCTCTCAGCCCCTCCACTTGTTGATCTCTTCCCCGAATAATATACCTACGCATCAATGTTCAAGCTTTGAGGGATCATCGTTTTTTCAAGTTCTTTGATCATCTGCTACTAACAATTGACGGGATGGTGATTTGCGATCATCTGCCACTTGGGATTCCAGAACAGATTGCAAGGAACTGGATACACTCCAAATAGTTTGAGTTTTAAGTATGCAATTGATGGATTGTTCAGAACAACAGCCTGAATCCAAATCCACTTGGTATTGACTGCCTTTTAGTTTTTGTCAGTATTTTCCTGCTTTAGCTAAACTCTAGTAGTTGGTTGTCTTATTCTTGTCACTAACTGTATAATGGACTAAAATAGGAAGTGAAAGTTACTCGTTTTAAATTGAGTTCATTTTTGTCCTCTTGGTTTTATGCGGATATTCCAACTACAAATTTACGAGTTTTACTGTGGTTACATTTAGGTTGCTCTTGGAAAGAAAGGTGTCCCTAATAAGGGACTTGGCTACATGGTACTTGCATAGTATTTGGGGCAATCTGTGGTGTGGCTCTAGTGAACGCCTTCATGAAACCTATTAGGGTACACGATATCGTTCTGGAAGAAAGCTTGGTACCGGCCACATGGTTTTGGTACTGAAATTTTCTCCCTCAAAATTCATACAATGTGTACATCATCTTCTATGCTACCAACCCTAAGAGGAGTACCCTCTGCACGTGATTCTCATGTTCCGTTATGTGTTACTTGAAAAAAGGAAGAACTTAAAAAAAAACATCAATTGTTAGTAGCAGATGATCGGAGAACTTGAAAAGAACGATGATCCCCCAAAGCTTGAACATTGATGCGTATGTATGATATTTGGGGAAGAGATCGAACAAGTGGAGGGGTTGAAAGATCGATGGTTTTTAAGTAGGTAGGATTATTAGGGTTTTTTTTTAATATAGATCGCTGCTTTTTAAGTAGGTAGGATTATTAGGTTTTTATTTTTTTTAGTATAGATTACTTCTTTCTTTTTAATATAAATCGCTTATTAGGTTGTTTTTTTTTAATATAGAACCCTTTTTATAAATGATTATTAGTTGGACAAAAATGCCTTTCATATTAATGGTGATTTTGAATGGATTCTAAAAAGTGATCAAAATTGTTAAGAAATTCAAAGTTCAGGCCCTGAAATGGTATAACTTTTGAAATTGGATGTGCAAACCTTGGGGACCTAAAGCCAAGTTAACTCTTTTACTTATTATCACAACAGTTACCACCGGGATATCATTACTTACCACCGGGATATCCTCTTTGAGACACGAACTTTAATTTGTAATACATTTGGTTGACAAAACTATAACAAATTAATTGAAACCTATCAACCTCGCCACCACCCGTAACCTCTTTGTCGTCGACACCACCAAACATCATCGTTGTTGCCAACCGTGTCGTGCTTTTTATGACCATTGGTGTGCGAGCAGTGTATATAAAAATATGATAATTTATGGGTTAGATTCAACACCACTATTGCTCAAGTTTAAAATTTATTGAACACAATAACCGACAATTACCATACACCACACACTAGGGCAAGTGCACCCATCGTTGGCGAAATAAAGTGATGGTAAGATACCGAGGTCGTCCAAGGACACAAGAAGGAGCGCTCTTAATACTTCACATTTATTAACGTCTAACCAAACCAAAAGTTGAGATTTTTAATTAAAAAAAGTAAATGAGAAGAAGAATAAAATAAAGTAGGTTCCAAGTAAATTCAATCAAAGATGCTATTCCTTGGGGGACTCATTAGTGGCAGAGTTGGTAATCTTGTTGTTTATAAACTTCCCTTAAGATTCTTATACGAAGGTAGAAAGGACCACCTCTCAGCCTTAAACATATAAAGGTTCTAGAGGACTAGTTTAGTCGCATAAAGAAGGAAGAAAAAGAAGAAGTCATAATCAAAGAAGTTGTCTCAGATCCTACCATCCCAGAAGCTCGACCCATTTCAGCAAGTCCTGAAGAAAAGGAGTTGGACGCAACCCCTTTCCTTCAGAACCCGAATAGCCAAGTTGATGAACCAGCCAAGAAGACGGGGGAAATGCCTAGATCAGACGAGACATCATCCCCATCATCAAGTAATGGTAAGAGTGAACCTCTTCCAAACCAGGTACGTATTTCTTCACATTCTTTTGAAAGTCTTTCTAGTGTACCCACTAATGCTCGATTTTTTAAAAAATTGTTCACTTCACCTAAACTCAAAAAATTACATCATGTTATATTAACAAAAGAACAGTCATTAAATTTTTGAAAACTTTCTGATAAAAACTCCGTTCCATGTTTTATCAAAAAGAAAATACAAAGTGCAGTAGTTGATGATAGTTTGCTTGTAAATATGATGCCTGCTCCTATGATTGAGAAACTAGAATTAGGATAAATGACCCATTTTTGTCTGTCGTTCATCCTCTCTGATCGTTTCTATCTGTCTATCGAAAGGAATCATCAAAGACGTCCTAATCCGTGTTAACAACGTTAACATCCCCTCTGATTTTGTCATCCTTGATGATACTCCCTTAGTCTTCGGAAGAGCTCTCTTAGAAACTTGGAGATCCGTGATCAATCCGGACAATGAGGAAATGAAGCTCCAGCACAGAGATTACAAGCTATCTGTAAAGATCGAAAGATCTCTCGGATACCCAGCGTCTGACGACCTTCTTTGGTTGCAAGAAGTGGAAGAAGAAGACCTTACCCATGAAGCTCTAGAAGAAGAGGAGTACCCATCTCCTAACATCGATCACGCGATGCATGTAAAGAAGAGGGCGATGGATCATTTGCTAATCTAGTGATTATGAAATGTAAACGAGATCAAAGAGTAAATACAAAATAACATTTGTATTGATATAAGCTTGAGAGAAACCCACATATAAACACACATAGAATATGTAGAGCTATGACCAAGAAGTTGTGAACTAAACAAAGAACAAGCTATTATACTAGACTATCCTGTCACGAACTACACTACCCACGAACTGCCAGTTCGTGAGCAGCCTTCCAAGCTTCTTTGTCTTGTTTCTGATACTTCACATGATGAACCAGATAATGCTCTAACAAACTCCCCCTCGACGTGTGCAATACCTGTTTCTCCACATAGTGTTGCATCTTCAATCAAACCCCCCCCCCTCAACTTGATGGTTAATCTGATCTTGCATACTTGACATTTCAGCGCATGTTTTCACCTTATCAACAGCTTCAGAAGACTTGAAGTTGTATCCAGTGTTGATCAATCGAAAAGAAACAAGAAATACAATCTTTTTAAATTTTCTAAACTTTACATCACAACACACCTAAAATCTTTTTGGTATTTTAAGATATGGAAAGTAAATGTAGTACAGAATCAGGCACTATTTTTGTCTTTTGTGAGAAGGATCACGACTTGGATCATATTGGACGTAACGTGCTAAACTACACTTCAATTTCAATTACTTTAGCACATAAGCTATGTTGATTGCAGATATATTTTGTCCAACTTTAAACTCAGGCAAGAATTATACTCATAACATCTGGATATGTTAAGGTACTGATTAGATTTGCTTTGACCAGTGTACCTCACACTATCAGACATACTCAGATATGCTTTTGTATCACACTTTGTGGTTTCACTTGCGATTTAACACATAGTGATTGTATTTATGATATAGTCAACTGTGTTCCATGCAAAAAAGAAATAAGAACGTTAAATCATCTACCTTAAGGTCGATCTTCCGATACACATATAAGGCCTTGGATTTAACAAAATAAGAAAATAAAAACACGTTCAAAGTGTATAATTTAACAACAATCCGGTCGGTCTTGTGGACACACAGAGAAAGTCTGATGAATTATACGAAACACCAAAGAAAATAAAGCAAAACCTTCAATGAACAACTATCAGGTCGATACTCCCGTATACGCAGAGATAGGCCGATCATTTAAGAAAATAAAGAAAATCATACAAGTTTAAATCTTTGTAAAATGAACACATGTTTACACAGTGACTTCTCATTTTTCTTTCCACATATCTTTTTCTAATATATCTTGAAATATGCATCAAGATGTTGTCCACTAGGTCAAACATCAGATTTAGTGTATATCACATTTGTATACTTTTTTATTTTCCAAGCCTACCTAGCACATCGAACAATGATCTTATAGTTTTTCACTTACTCTATCCATGAGTCAGACCGCGTCAGCCAATGTACCATCATTTCCCAATCATGTCGGATACAATTTCTCATTTTCAATGTTATTGTACTTTTTGCATTTTTTAATTTTTTTAATATTTTCCATACAACTTTCTCCCCCTAAAAATGACAAACTCTATTTTTAGATTTTTATTTTTACCATTTGAAAAACGACAAACTATTTTTGTAATTTTCAATTTTCTGAAAAACAAACAAACTCCCCCTCAGAATGAGACGGAGTGAAAAATAAAAGAAAATTGATCAACCAACACGGATACTTGCGTTTTAGCATTTTGAAAACACAGATTTGGTTTGGAAATTCAGTTTAAGTTAAAAAAACAGATATTCCACCATCAACAATCTTTTAACTACCGATAGGTCTTCAAGCAATACCTGCGGACATCAAATAAAACATTAGTTGCTTTGGGATCGACCTGATTCAACAACTTCGGGTCACCCGATGTCTTCCTCATAGCTTTGTTGGCCTTGGAAACAACCATTGGTTTCCAAATCATCAATGAAGAAAATTTTTAATCAGATGCTGAAACTGATTTAACTGGCGTCTTTAACCCAGTCGACTTACTAGTTGTTTTGAACTTTGGCAACCATGGTTCATCAAAAATTTTACCAACTTGATCCATATATTTTGCATTGTTGTGGATAGGGGTGTAAATGAGCCGAGCCACTCGTGAGCTACTCGAGATCGACTCGATAAAAAGCTCGAAACGAGCCGAGCTTTAACGAGCTCGAGCCGAGCTCGAGCTTTGAAATAGGGCTCGTTTAATAAACGAGCTCGAGCCCGAGCTTTACATATCGAGCTCGAGCCGGCTCGCGAGCCTAAACGAGCTTTTATTTATATAATTTTTATTTAATTTTTTAAGTATATTTAAAAAATAATGATTAGTATATATAAATTTTTAAAAATTATGATAAAATAAGTAAATAATATGTATTATTTTTTATATAAAAAAGTATAATTCTAAATATATACAAATTTTATTTTAAAAATATATAAAGAGCCATTGGGGTTGTAGCCCAATGGTAAGAGACAAAGTCTCTTTGGTGGAGACCAAGGTTCAAACCTTGGCAATGGTGTAAAATTGGTGGAATAAAAAAATTAGCCGTTCAAAAAAAAAATATATATATATAAAGAAATAATAATTAATAATAAACGAGCCGAGCCCGAGCCGAGCTCGAGCTTGAATAATTTTGCACGAGCCGAGCTCGAGCTTCGAAAATAAAGCTCGAATCGAGCCGAGCTCGAGCTCGAGCTTTGTTAAATTTAAACGAGCCGAGCTCGAGCCTAGACGAGCTCGGGCTCGGCTCGGCTCGTTTACACCCCTAGTTGTGGACATATGCAGTCGTTGGACAGTTTGTAGCAAGATGTCCAGGTTGACGACAGGCATAGCAAATTCTTTCATGAAGTTTTGGTGGAAATTTGAAAAAAAATCTTTGAGTATTTATAAGAAGAATGATTATCGGAAAAGTTCTTTTGTTTCCAACTATGCCTCATAGCAAGAGAATCATAGTAACCAAAAGACTGATCAGAATCAAATGAATCAAAGAAATTATCGTAAAAATCATACCTGGGAGATAAATTTCATGGTAAATAGTATGAACCACTTTAAGAACTTCCAGAATGATAACGACCATTTCTTGATGTAAACACATTCAACTTCTTCTGTTGTGCTTGCCTTTGTTGATTCTGAACTTGTTTAAGAACCCGTTTCTTCGGTTATTGTTGAGGTTGATGAATCTGAAAAGACTAAGAACAACTTTCTTCTTTTTCTGTTTTGTCTGTTGCACTGGGACATCCTTGACTTCATAACCCAAACCTTTATGCTTGTAGCCAGGAATTTTTAAAGACTCAAATTGAGAACTAGAAGCATTTGTTGCATTAGCTTCTCTAGTGAATTTAGCCTTAATGTCCTTCAGCTTATTCTCATGAATCAAAGATTTAGCAATCTCAGCTTCAGTTGAAATACTAACAGCCTTCTCACTCTTATCAAATATCTGCTCATCTTCCAAGAATGATGAACCAGCATCAAACTTTGGAGCGTTGCCAGCTGAATTCTGAGGAATTATGAAGAATATTGAAGCTGATCGGTACCGAGGTCAGGAAACGAGCAAGGAAAAGAAGCAAATGAGAAAAGTTCCTGAGAACAAGGCTTGGGCGGTATGCCCACGTGTGATGAAGATCAGAGCGCTACAACCTAAAGTAGTGGAAAGTATCCGGAATTGAACATTCGGGTGCTACGCCAAGATGTGCATCCATTTGGGGCGGTATGCCCCGATTGAGTCGGCAGAAAAAATTAGGGGTTTCCTATTTAAACTCCCAGGTTAAGTTTGTTTAGTTTCTTATGCACTTTTGGCCGACCAGAGCTGTAGGGTTAAGAATTTGCAGACTTGTTTAGAGGTTCTTTGAAGATTTTAATCATTCAGTAATAGTTTTTTATGCAACTTTTAATTTCAATCATGTTTTCATCATTAGCCATGTCTGGCTAATTCCATTATAACTGCTTTTGGTGAATGATCATGTGAATCTTTCTGTCTTTAATTGATTGTCTGCCAGTTGTTTCGGTTTTCGTTGCAATTGTACGTCGAGCATCCGCCAGCTCAAAACCCCATCAACCCACAAAACCAACCACCTCAAAATCCACCTCACAATGAGCAGGTGAACCCAAACATTCCACCAGCTCAAAACCCAAAGATACCACCAGCTCAAAACCCCATCAACCCAAACCGACAAGAATCACCACCTCCACTTCAAACTCCACCATTCCGTGTACATGATCACCCATCTCTTCCATCTTTGTCCCCTAGGGGAGACTACCGTAACCGAGAATGGCAACCATTTCCACCACCCCAACAACCACCCATATTTCGCCAAGCCCCACAACAACCTCCACCACAACAGTTCCAAAATGTCAACCAACCCCAGTGTAGACAAAATCCACTCTTTGAGCGACAAGGCTACGTTTATCCTACTGATGGGTATGGTGTCGACCAAGATTGGCAACAACAAGAGGAGCAGTGGGATTAGGATATTGGTATGATCCAAGCAAAGATGACGGATTTGGATATGGTACAGGGGTACAGAATCAAGTCCCAAGAAACCAGGCACGAGCTCAACCCCAAAATGTGGCCCCAAATGTTCAACGAGATCAACCGCCGAGAGGTGTTCCGCAATTCAATCAACCAGATAATAGGGCAACTCATATACAAATGGAAGGAGGAGTCCCGAGGTTTGTAGCGAATGCATTGGTGCAAGGTGTTGCAAGTCATTTCAAGCCAGTGGTAAAGTTCATCAGCTGTAGTCACCACAATTGGAGCTAACAGACGAGCATTTGAGGTCTGACCTAACTATTTGGGGCATTTACCAGAATTATACGGGAAGAGAAAAGAGGAACCCTATCATCACATTCATTCTTTTGAGTCGATATGCATCGCCATTGGAGCACCTGGGTTCATAGCTGAAGATGTCAAGTTGATGCTTTTCCAGTATACATTAAAAGATCAGGCGAGGAGATGGTTTGATATTTTGCCCGCGGGAAGCATATACACATGGATGCAAATGCAAGAAGCCTTCCTTGAAGAATACTATCTCATGAGCAAGACGAGTGAGGTTAGAGAGGAGGATTAGATCATTTCAGCAACACTTGGAAGAACTGTTTCACAATAGGTTCAAAGATTTGTTACGGAAGTGTCCACATTATGGTATACAAACTTGGCCACATGGGACCTAATCAAGTGGTTCTATGACGGATTGCTTCCGGAGGACGCAAGGGATTTAAACTCAATCAATAACGGTACATTTCTAACCAATTCGGAAGCTGTGGACTGGGGGCACATGGAGAGGATGAGTGCCACCTCAAAGAGACTTGCTCAGAATGGAAGAAGATCGAGATCCTCATCAGTAAAAGCTATAGACTATGAGGCGGAGGAAAGAATCGAGAAGTTCCGACATAATAATCTCCTTTTGGAAAAGCAAATGGCCCAGTTGAAGTTGGGTGGAGCACCCGAAGAGGAAAAAGCGAGTGGGCAGATTTCAGTGTGCACAAGTTGTGGAGAGTTGGGTCATCTAGCTGATTGTTGTCTCGCAACACCAAAGAAGGGTGAAGACATGAACTTCGTACAAGGGAACATGAATTCCAACACTTATCATCTAGGCCTTCGCAAACACAAATTTCAGGTATGGTAACGCGAATAATCAATTAAATCCTAATTTTCAAGGTTCTCATGTGCAGGGTGGAGAACAGTAGTATCAGCAATACCAAATTCTCCAAGGGAACAATTCGGGAGGATATCAAAGGAATACTTATACTCAAGGAGGGAATCAGCAACAAAGGAACACTCAGCAGCAGCATCTGAAACAAGAAGCTGGAATTAGTGTGCAGCTCACCGCCATGATGGAAGCCATAAATGGAATGGGTAAGAAGCAAGAAGACACTCTTAAGGAATTGCGGAAATTCAAGAAGGAAACTGGGATTTGGGACAAGTCGGTGGACGCATTGGAAAGGCAAGTTGGTCAATTAGCCGATCACATATCAGATGAGACCAAGGTAAGTTACCCAGTGACACCAACATCAACCCGCAACATCAAGCTTCCACTTCTAAACAGACAAGACACGTGCCTATCAACAAGATCACCACTTTACGCTCAGGTAAGTCAGTAGATAATAAGGTGGGGACACCTTCACCACAATTGATGGGGTGGTGGAGGATTGGGTAAGTGACACTGATGATGAGCAAGAAAATGACCAACCAAAAACAGTTCTAAAATCAGTTGAAACCAAATCTTGTAGCCCTAGGAAATCTAAAAAAGTAACCTTTAAAGAATCAGAAAATAGGGTGATAGATGAAGAACTAACTGAACAAAAAGAAAAGTTGGTACCATTTCCAAAAGCTTTAATTCAACCAAATCAAAAAGTGACAAAAAATGGGCCCACAGTAAGAAGAAATGTGGGAAATTTTCAAACAAGATAAAATTAATCTTCCCCTTTTAGATGTCATTAAGCAAATTCCGGTTTATGCAAAATACTTGAAAGAAATGTGCACTCAAAAACGAAATTACAAATTTCCAAAACAGCTTTATGCTACAGCAGACGTGAGTGTCATAATTTCAGTAATTTTGCCTAAAAAACTGCAAGATCTAGGGGCACCAATCATTTCAATACAAGTTGGTGACTTTCAAGGACCCGTGCCCTGTTGGATCTTGAAGCCAGTGTGAGCATTTTACCGGGGAGCTTGTATGACCAGTAGGATTTTGGACCATGTCACACCCCTAATTTCCACTAACGGAGTATAACCGTGTGGGGTGTGATCCAGACCAGGATCCCAGACTTTAGTTACAACCAAACCATAACAGAATTTATAAATTAACATAAAGTTTTAGTTACAGACCAAAACAGTAAGTTTAACAGTTCAGCGGAAGCATAAATAAAGTTTGCAGTTATGGTGTTACAAAACGATGGATTTAAATATTTGAAATTCCGGGTTTTTCAAAAGGTATCCATAGGTAGTACTGCCGCCACTGGTGCCGTCCATGATCCACCTAACGACCTGAAAAGAAATCAACAATCAAGTGTCAGCCAAGGCTGGTGAGTTCACTAAAGCGGTCTACACGTCACATGTAGACCAAATGTATATGAATAAAGAAAGGTAAAACACAATCAATAATCATAAGACCAGTAAAATTCCATATCGAAGGTAGCTAGCCTATAGTTATGCACACCTGAATTATTCGTAACCGAAGCTGACAATGTTTTGATAGGGAGTACCCATGAACCTTGCCTTCCCGTGTCTTTACGGATCACGGTGGGTAGGCTAACATTGATCTCAGTCCGACCGCCAGTCGGGAGGGTGCATCACGTGCACCGCTGAGCGGGGGTGTCAATCCCCAGTAGTACTACTCAATATTACCTCGCTATTGTATATTAACGGCCCGAAAGTAAGGACTTTTTATAAATAAAGTTCAATTCAGTGAAACATATGATATTATGTCGGAAATTTACCCAGTAAGAAATACCTTACCGTTTGGGTCACCATCCTTACCGGATGCAACCACCTGCGTGTTATCGTCCCTGAACGGACATAACCATAATATAAATGAACTCACCTTAGGGTGCACTGGTACCTAGCACTTGATTCAACAGGTTGGTCAAAGTCAACCTATTCGGATAAATATGGTCTAATGAAATTAGAAGGTGTCGTGAGGACGAAACTAGCACATAAGCACCTAAACATGTTTCATGCAATCATACAAGTCACTCAATGCACATACAAGTCCCAGATTAGGAGAAAATCAAGAAATTGTGATTTATGTCACAGTTGACCCAGAAAGTCAAACTTCAAGCACTTAACTAGTGGCATAGCTAAAATCCACAATACTTGGAATTAGATTCTTAAATTTTACAGGCATATACTACACATCAATTAGGACTTGTAGCAAAAAGAATCAACTAAAAAGGTTGAGAAACGAAGAAGTTATGCACATCGGAAGTTGGCACATTTTAGCATTTAGCAAACTAGTCAAAGGAAAATGAAAACTTGCATAACTCATTCAAAATTTGGAATTTATGAACCAACATCTCCAGATCTTATTTTTAATATATAAACATCATTTACAATTTATCAACTTGCCAATAAAACAAGATTAGCATGCTTAACCAATTTGGAAAGTCTACTTTTCACTAGACTAGACAGCTTTGAGTACCCAACTTGCAGCAGTGTTTTGAGTGACCAAACGGAGGTTTTAGAAAGTGTGCGAATAGCCGTTGTAAAGCTAAGACATAATACTTTACTAGGGAAAATAAATCAACTAATTTCGATGAAAATTGAGCAAGTTATGACAGCTACAAGTTGACCAAAAATTCTGGTCAAAGCTGTTAGAATTTCCAAGTTTGCCAAAGTCTTCCATTTCAGTTTTTATGCTATCATATGGCTATCCAACATACATTAACACCATTGTAATCATATTAACACGAGATTTCTGGTTCTAACATGATCATACTCGATTCATAGCAAAATCTCAACATGTGACTAGCATACAAGAGCATAACACCCAAATTTCATGTCTAAACACCCAACATACATGAAAGAGCACACATAGCAGATTTCAAGCTCAAAACCCAGCCCTAAACTCGAGTTCAAATCTGTCCCAACTTAACATATAACATATCTCAACCTAAAACATGAATCAAGAGCATAATTGCTCACCATTTAGCATAAAAACACCATAGAACACACATGCAACAACAAATTTCGGATTTCAAAACTTAGGGTTTACCAAATTGGGGAAGAAATCGCAGGTTTGAGAGGGGAGAGGAGATGATGAAGCTTCCTTGATGTTATTGGAGTTTGATTGAGCTTCCAAACTCCGGATTTTAGCTCCTAGATGCTTGATTTTGCGAAAATCTCAAGTGTGTGTGTGTGTGTGTGTGTGTGAAATCGTGAAGAAGAGAGGAAGAGATGAAGCTGGTGATCGTGAATGGGGGTGGGGGAGTGATATGGCAGATTTTTGTTTAATTTAAAAGTTACCCATTTGGCCCCTCAACTTTTCTTTTAATCATAAAAGGCATAAAACTCATTTTAAATGGGTTTCTAACTAGAAGTTGTAAAGTAAAACTTCTAAAAATATTTCAAAGTGTTTTTTAGATCATTTAACATGTAAGATTTAATCGGGTTATATAAATTTATCATTTATACACAAAAATCCAAATTTACACACGAAGCCCGGTTTCGCATAAAAATGCAAATTTTCACAACTAACACATAAGATCACAAAATAAGTTCACGAAACAAGTTACTAAATTTAATTAGCAAATAAACATGAATAAGCATGTAATCATTCAAATAACGGGTCTCGGGTTTGTTAACGGAACTAACGGAAAAACTTAACGGAGTTAACTTGGGAAGTTACAATTT
>JBCNJP010000003.1:14357889-14387794 GCA_039602395.1 Deinandra increscens subsp. villosa
CAATCACTAACACATCACCCCTCAGCTATCCCGGGGAATTTTATCAGATGTAATTGTTAAAGTCAATGAATTTTTCTAACTGATAGATTTTTTGGTACTAGATTATGTGTCAATTGAAAAAGATGCCAACCAATGGTAATTTTGTGTTGACCTTTTCTAGCTACGAGTCGTTCACAAATTGGTTGTAGGTCGGGTACCGTGGACATGACTTTTGGGAACCGAAAAATGAGATTAAGTGTTTTTGGGAATGTATCTAACCCTCGGGAGGACGATGAAGGCTTTTGGGCGGATATAGTCGATGGTATTATGTCTCCATTTTTTCCTTGTAATGAGGAGGATGGGACCCCCGAGGAGTGTGCTTTGTTTGGCAGGGATTATGTAGGTATGATCAAGGAATTGGAAGCTGAAGATGAGAGTCAGGAGTTGATGGCAGTGAGAGATCAAAAGCCACCATGGTCCATTCAAGTGGAGAACTTACCGGAGCACATTGATTCACAATTGAAGCCTTCACTTGAATCACCACCTTCTTTAGATCTTATAGAGTTACCTAAACATCTAAAATATGGTTTTGTTGGTGAAAATAACACGCTTCCTGTTATTATTTCTACAGGTTTAACTAAGGAGCAGGAAGAGGCGTTGATGGAAATTTTGGTGAAGCACAGAGCTGCAATTGGATGGAAAAATAGTGGATTTGAAGGGAATTAACCCGTCCATTATGATGCACAAAATTATCACCAAAGAAGGTGCCAAACCCGCAAGAGATGCGCAACGAAGACTCAACCCGAACATGCGAGAAATTGTGAAGAAGAAAGTAATGAAGTGGCTTGATGCAGGTATTGTCTACCCTATTTCAAATATCACATGGGTAAGTCCGACACAGACGGTTCCTAAGAAAGAAGGTATTCAAATTGTGAGGAACGAGAAAGGTGAGGAAATTTCCACCCGACCGGTAACCGGGTGGCGAATTTGCATAGATTATAGGAAGTTGAATTCTGCGACTTCTAAAGACCATTTTCCTCTACCTTTCATTGACCAAATTATTGAAAAATTGTCCGGTCAAAATTTTTGTTGTTTTCTAGACGGTTATTCGGGGTACAACCAAATTTCTATTCACCCCGATGACCAACAAAAGACCACTTTTACTTGTCCTTAAAATACTTTTGCTTTCAGAAGGATGCCATTCGGTTTGTGCAATGCCCCGACCACTTTTCAAAGATGTATGATGGCAATTTTTTCAGACATTGTCAGGGATTCACTTGAAATCTTTATGGATGATTTGTTAATATTTGGCACATCTTTTGAGTCATGTTTGAACCAACTAACCCGAGTTTCAGAACGTTGCATAGAAACTAATTTGGTGTTAAGTTGGGAAAAGAGCCATTTCATGGTTTAAGAGGGGATCGTGTTGGGACATGTGGTGTCAAGTCGTTGTATTGAGGTTGATCGTGCTAAAATTAAAGTGATTTCAACTTTACCTCCTCCCACGAATGTTAAGGGTGTAAGGGCATTCTTGGGAAATGTTGGTTTCTATAGGAGGTTTATAAAGGATTTCAGTAAAATTACTAAACCTCTTTGCAAATTGTTCTTAAAAGATGAAGTTTTTGATTTTAATGATGAGTGCATAAATTCTTTTAACACTTTGAAAAATAAATAACTGAAGCACCTGTTTTACAAGCACCCGATTGGTCCGCGTCGTTTGAAATTATGTGTGATGCGTCTGATTATGCTGTTGGGGCTGTTTTGGATCAACGGGTAAATAAGAAACCGGTAGTGATATATTATGCAAGTAAGACTTTAGATGGAGCATAATTGAATTATACTACCACTAAGAAAGAATTACTTGCAGTTGTTTTTGCTTTAGATAAATTCAGGTGATACATCTGGGGGAGCAAAGTGGTAGTTTACTCGGACCACAGCGCGGTCCGGTATTTGATGGAGAAGAAGGATGCCAAGCCGAGGTTGATTCGGTGGATCTTATTGTTGCATGAATTCAACTTGGAGATTGGAGACAAGGGGAGCGAAAATGTAGTGGCGGACCATCTGTCCCGATTGCACCACATTGAGGCTAAAGTTGACGATCACATGATCAATGAGACATTCCCGGATGAGTATTTACTTAAAGTATCTAACTTACCTTGGTATGCTAACATTGTTAATTATTTGGCTACATGTACACTTCCGGAACATTGGACCAAGAGACGTAAGTTGCATTGAAGGCTCAAGCTAGTCGATACATCTGGGATAAGCTGGATTCGTTCAAGGTAGGATCGGATCAAATAATCCGAAGATGCGTATCCGAGTCGGAGGTACAAGCAGTTTTGAGTTTGGTACATGCATCGGCGTGTGGAGGCGACTTTAGTGGACAGGAGACGGGTTACCAGGTGTTATCATCCGGATTGTTTTGGCCTACCATTTTTAAGGATGCTTTTGAGTTCGCAAGGAGCTGTTTGAGATGTCAACAGATAGGAAGCACCAGCAAGAGCAATGAGATGCCATTACAACCAATCTTGGTTGTTGAGAGTTTTGATGTTTGGGGCATCGATTTTATGGGCCCTTTTCCTAGTTCTAACGGTTTCGTTTATATCTTAGTGGCAATTGATTATGTGTCAAAATGGATAGAAGCCATTGCCACTAAGACCAATGACCACAGTGTCGTTCGCAAATTTGTCCAACAAAATATTTTTACTAGATTTGGAATCTCTCGTGTGATCATTAGTGACGGGTGATCTCACTTCAAAAATTTCAATTTGGCAAATTGCTTAAATGATACGGCATAGACCACCGGATTGCAACCCCATATCATCCGCAAACAAGCGGACAAGTGGAGTTTTCCGATAGGCAAATCAAAGAAATTTTATAAAAAAAACAGTATGAACCAACCGCAAGAATTGATTACCGAATTGAATGATGCCTTGTTGGCGTATCACACTGCCTTTAAAACACCTATTGGGACCACTCCATATCGATTGGTCTATGGAAAGGGTTGTCATTTACCTATTGAGTTAACTCACTGAGCATTATGGGTTGTTAAAGAAGTTAATTTGAGTTATGATTATGTAGGCAGAGAAAGGAAGCTACATATAGGAGAATTGGAGGAATTACGCGATGAGGCGTACGACTGTGCATCGGCCTACAAGAACGAGATGAAGAAGGTCCATGATGCAAAGCTGAAGTTGATGAACTTCCAGGTGGCTCAGAAAGTATGGTTATACAATTCCCGGTTGAAATTATTTCCCGGTAAGTTGAAGAGCAAGTGGATGGGGCCGTACCTATTCACAAGGGGGGGGGGGGGGTATGGTAACATCGAGATTGAAGACTTGGATGACCACCTAAGGCAGGTGGTAAATGGTCATAGATTGAAGTCATATCTGGACTTGGCAGATATTCACGGGCAAGTGGAAAAGATGATTACTTATTGGCGCCCGCAGCTAAATACCCAGAAACGTGAAAGGGAAGTACGGTCTGGCTGAAGACCTTAAAAACTTAGCGCTAACTGGGAGGAAACCCAGGGGTTTGTTTTCTTTTTAAATTTTGTGTGTTTTCGTTAGTTTTTTGTTCGGTTTTACGTTTTTGGTGTGTCTTCAGGAAATCGGGGGGCTTGGAAGTTAAATTGTGCAATTCATTGCATTCCAGGTATGTTTTATAAAAATTTGTGCAGTAGGAACGTTCGATGGTGCAAAACAAATGTTTTCCAAGAGATAGAAAAAATTCTAAGTCCCCAAAATTTTCCGAACTTTATACCAAAATTGGGGATGGGCGGTACGCCCTGAATTTGGACAACATTTGGGCGTTACGCCCTATTTTTCCAGATATTTTCTTCTCTTAATATTTGGGCGGTACGCCCTGATCCATAATGATTTAGGGCGGTACGCCCGATTTTTAAAAGCAAAAAAAAAATACCTCCTAAACGGGTCGGTTCCCACTTTACAACCACACCACCCACCTTCTTTCTTCTCCACACCCGTCCACCGCCACTTCACATCGTTACCCACTTTATTCCATCAATGGCGAGACCACCACGGAACACATGCACCTTCGACCACTGTCGTCACCTCCATCACCACTCCAGCTCGCCGCTGTTGTTTCGTTAAGCACCACCAAGACCGCGAACACAACCACCGCGCAACCGCCGACCGTACACTTCTCGTATCGAGCGCTCCAGGTTCTAGCCTTTCTTTATTTCTGCCGTTTCTATTAGATTAGGTTACATCTTTGTGTTTTCGGTTAAATATAGATAAGTTTTGTTCGATTGAAGCGAAAAACGAACCGATTAAAGTGAGATGAGGTTGTCTGAGGGTGCTTATTGGGTTTGGAATGATCGGTGAAAGCCGATTATCGGTTCTGCACTTACAAAGGGGGGGGGGGCATACCGCCTAGGGTTCCATAAATTAGGGCGGTACGCCCCAAAATGAAATTAGGGTTTCTGGTTAAAATTGGGTGGCGCACCGCCCAAAATGTGTTTATTTCAAGGCGGTACGCCCCAGGCTTAAAATGACAGCATTCTTAAAAAAAATCTTTTAAATCAAATTTTTTTTTGTTTTTAATTTTTAATTTTAATTAGTTTTTTTTTAAATTTTTTTTCTTTAAAATTTTTGAGAAAAAAAAACAAAATTTTTAAAATTAAAATATCAGAAAAATACAAAAATAGTTCGATTGTTGATTTAATTTGGAAATCAGATGCAGGCAGGGCCCGATTATTATTTGTCACACCCCAACCGACGGCGGAAAAGTCGGGGCATGATTAGATTGCCCATAAGCTCATGACAACTAATTTAGTGACAATAGTTAAATAATAAATTTTATTGATAACATTGAAAAATAAGACAATACACCACATATTGATAACAAATACAATTTCTTTATTACACTAGGTCTAGAAGCCCTATGTGATAGCATCTTGAAACATCAACATCATAGCCTGCAACATGTATAAATAAAGGGGGTCAACTATAAATAGTTGGTGAGTAACCACATGTTTGATACATAACATATATTTGAAAAACATGTGTTACATGTCATATGATAAAATAAATGAAATATAACATGCCAGAAGATATTGACAACATGAAAAACTAGGCATAACCAAAATTGTTGGTATAAAATGACAGCATGAAAGACTAGGCATAAACAAACCTCAATGACATATGATAGATTCCCTAACCCGCATGTTAGACTATATGAAATAATAAAATAGGCTCCAAACACCCAACGCCAAACCGGTCAAGTTGAGTGGGTTGTCAACCGATAGATCTACCTTTGTTACCCAGGCCTTACGTTAATGTTTATGCCAAATGAAAGACATGACAAACATGACAACCATGGCATACTTGACATCCAATGATAAACATGACACATAATTCACACATAGATCACATATGCTTAGTAATTGATAAACTTGAAAGATAACACTTTGAAATAGGATACATGTTGCAACCCCAAAAATGAGAAAATGAGAAAAGGGGCAAGGATTACTCACATGGATTAGAAGTTAAGTCAACGAAGCGAAAAGTGAAGGTGAAAGGATTAGTCTCGAAGATTCATCCTAAAAGAATAGAAGGGGACGACATGAATATTGGAATATGGGATTCTAAGCTCTTATGCATTTGGGGAATGGTTTTTAATGTTATAAATTGAATTTTAAAAACATGTTAACTTTTAAGAGTAACAATACCTTAAACGTTACTAGACATGCTTTGGCCTAATAGGTTATGACACTCTCATCGGGGCATCCCAAGTGAGCATCCAGGTCCGACTATGGGATTTATGCGAACACTTATCCTTTGACAGAGACCCCAACAACCGGTGTTTTCACCCTTCCAGTTACTACATGTCATTCGCATCTCAAGTACCATCATAAATATGTTGTTAAACAGAGATCGATTTCTAAGTTATTTGAAATTCTTAAAAATGAGTTTATGTTCATAACCTGAATTTCAAATTATAATGATTAAGAATTAGTTTAATTGTTGATTTGTGAAAAATAAGCCTTAATCCCCAATTTGTTCATGCATAAAAACGTTGACTTTTGGATTAGAAGAATATAGATGAAAATTGGACATGATAGTTTAGACTCGTTGGGCCTAACGAGCCTCTACAAGGCTACAGCAAGCCTAAATCGGCCTAAGCAAGGCAACACATCCTAATGACGTGCCTTTGCAAAGCTAGGTCGTCCAAAGGACAAGCCTTAGCAATTATAGGCGTTCTAAGAACGAGCCTCAACAAGGCTACCTAAACGAGCCTAAAGCACCTAACTAAGAACCTAAACTACACTAATTAAACTAATAAAGCGATAAATAAACGAATAACGAAAGGAAGTGAAACAAAGAAACAAAAAGAAGAAGAATTACCTTCAAAAAATCTTTTCAAACGAGACGAGCTTTAAAGGCAACACCTCATCGCCGAGAGCATAAAAACTACTACGCACGATACCCGAAGGGGTATTGTAGTTGTGGAACCGCCAAAATTGGTTATTCCACTTGTTTATACTCAAACCAGGAGTTGCAAACTATTAGGGATCAAATGATGGTATTTATAGATGAGAAATGGAGTGACAATTTGTTTTTGGGGCGATGTGGGATGGCTTTAGAAGAGGAGGTCGCGACTATGCAATCAACATCTAACACCAAACTTGTTTTCATGATTCCCGCTTCGTTATAACTCAGTTTTACGCACGGTTGTCACCCACGTTCATCATTTTCAGAGTACTAGAATATGGAATAGAGTAATCCAACATTCATGGTGTTGAGAATTGGGATTAAACCTTGGATCTTGATGTGGGTCGAGTTTTCAAGTTTTTGAAACATACGGATGTTACATTATTGTTATTATTATTCATGTGCTAACTTGTGTGAATCAGGATGTCAAAACATCCAGGGTCTAGTACCGGCAAGCAAAGACCGACAAAGAGGAGGCAGGGTACACCAGATCCAGCAGTGCATGTGCCTCCATTCAGGAGACGTATTATCGACTACTAGGGGCCCGAGATTCTGCCGGAGGCTGCTATTTCACATCCTCCCGTTCATCAGAGAGATCACATGCATTATTCGTTGCTGAGGTTCACTCACCGCGCACATGAGGATGAGCAGGCGAGGCGGTTTTTAGAGATGCCTTTGTTGCATCATAGGACTATTGACTGGGACTTGATAGGTAGGCGGGCAGCGTGAGAGGTTGGAGGGTTTGATTACCGAGGGATGGATGAGGGCTTTAGCGTGTGATGAGCACCCAGTACGTGGAGTTAACTGCGGAGTTCTTGGCTACGTTCAGAGTAGGTCCGGGGAAATTCGCTGATGGGAACGTGCTTTCATTTGCTTTGGGTCGATAGATTCACCATATGAGTATCCCTCAGTTTGTGGTGTTGACTGACTCTTATGCGCAGGCGGAGGTTAATGCGCCAGAGTTTGCTGCTCTCCCGAGGGGTATTTTTACTAGAGCTCTCCGACAGGGGGTGACTGATTTGCAGATTGCAGCTTTCTGGGATACGATTGGGACGGTTACGTACTTGGATAATGTATTGAAGTTGCAGATTCGAGATCCAGTGATCAGATATTTGCATAGGATTGTTGTGTGCACTCTCATCGGACGCCGGTCCGATGTAGAGAAATGCACGAAACTTTATATGGCCGTTCTGAGAGCGATTGTTGAGGGTCATGACCTCAACATTGTGGGTATACTGATTTCGTCATTTGCAACGAGGAGGACGTCTGGGGTTGGTGCAAGGAGGAGGACGCATTTCATAGCGGGTGCTGAGACTTCACATTATGAGTTGGGAGATATGCGTTTGGCTCGGATGGTGACAATGGATGAGCCTCTGCAGTGGGAGCCGGTGAGGCCAGTTGTGGTAGCGGGAGCTAAGGGCGTACAGGTAGGTAGGAGACGTAGGATTTCCCATCAGGTGGAGAGGCCACTGAGACCTAGGCCAGTGAGATAGCCGAGGGCTGGTCAGGTTACATTGGAGTCGATGCAGGATCTTTTGATGGACTATATTGATGTGAGGGTTGATAGGATGGACAGAGCGATGAGATATATGATGACATAGTAGGGGGTCAAGATACCAGAGTTTTTCAGAGAGCCCGAGGATGAGGACGTTGGAGATGAGGGTGATGTTGAGCAGGTTGATACCGGGACAGGTGCTGGAGATATTGCTGGTGTTAGTGGCTTTGGAGCAGGTGATGGAGATGATGATGCGGAGGAGGCTACATAGATGTTGATGACACTGCCACATCTGATCGGTTTATTTTCTATTTCCCCGTACCTTTTGGTTATTTTGTTTTCATATCATCATGGATTGTATTATATTATATTATACTATATTTGGGAGATGTGTACGGGGTAACCGGTTGGGGTGGTTGTGCTTTTCTTTTGATATATATATATATGGTATGATGATCTGTTTGTTGGTAGAAATTGTGAATTGTGGTATTCATGCATTGCTTCGTCCATACGATTTCTAGAATTCACGATCCATTTGGCGGAGGTGTTGGGCACGACTTTCGAGGAGCTTTCACGATCTTATTGGGGGAGTCTGATCCAACTTTTGCATTTTATTTTTTATCTTTTCATTTTTATTTATCGTCGCACTTTATTTTATTTTTATTTTTAAATTTTCGTTCGTGTCTGTATATTTATTATGTGCGTGTTTCTTTTGTCACATTGAGGGCAATGTTGAACTCAAATGTGGGGAGGGGGACAAGACGTCAGTTTTGAATTTTTAGGTAGTTTTGCTTTATTTTTGACTAAAATAAAAATAAAAAAATTAAAAAACATAAAAATCCAAAAATATTTTCATTTTTAGTTTTTTTTCTTGTTTAGTTGTTTTTAGTTGGTAAATGGCTCGAGAATTATTTGCAAGTACACGGGAAATAATAGTACAATTGGGAGCTAATTTTCAAACAAGTTGATGAAAAAAGGTTTTTGTTTTTGAGTAATTGAATACATATATGATTTGCGATGCATTGGTAGGCCCCGCTGATTATAGTGCTTAAATATCCCATAGCATGTTAATAATTGTGCTTAGTTGAAATAAATCTTATGATGTCATAGTGAGTTCCACCTTAGAAGTGAATAGGGATGCTGAAACTGTCAAAATTAGGACGAGAGGACCACTTTAGGCTAAATAGTGGTGTCTCGCATCTTATTTTTCCATCTTTGAGCTTTGTTCTGCATAGATAGTTAGTTTAGTTAAATAAATAGATAGCAATGCAAGGGCCAAGACTCTACGTGCTACCTCTCGGGTTACAAGCCCGTTTGATGTGCCTATGTGTAACACTTCGGTTAATCCATTTGTAAATACCCGACCCGTTTCCTATCATGGTTGATAATCAATAAAGAATCATTTCACATTTTATATTGTCATCTCATGTATTTCATGATTAAATCCTTTAATCTCAATATTCGTGACATTCAATGTTTCAATTTATCACAAATCGGATCCATAACTCAATCGTTTTTGTTATATATGCAAAACCGGAAAACTTTAGCATTCTAAACATGTATAATACTTTTGGGTAATACTAATCATACACACAAGTGAATATGTGTTAAGTTTCGTAAAAGTTCGCGGTTTAAAACAAAAATAGCAAAAATACGAGTTTTCGTGCGATTTCGGTATAACCGGGAGTTGGTACATTCCAAAAATTCTCATTCTATTATTCCATAACATTATATTTAATGAATTCTATATCACAAATCAATATGATGAATTATGTTAAATTTTAGTGAATTTTGATGATTTTTCATAATTTTTAACAAATAATATATAAATAAATATATATAAATTATATATTTTATACCTCGTTAAACGTATCCCAAGCCTTATAAATCTTAAGAAAGTATTCTAATATCATGTTAAACTTAAAACATTGATTACTTCGAAGGATACAAAGGTAAGACGCATAAAACAAAAGTTGAGGGACTAAAAGTGCAAATCATTGAAAGTTATAAAACGCACGTATCCGTATATCATCGAGCATGTCCCGAGCCTTAGAATCTTTTATAAACATGTTTTATAATTTTTTGGTGCATAAAATAACAATTCCGAAGAAGTTCGGGGGCTTAAATTGCAATTATAAGGCCCAGGGACCAAAACTGCCAAAACTGCCAAAATGGCAAAATGCTTCGCGGGTCGCCGAGACTGGGCCTCAACCGTCGCGTACCACCGCCCAATTCTGGTCGTAGATTGCGACCAACAGCTTAGTCACGAACGTGGAGGCCAAGTTTAATCGAATTCGTGTCGTTTTAATGCGATTAGTCACTAGGGACACGTAGTGGACTCTCCTGCTAACCTCGATTGGTATAAATAACAGATCCAATCCATCGAATTTCGTCACCAATTCACGAATTCAACACCTAAAAACCCTAAAAACTCGTCCGAACCTTCTTCTGCCCAATTCGATCTGCTCGTTTCGACTTTGAAGCTGAAATTCACCCTCTCTCAGTTTTGTCAAATTCGAATTCTAAATATGCTTTTTAAATTCATGTTAAAATCAGGGTTCTTGAGATAAATCTTTATTTTTGGGCAATTGGGAAGGTGTTAGGGTCTGAATTTTTTAGGGTTACTATGTTTTAACATATATTAAAAAACCCCTAAGTCAATTTCATGATATCTAATAATTTGGTATTTTATATAAAATTATGCCAAAATTAGGGTTTTCGGGTCGTTCTATCAAAATTGGATAAACGGTGTTGAATTAAGGTTCCATAATTTTTAGGAATATTATTTATAATATTATAAAAAAACCTTAAGATTATTCCAAAATCTAATGAGTTTTGGTAATTATTTAACTATTTTACCAAAATTAGAGTTTTGAATATATTTATTTAATAATAAATAAACCAGAAAGTATCGAGTCTTGATTATTGACATTAAATCCTAATTACATATATAATAAGTATTTATGAGTTCAACAGCTATAGATGACAAAATATTAAAAATACCTTACTTAATTCAGTAGGATAACCTCTAAGTCACGTACGCAAATTCAGCGTCATCTTTCAAATCCTATCTCCCTATCAAGTGAGTGTTCATAGCCCCTTCTCTTTTAAATACTATGGGGTGTAACATGTATCTCTATCTCAGATTCCAAACTCTATATTTACTTCTCTAAAACAAAAATACGAATCATATGCTCATTATGTGTGTTCTTGATGTGTTAAACTTGTTTGGACCATTGTTGTTGGTGTATTCTATTACTATTACACTAGCATGCGTACTCATTAACATACCGATCCGAGGTAACAATAATAGATCTATTGGTTTGACAACCCACTTGGCCTGCCTTGAGGCGTTAAGTGATTGGAAGCCTAATTGTCAAGGGTTTAATACGCGGTTGTATACATTATTACAATACTTGTTTATCATATTCTATGAACATTCACCTAACACATAGATCGCATGCTTTATACTGATATTATGTATTAAACCTATGTTTACTCACCAACTACTTTTGTAGTTGACACGTTATCTTATACATGTTGTAGGTAATCATGTTTAAGCCAGTATGTGATCACTATAGGATGTTGGACCTAGTTAAATAATGTTTAATTACAGTACCTATGTTGTTATGTTTTGTATGTTTCCTGTTTATAGAAGAAAGGCATGTTAAATATATTTCAACTTTAATTAGTTGTCATGAGCAGCTGGACAATCATCATGCCCCGACATATTTCGCCGTCGGTTGGCGTGTGACACTATGAATAAGGTTTTGAGTCAATACTCAACATACTAGAAATGGGATAGTGACTCTCTGATGTTGCCTCTAGTGAGATTCTGGGTCGAGACCTTATGTACTTGAGGGGGGATAGTGACTTTCTGATGTTACCTCTGAGTGAGATCTTAATGGCTTGATATTTATTTATTTCAAAAAAAGGAAAAAAAAATGAAAAGGTAAAAAAAAATATAATAGTAGTATTAGGAAATAAATAACTGAAGCTCAAAGACCCTTTTCATCCATCATTATTCATTTTCATTATTTCCGATATAGACGACTATTTGGTTTAGGGTGGTTGGTCAATCTAAACGGTTAAAACCTTTACCTTGAAGCTTTGAGACGGGATTAGGTAGAATTATAGCTTTCTAGGTGTGGGATACATTGGGTAGATTGATATGGTAGTAAAAATAGAAAGAAAACAAATTAAGTAATGTTATTGGGGGCCTATGTAATCGGTGGTTAGGTTTAGTCGGATCGAAATATCGATGATTGCTATCAGGTTGTGTATAGGTGAATTAAATCAGTTTGAAGTTATGAATTACTGGTTTGAGTTAGTTTCCTGGCTATGATCCTGTTGCAGTTTTTCCGAGATGAAAAAGACAAGTGTGGGGATGTGTTGTTCATCCAAAGTGGCTTTAATGTTAATAATTGTTTACTTTTATCAACAATATGGGTTGGATTGCATTACATTTCCCAATGTTTTGTGTTACAAGGTACATGGAGCTAAAGTGTCGAATTCTGAGGAATTATGAAGAATATTGAAGCTGGTCAGTACTGAGGTCGGTAAACGAGCAAGGAAAAGAAGAAAATGAGAAAAGTTCATGAGAACAAGGCCTGGGCGGTACGCCCAGGTGTGATGAAGATCAGGGCGATACGCCCTAAGCAGAGGAAAGTATCCGGAATTGAAGATTCGGGCGCTACGCCCTGATGTGTATCCATTTGGGGTGGTACGCCCCGATTGAGTCGGCAGAAAAAATTAGGGCTTCCTATTTAAACTTTCGGGTTGAGTTTATTTAGTTTCTTATGCACTTTTGGCCAACCAGAGCTCTAGGGTTACGAATTTGCAGACTTGTTTAGAGGTTCTTTGAAGATTTTAATCATTCGATAATAGTTTTTTATGCAATTTTTAATTTCAATCATGTTTTTGTCATTAGCCATGTCCGGCTAATTCCATTATAATTGCTTTTGGTGAATGATCATGTGAATCTTTCTGTCTTTAATTGATTGTCTGCTAGTTATTCTGGTTTTCCTTACAACTGTCGAGCATCCGCATGCTGGACTCATTTAAGTAACTAGTGAACTAGGGTTTTCCTTGTTTCCAACTATGCCTCGTAGCAAGAGAATCATAGTAACCAAAAGACTTATCAGAATCAAATGAATCAAAGAAATTATCGTAAAAATCATACCAGGAGATAAATTTCGTGGTAAATAGTATGAACCACTTTAAGAACTTCCAGAATGATAACGACCATTTCTTGATGTAAACACATTCGGTTTATTCTGTTGTGCTTGCCTTTGTTGATTCTGAACTTGTTTAAGAACCTGTTTCTTCGGTTATTGCTGAGGTTGATGAATCTGAACAAACTTAAGATCAACTTTCTTCTTTTTCTGTTTTGTCTGTTGCACTGGGACGTCCTTGACTTCATAACCCAAACCTTTATGCTTGTAGCCAGGAATTTTTAAAGACTCAAATTGAGAACCAGAAGCATTTCTTGCATTAGCTTCTCTAGTGAATTTAGCCTTAATATCCTTCAGCTTATTCTCATGAATCAAAGATTTAGAAATCTCAGCTTCAGTTGAAATACTAACAGCCTTCTCACTCTTATCAAATATCTGCTCAGCTTCCACGAATGATGAACCGGCATCAAACTTTGGAGCGTTGCCAGCTGAATTCTGAGGAATAATGAAGAATATTGAAGCTGATCGGTACCGAGGTCGGGAAACGAGAAAGGAAAAGAAGAAAATGAGAAAAGTTCCTGAGAACAAGGCTTGGGCGGTATGCCCAGGTGTGATAAAGATCAGAGCGGTACGACCTAAATTAGTGGAAAGTATCCGGAATTGAACATTCGGGTGCTACGCCCAGATGTGCATCCATTTGGGGCGGTACGCCCCGATTGAGTCGGTAGAAAAAATTAGGGGTTTCCTATTTAAACTCCCGGGTTAAGTTTGTTTAGTTTCTTATGCACTTTTGGCCGACCAGAGCTCTAGGGTTAAGAATTTGCAGACTTGTTTGAAGTTCTTTGAAGATTTTAATCATTCGGTAATAGTTTTTTATGGAACTTTTAATTTCAATCATGTTTTCGTCATTAGCCATGTCTGGCTAATTCCATTATAACTGCTTTTGGTGAATGATCATGTGAATCTTTCTGTCTTGAATTGATTATCTGCCAGTTGTTTCGGTTTTCCTTGCAACTATACGTCGAGCATCTGCGTGCTAAACTCATTTAATTAACTAGTGAAGTAGGGTTTTAGTGGTAGATTGTCATATTTCAGCCTTTCCTTATGGTAGGAAATAAGCAGCCCACTTAAGAATTAGGTTAGTAGGTTGACCAAGCAATAGGGGACTATGTCTATGTATTACTAGCATTCAATTGGTTTTAACCAGATATGTAGCAGATCAGGATCCAGAAGTAGTTATCTTCATCATATAAGAGTTTCGTATAATCTATTCTCAGCTTTAGTAAATTTAGTTAATTGGTAATTTAGTTACATTGTTAGTCCCATTCTCAATTTCAAGCAAAAACAGCCAAAAAGGCAAATTAGGTTAATTTGGTAGTTAATAGTTAGTTATAGTCAACTAGTTAGAATCCACATATTCCCTTAGTTCGATAACCCTTAGCTTGCCTTACTACAGGTAGTTTAGGGATTTGTATAGCGGTCACGACTGTCACACCCCGCCCCGCCGCGCCCTGCCAGGCGCGGGGGAGAGGAGAGTGGGACCAGCCCGTATCAAAACACACGGAAGCAAACAGATAGATGCAAGATCACAAGGTCAACACACATAAACAGACGACCCGTCCAATACAAAATCAAATACAAACCATAATGTACTTAATATGTTAAGTCTTAAGTATTGCACATTAGTCTACGCCCATGCAGAACCTAAGGCTACCAACACAGTCAAAGGAAAAGACAACAATAACAAAGGATAGTCATGACGGGGAACAAATCCCAAAATCAACCAAATCAACCCCAACGGGTACAAAACCCAACTCGTCCCTAACATCCAAACGTGACATCCACCAAAAGTTTTACTTACCTGAACATGAACCAAAAATACGTCAACAACAAAAGTTGTTGGTGAGTCGTAGCGCGTTTGACTCGAATCCAAGTTTCCACAAATCAAGTAACAATACTGTGCCTGTTATAAATTTCTATGGTTAAACCAGCACTCCGGGGGTACGATCCTACGGTCGCACGCCTCCCTTTGTGGACTAGGCATATACGCCATCACCCGACCCCTAATGGATCCAACAAACGGGTATGAGACACCTTGATCTACCTCTACAGATGTATTGGTGCAATATATGTCTTTGTGGCCTAACACTAAGGCCTAAATTAACCATACTAATCAACATGAACGTCTCGTAACATGCGAGTTTAAATTTATAACATGGTAATAAATACCTAAGCACAGTAACAAACAAACAAGCAATAGTTTGACATGGTTCATGTACACCCCAAAACGTTAAAAAGTTAAAGTAGGGGAAAAGCTATCAACTCACAGATGAACAAGCGGTGGATCAAACAAAGTCACAGGGCACGAGAATCCAAACGTCCAGGTGTATCACAGTGGCAAGTCTATTATAATGATATATGCATAATTATATCAGAACCTATCCGCAACTATAACCGCTTAAGCAATTTGCAGCAACAATAACTAACCAAATGGGAGGTTTAACAACACTCCCGGGAACATACCGAGCGGACAACAAACACCCGACGAGATCATAGGGCCCCAACCGGGAAGTGAAATATCTTTACTAGAAACCAACATGCCCATACTCGTGAAAATAACCAAACCGGGTCGCTCGATATTGCCCAAAACACAAAACAAAACAAAACAATGAAACTGTCCAGGCTCCAGGGACACATGAGGATCGCGTGTAAACTAGAAAAACATCCCATGCGGTCCTCATGGATGGTCAACAGACCACGTTGACTTTCCAGGCTATGAGGACCGCGAGCATACCAACAAACGAAACCCATGCGGTCCTCATCAACTATTTTGTCCTTTAGTGAAATTTTCTCAAAATTTGATTTTTGCTTGTTTCGATAACGGGGTTTTGTTCTAACATGTTCCAGTAGCTAATACTTAAATTTTAAGGCTTTGAGGCCGTACCAAAACAATGTTACAAGTCCCGGTTATACACAAAATGTCCATAATTCAATTCCATTGCAAAACCGACAACCAAAATCATGTTCCAAACCAATGGTCTCCACCTAGGGACTGATTAACTCAGATTTTTAAGGCTTTAAGCCACTGAGATGCCCAATGTGTCATTAACCCATTATCAATAATGCCAAAATGCTCGGTTTTCGGGTTAAATGCTAGAATACAACAAAAGGGGTCTCCACCCATTGGACCAACTCTCTTCTTGTGACAATTTAGCCACTGAGATGGTGGGGTTTCCCTGACCAAGTTCCAGATTCTCAAACTAAACACAAAACAACAACATGCATGCATCAAAGACTTGTACCTTATGCACCAATTCTTGTACCGAGCTTCTCCAAGCGGGTTTTCACTCTCTCCAGCCTCCTAGTACATTCCAGAAGCTATTTCCAAGCTTGCATGCATCATCAAACAATGATTTAGAGGTGGTCTTCCTCAAAAATATGATCTAGGGCAAACCGAACACATATTTTACCTAAAAATACCTCACGCTTGCTCCCAATGCGCGTTGATCATCCTTGATCGCACATGCAAGCATCAATTCCTAAGAACCAACACTGATCAGTGAGGATCCCCAACAAAACTTAGCTTGAAATGGAGAAACAAGAGGAGTAGGAGATTACCCGAGCTTCGTATGTCTTGAAAATGGCTTAACCTTGATGATTCAAGCTCCCCACAACCGGATTAGGGTCTCTTAGGAGTGAAATGGCAGAGAAAACTCGAGTTCTTGAAGTGAAGAAGTGAAAAATGAGCAAAACTCATTTTTATAGTGCTGGGCGTCGATGAGGACCGCGAGAGGTGCACAAACATACCCCCATGCGGTCCTCATGGGTCAAAAAAATACGCGGATCCTGACCCGGAAACCTGACGGGTCATGAGGACCGCGAGAGGTTGGACCAGAGAGGGCATGCGGTCCTCATGCCCTCCAGAAAAAAAATAATAATTTTTTTTCTTTATTTTTCTTGTGATTTTATATTCCGAGATCAAGGTTTTTACCATAGGTGTTACATCGACAGCCGTTATCAATGCGTAATAGAAAACACGCGTTCGAACCTTAATAAATAAAGGGACTTATATATTACTTTTTGGGGTTCAAAACCTTATAAATATTTAACGATATTAAGTATTTATATTTTTCGTGTCATTTTGTGGAAAAGAATATATTATTCAATATTAAATTTTCTAAACGCAAATAATATTTATTTATTTAAATAAATATACATTATCCTAACCTAACTTTATTATTTGCCAACAAATAATAAATTCATGATTTTCATCAAAACCATCGGGTAATTTCCTATCAAGACTTGACCTTGAACATTGGGTGACGTATTCACTTACCTAATATAGCCAACCTAAGATGTCTTAATGTTATATTCTAGACGCTTGCTAGGCTGCTTCATTTCAATTCATATGTTTCTGTTTGTCATCATTTCAAGTGAGTTTTCACGGCCCCTTATACATTTTTGTTTTTCCTAAACTATGGGGGAGAATTTAATACATGCGATTTCAGATGTTTTGTCTAATATTATTGATACCTGTAACACGTACTGATTACATGTTCTGTTCATTTCCCCAATTTGTATGATTCATGTTGATTCATGTTTATATACCAAACCCCACTATTAATTGAATTCATTCCGTTCATTCAAAACGATAGCTAATGAGTAGATCTATTTAGGTTGACGACTCTGTCCTGATTAGTCGCTCTAATCCTGACTCCATTCGGATATAGTCAAGAGGTACATGGAAGTTATTCTAATTATTCGGTATTCTCTAGGAAGAATTCCATGAGTAGGTAATTAGTTAGTTTTCCAATTCAAGGTTCATGCACAATCTTTACAATCTCAGTATCTTACATATAAAATATCATGACGCCCAAACTTTCAAACTTGTTTCAACTAATTTCATGTGTCATTAAACCTATGAGCTCACCAACAATTCTGTTGACTTTTTAATTTACTAGTGTGCAGGCATGTGCGATGCACGGCCGGGGGGAACTTTGGCCGACGCTAACATGCTCAGTATGTTTGTATATATGATATGGTTTTGAGCACACCCGTGCTTGCGAAAAAAACGTAACAGTGTAAGTAAAGAATATGAGATTAAGCACGACCAAAAGTATGGTGTCTAAAACAACTAAACCTACCATTGCTAATTGACATGTTTGGTTGGCAGGGTTGTGAAAGTCGGTTGAGTCAGCCGATTAATCGGCGAAGAATCGTGAGGCGGAAGTCCGCCGTCCCGATTTCAAAAAATCGGGGTAAAAGTCGTTGACCAAGTCAATGGTCTCAGTTTTTAACGCTCCGCATCTCCGATTGAAGCTTCCGCATCTCCGAATGAAGCCTCTGCATCTCCGATTGAGGCTTGAAGCATCGCCATTCGTTTCTCGGAATCTGTGACTATTTTTATGTATTGATTATCTTCACACTACCCTATTAAATACCTATTAAATATAATTTTATGTGTGTGGACTAGAATTCTCTGCATTACATATTTATTATATAATTAAATGTTTGTGGACCAGAAGTTACTGTATAATAAATATATAATTTTTTGTGTGTGTTGTATAATTATATAATTAAACATATAATTTTATATACTATATACATATAATTATAATATCTATTTTTATATAAATAAAAGTCCGATCCGATTCCTCCTGAGGAATCCCCGAGGAATCCGAGGAATCCCTCCAAGGACGTCGGCCGCCTCGACTCCGATTTCCGACTTCTGCAACCTTGTTGGTTGGTGAGTTGTTATTTGTTAATATATAGATTAAAAGAAAATGAAAGTAGGCTATCTTTGTAATGGTGACAGTCTCTAAGTCATTAGGCATGTAACGGTTTCAAGTGTGCAAGCCCGTGCGATGCGCGGCCGGGGGAATTTAAACCGACCCCAACATGTTCAGTATGGTTGTATACGTGACATGGTTTTGCTCACACCTGTCCTTGGCAAAAAGTCTAAGAGTTTAAGTAAAGAAGGTCTCTAACACTTGTTTGGCATTAGAAATAGTCATATATTCATTGTATTTGCTAAAGATAATGCACACCATGCATATATAATTACAAAAACATTTGTAGGTCAACTGTGTAGAAGTAACATAAAAATAGTTTAAGTTTGTGAAAGTAGATCAGTTTCATGAAAGCAAACCAACAAATACTAACAGACATCAAATATGGCAGTTTCATCCGGTTGGGCAAGTTCATCGTGAAGCTGAAAGTGCAACAACTTGTGTCGAGGAAGGCCTGTTGTCTAGAAGAATGCTGCCCGGTCTGCTTTCATCCTTAATCGAGGGTAGATGCCATCCTGCCCGGTCCTTAGGATCTTAACCGTAAACTATGTCAGTCCAAACCTTAGAACTGCCTGATTGTAAACATGGATGTTGTGATTACCAAATAGCGCTTTAGGAATGGACTGCAATAGTACGTTATTATTATAAGATATAAGTAAACCGTTAATCATAGTTACGTATCAAAAGATATAAGTAAATAGTTGTCTTGACGGTGAAAATACCAGTAGCTGACTCTCCAGGTTGTGGGTTGTGAGATGACAACATGGGTGGTTGAGGGTGGTCATGTAAAGTGTTTTATAGGAAGGTTGTTTGAATTTGGGGTTGTTTGAAATATATGAGTTATATCCGAAGCATTTCTGCCTCTCGGCAGTTTCCAATCAAAAAACAAAATAAGTGATTACTGACCTTGTGTTCTTCTGTTTCGTTCCCATGTTCAACTTTCACCTGTAAGGCGTGCTTATAAAGGTGGTTGCTTGAGAATTTTGAAACAAATCGTTCTAGTAGCAACTGCAGTGTAAAAATTAAGTTCTTATATTAGTAGGCAGTCACTTAAGTTCTTATATTAGCATCCTGGAGTAGGTTTCCCGCCTAAATCAAAACCCACGAAATTATACGCGGATCTTTACTTTACTACCCCGAAGAAAATCCGATCGAGCATTTAGCCTATCAAAACCCTAATTCTCTTATTCACCACTCATTCCCGTCTGCTTCATCCAATAACCCTAATTTCTTATAAGCACATATCACAATTGTCTCCTTCAATCGATTTTCCTATCCACGACGATCAGAAACTTCAGTCGAATCCTCTGATTTAATCGGGTATGTCTCCTCAATCTCATCCTCTGCTAATCGATTTCTGGATTTCGTATCATTCAATCGATGCTTTTTGTTTGTTGATTAGACTTTTAATCGTTTTCCTTTTAATCCGATGCAACAAAAAGCCCTAAATCACCATCGTGTTTTCATTCCACCAAGAAATTAGAAGCCACCTCTCTCCATCGCTGACTTCGAACGTATCATCATCTCCATGAAAGTCGATCCTGTTTTTTTGCTCTTAATCGATTATTTTAATCATCGATTATTAGGTAAGTGTTATCCATGAAGCAGGGATGGAGATGAGATGGCAGTGGCAGTAGTATTCATATGTTGTTCTTCTTCACCAAGCTCTTATCAAGGTTAGTTTTTCCGTATTTTTTTAATCGTTTGTTGATTGTCTTCCTTTTCTTTTCGGTATGGTTGGGTTACCGCCTCGCGGTTCCAAAGGGAGGCGGCCGGCTCAATGTGGCAATCATATCGTGTATGGTTGGCTCCCCACCTGGCTCCGATTTTTTGGTCTACCGCGGCACGAAGGAACCGGCGAGAGCCCGGGAAAATTGGAACGTTGGAAGTTGGAATGTTTTCGGTGGCATCCCCAAGCCACACCACAACCATACCATGTGGTGTGGCTTGAAGCCTTGCCCATTTTGCCAAATTTGACATGTCGCAATATTATTGGTTGGTTAGCATGGCTTGGGGAAGCCTTGTGGCAACCATACCCCCTCCCCTTATGTTTACAAATAATGTTTTTGTTTACAAAAATACATGGCTTTATTTCTTTTTCAGTTTTAATGCTTTTAGTATACTAATGGTTTTTCATTTTTGAAGCTTTCAATTGTAATGCTACTCCGCAATTACAAATAATGGTTTTTCGTTTTCTCTCATTTGTATATATGTGTTGTATGTTGTTGGTGTATGTTAATCTAATACCTTTTGCAGGTTTGTGTTATGGTATCTTCCTAATGGTGAGTTTTTTATATATTGTTTATTTTATTGGATAATGGGGAAAGGAATAGATTATATGCAACAGTGATCCGTTAAGGAATTCAAAATGAATGTAATTTAATAATAAATTGTTCCAGACTTCCTCTCTTGGTTAGTTTATGAAGTCAAACATTGCATATGTTTTCAGTCAAGGGGAACATCTTTTATTTTATAATTTTGTATGTTTATTTTATAAATTACTGAATTTTTGCCTTTCTGGAATAGAACCCAAACTGGAGTCAGACCTATGAATCTATATTAAGTTCTACTTGCCTTATGCATTTAAAGGCATTTTGGGTTCATCGAGCTACCAGTTTTGATATATCATATTGAGTTTGATATGCCTTAAGTGTTTAAAGTTTAAAAATAAAGTAACTTTTGTAAACTTTTTACTGTTTATGTTCTCAAATGATATATTTTCTGTCACGCATTGGGTATTTAAAAGAGCATAAATTGCAACCTTATTTTTGAGACATGCCTCACTGATAATAATAGTGAGTAGTGATAACTATTACTTTCCAGGTTCCAAACCTTCAACTCCACTTTTGTGTCATTTTTAGAAAGAAAAAAGAAGACTATAAAATTCTTGATTAAAGGTGAGTGTTCTTGGTTTTTATTTTTTTTCTTCAAGTACTGTATAGGTAGAGAACTGAAATAATACTAATTTAAACAAATTTAATTATGATTGTGAACAGGGTATTTGTTAAGTATATAGGGGTAGCTTTTAGCTGCACTTTTCTTCTTTTTGGTATGTGGTTCAACTTATAAGTTGCGCACGGTTTGTTTTTAACTCTAAAAAGGCAATGTGTATTCTTAAATATGTGTAATAAAATTGACACCTTTTTGTTTTTTAGACTTGACAGCAACATATTAGCCTATATAAACGACCATTTGGGACATGGTCATACACATATTATGGACCTTATGGTATTCCTTCTTCATGGCTTTAGGTTTGTGCCTCAATTTATACAAATGATTTAAGTAATATATTCATTTTTATTTTAATGGAAATTCGGTTTATGCTTGGTATTATTCTCATTTCGACAGTTAACTATCATGCCTCTTAGAAGGTTTCAGTTATCACCTACCGCTTCGTATGTCAATATATCCTCGAAAAACATAGATTAATTTAGCAACTTTTCTAAGGATTAATTTATAATTACCTCAATTCATTTGATTTTTTAATCTTTTATTGTAGCATATTTCAACCATAGTGATTTGGCTAGCCCCCTTGAAGCTGGAAATAGTTTGAACGTTCGATTTCAAGGTGGTAAGGTTTCAGTGATGGATGTTAGGACTGAGATGTGTGCAGGATGTAGGAGGTAACCTATAATATTTAAGTTCATCTTCAATATTATGTTTTTAACAATCTTGCATTGTGTTCTATTACAATATTCAATGGAACCTCAACATTAATTTGAGTGTTCATCATTCAGGACACAAATGTGGTACTGAACTATAGGCTTTAATATAGAAACCCAAATATATCAATGTTTTAGCAACATTAAATAATTAAAGATTATTGACGTATATTATTATTATTTTTTTTAAATATAGCCGTGCATCGCACGGGTCCAAAAGACTTGTATTAAACAAAGCTTTTAGGTGCCCAGTTGGCACCCATTTAGTGTGCCTACATCTAAATTTGCTTATGTGTCACTCTAGAATTATTAGGAAAGCTGATGTGTCATTTTCAACATTTAAATTTAAAAAAATAATCTTTAAAATCCGTATATATATATATATATATATATATATATGTGTGTGTGTGTGTGTGTGAAAAAGGGTCGCGGATCTTAAGATCCATTTTGGATCCAAATGGGTATCCGAATTTCTTAAACTGGATATGTATAAAAACCCAATATAGATGCCAGAATCATTCGCGGTGCAACTTAGGGTTTCTACAATCCTCTCTCTCGGCTCCTCTGTACTTTCACATCGATCGCTTCTTCAAGACGTAAGCTGAACCTACTAATTTCTTAACAGCACTTTAATCACATCGATTCTTAGTAGTTTCCGATCACATATTCGATTAAAAACAGAGTTATGATGATTACTAAGTTAGGGTTTTGTGTTCGATAGTTCAAGGTTCCAGATCAGCCGTCAATTTATCTCAGTATTGGATCAGTTTTTTTTTTATAGCGGTTACGCCTTCCGCCACTGCAATCCATCTTCTTCTTCGATTCAATCTAAAATATGGTAAGTAATGTACTTAAGTTTTTGAATCTTGGTTTATGATCTCATTCTTTATTATTTGGTTAATTTTTCGATTGTTTTTTTCATATCGGTTCACGATTAGGGTTTCAGATGTCTCTTTATATCGCCGCCGCTGCAATCCAACATGATTAAATCAGTGAATAATTCGACCAGATCCTTTCCTCTATCTCCATCTAAAGGGGTTTTGATCTTTATGGCCTCCGCTGTGTTCTTCATCGCTGATGTGTGTAACCCTAACTTCATCGCTGAATCTTCAAGATTAAATCTGGACTGTTAAGTTTTCTATAGATCTCAACATGTATTGTATTATCTTTTCATAGTTGTACTTCGTTATGTTTCTTAAAACTTCAATTTTAAATTAAAACCTGCGTTCATTCAATTTTTTTATCCCATCATGGCATCATCCTTATCATCTTCTAAATATTATGTTCTTATATAAAAATGGAATCTCATTGTTGGAGCATCTTAAAATAGTCATTTTTAAGAAACCTTTACATCATTGAACATACCGCAAAAGAATCATAAGAACTCTAATGAGTTATCATTTAGAAAAAATAAAAGTTCTTAAGTAATAATAAAGGTTGTTGGTTATTATATTTTATGTGGTTTCGTTTCTAATTAATAATACCCACAATGTCATGAATTGATATTTTTTTTTTTGGTTTCAACCAATGATGATGAAGTAAAACAACTATTTTTAGTTCTAACTTGCTTAGTGAATATGCAGAAGGGTGGTGTATGGTCTCCTTAGAATTATTAATCATAATAAGAAGTTGTAACTTGAGCATCAAAGATGGTACAATATGTTGTGTATTGTATAATAGGTTAATAGAATATTATTAGTATATGTATGAAAAAACACTTACGATTCCATTTCTCAAGAGGATCCATTTCTCAACTTGTTTTTTTATTCCTCTAAGAACCTGCGAATTAGAAAGGAAAAAAATTAATAAGAACAAATAAGAAATAAACCCAAACAAAAAAATTGTAAGGGATCACACATTAGCCGCCGACGTTACATTTTATTCACGTCGGACCAAGCCACAAAAGTCTAACGGATCATATATTACCCACCGACGTTACATTTTTTTCACGTCGGAAGCAAGGTCATGATCATCCTACATTAGCCCCCGACGTTACATTTTTTCACGCCGGGAGCAAGATTGAGAGACTATAGGAGATGACGAAAATGTAGAAAATTAAGATAAAGAATAAACTTACACGTCTATAGGAGATGACGGGTGGGGAGACAATCAAATGGGGTTTGTATGTCTTTATATAGGTTCAAAAAAGCTAAATAAATTCCTAATAACTATATGCTCATAAATGTTTTAATTATTATATTGTTAATACAATAAGAGTTAAGAATATGGATGATCTTATAATTATTAATCATAATAACTATTATTATTATTATTTATTATTATTATTATTATGATAATAATGGTATGAGAGTTGAGAATGTGAGTAGTCATATCTTTAAGTATTCATTTAAATGATAGTTAAGAAATTAAGTTCATACTTAATGAATTCAATTATGATTTACGTATTAAGCATAGAATTAAGCATTCACCACCATGATGATCATGTATGACCATGTATCATGATCTTAATTAAATACCATGCTTAAGCATGTAGTACCAAATGCTTGCTTTCAAGTAAACCGTATTTATGATTAAGCATTTATGAAGGTGCAAAATAGTGTCATTGCTTAACTTTTATATATATATAGATTGAATTCTCGGGTATTTAATGACGTAATTCAGTGAAGTCTATCTAAGGATCCTGCATGTTTTTTCATGCTCTATATGTTGCATATTCATGCATCTTTTGGAGATTAATTAGCATTACACCAATAGGATGTTATGTCTTAAAATCTCAAAACAATGTCTTTTGAACTAACTTTTGCATTTCCCCTACTACTTTCGGCTTCTACAATTAAATATTTTGAATATATATGACTAAGTTTCAAAGACAAATGGCTTTTCTAGATGTTCATTTAGAGTTCGTTCATTCATAACCATGACCATGATGCCTATCCGTCGCATGCCTACGTTTCGCCGATTCCAGGGTGTGACAATAATACATTAACATATCTAAATGTTATGAGTACGATTCTAATTGAGCTTAAGATGGACAAATTATACCAGCAATGGCATATATGCTGAAGTAGTTGAAATTGAAGTGTAGTTCAACGCGTTGTGTCGAATACGATCGCAGATAGTGATGTTTCTCAAAACAAAAACAGTGTTCTTTCAGTATTGCATTTTTTTTAATTTTAGAAAATTCAAAAGGATTTTTGGTGTGTTTTAGCGTAAGTTTGAAAAAATCAAAAAGATTTTAGGTGTGTTTTGATAAAAGCCAAAAATAATTATTTCTATTTGTTTTCGACCGATCGACACATGATACGATATGTTTTCAAAAACAAAATATCTTGGTTCTCCGAAGGAGATTTTTGCCAAAGATTAAATTATTTTTTGGTGAAAAAGGAAAACCACACTTCTATCTTCTAAAGATGCAGGTTGAAGTCAAGACTCAAGCTTGGTAAAAGGGGGAGTTTGTAAAAGCTAAGGAAGCTTCAGTAACAAGTGGTTCAGTGATGTGATCCTGTTCCAGCCATGCAAACTCTACTGCAACTGATTTCAAGTTTCAAAGTTGGTGATCAAGTATTGTCCAAAGGGGAGTACTTGAAGATTTGAGTCGAAGGATTTAATAGATAGAACAGATGCATCATACGTCAAGGGGGGGGGGGGTTGTTAGTGCATTATATGTGTGTCGTATGATGTATCTAGACTTGTTGTAATAGCTGCAAGAGTGTGCGGAGTGAGTCGATGTATTTGTAAGGGGTGAATGAGAGCCACCGAATGAGTGACGAATGACCATCGAATGAGTCACTCGTTGGGCATCTCATTCAGTAGAGGCGTTCCTATAAATAGGAAGCTCATTCTCCACATTTGAGACTTTTGACAGTTGAGTTTTCATTCGGTGAGATAGTTGTGTGTCCTCCTCATTCGGTGATAATAAAACTCGATTGATATTTACTGATTTTAGCAATAACCACACTTGAAACACTGAACAAGATCCTCACCAAGCAATTACAGTACAGCAGGTGTGCATGCACATGCATGCTACTATGATTGATCACTAGAATGCGTTGAAGCGCATTGTTCAGTATTTATAGGGAACTTTTGCTTATGGGTTGACTCTCTGGTCGTCTTCGATGGCTACTCTTCTTGCCTACACTAATACTGATCGGGCCGGGTGTCCAGACACATGACATTCTACCTCTGGTTATTGTGGGTACTTAGGAAGCAATATTCTATGTTGGTCTTTCAAACGGCAAACCACCATCTCTTGTTCCAGTGTTGAGGCGAGTATCGTGGTATTGCCAATGTTGTCACTGATCTTTGTTGGCTTCGCAACCTTTTACTTAAGCTACATCGACCACTTTCTCGAGCCTTTCTTGTCTACTGCGACAACATTAGTGTTATTTATCTCTCAGGTAATCCAGTTCGCATCACTGGACTAAGCACATCGAGTTGGATATTCATTTCATTCGTGAACAGGTTTAACGGGGCAGGTTCAGGTCCTTCATGTCCCATCCTGCTTCCAGATTGTGAATATCTTCACTAAAGGTCTCCCGCGCGGCCGCGCATACTTTTTACATATTTCAGATCCAGTCTCAGCATCCTTCAGCCTCCCGTTTCAACTACGGGGTTATAATAGTGTATTATATTATTATACTGTATTTTAATTGTATATAGATAGAATCTCTTATTAGTTTGTAATTATTTAGGAGAATAAATAGACATTGTATTCTATATATTTAAGATGTGATTAAGGAAATCATCCATTAGAAAATATTATCCTATAAATAATATAACAAGGCTTTACGACTCGTGTTATCACGGGGATAACGTGGTAACTCAAAACAGTTGCATTGCTATAATGTCATGTAAAGAATATGAGTAAGGACCTAAACACTTAAAGTATTGAGACTGCAGCCTAAAAACTATGTTACCGACTGTACCTATTATACCACCAACCAGGCGCGGCTCGGGGCATAGGCAGGGTGGGCGACTGCCTAGGGCCCGGCCTTTCGAAGGGCCGGGAGTTTTTTTTAATTATTAAATATATAAGTTTTTTTTTTTTTTTTTTTTTTGTAAAACACATAACAAAATGCAATGTGTTGAGACTTGAGATGGTAGAATGTGCGCTTAACGTTTGAGGGATTCAAGGTTCGATACTCAGCATCTTCACTTTAGTATTTATACCTTTTTATGTTGGCCTACATTTTTGTTTACTGCTGGCCCAACTGTGAAACAAAATTATTAGTTATACATAATCACCATTTGGCCCACCTGATTGTTAAGTGCCATAAACACTTCTAACTTGAATGTTCTTGAAATCTAGAGATTAGTTATTAGCAGGAGATATATCAAGTAACCAACTACTTCTAGTATTCGATTTGATACCCAAGTTATCTCAAGTCTATGATATGCAGTTTAATTATTAGATATCTTTTGTTTATTTTTAGATTTTTAGTAAAACTTTTAGTTATAAATTACATGAACAATCTAACACTAAACATGTATGACCTTTATTTATTTTAACAGTAGTTTTTTACAATAGTTTGATGTTTATGCAACCCATATGAACAATCTAACACTAAAAATATATGGTCTTTATTTATAATTCTCGTTACATTATTAACTTTTTATATATGAGCTTTTTTTACTTTATATTTTATAAGGCCCATATTTTATCTCGTCTAGGGCCCCAAAAAATTGTGAGGTTCTCGAAGCCGTCCCTGCCACCAACTCCTTTACTTAATTCGTTGAGATTAAAAAAAGAAAAATAAAAAACTATGCTATACAACTGTGTTTATTACACCACCAACTCAACAACTACTAAACAAAAAACGGTCATACTTATTAGACCACCCAATCATGTGTTAAATTTTATACGCTTAGATAAGAGAGAAATAATTAGAAAAAAATTTAATTTATGTCACCTGGCGTCCACCTAGACTGCCACATGGCATGACATCATAGGTTGCTAGAGGTAGTGTTCATATTGGGTTTTATTGTCCACCTAGACTGCCACATAACATGGAATCATAGGTTGCTGGAGGTAGTGTTCATATTGGGTTTTATTATATATACAATCTATAATTTGACAAGTTGGTGAATAGTTTCCTATGGCATATTTGTAATTGTTTCATATAGTGACTTAACAGAATGATAAATGGTTGATAAACGGCGTTAGGTTAGATATGATAACCTGACAACACTGTTTCTTTTTCCCACCACAACACTGTTTCTTTTTCCCACCACAACACGTTTATTTCCCATACCCTATACCCTGGTCTCCCACTTCACTCTCTGAAACACCATGCACTCTTCTCTCTCTATCGATATTTCCTCTGCTCTCTCTCTTTGAACATGATCTCTGTGACTCTGTGTTCGTTTTGTCCGCCGACGATCCGGTGGTTCACTGGTAACACCGTCCTCCTCAGAACGAAGGTTTTCAAGGTTTGTTTCCCTTCTATCTTCTTTGTTTTTTCTTTCGTTTATAGTTATGTTTATAACCATCGTAATTGCAGACGATCCGCCACCGGTGATCGATAGTGGACTGCTCAGATCATGCCGGAATTCTAATTTCGGGCCCATTTCTAACCGAACTTCCGGTTCGGACCCGATGATGGCGCTTCAGCCGATCAGTTTAATCACACCTGGACCCCTTGGAATGAGCAGAGGGAGTAGGCCAGGTCGGGTGGATTCGTCGAATGCTTTCGTTTCATGAGGTTAGGTTTTAGGGTTCGTCACTTTTCTTCTTCCAATTTCTGTAGATATCTTCAACCGGTGGATTCATCAATCTCTCCATCGAAGTATGTTTTACAAATTGATTGATTTTGGTTGCTGAATCACAGATCTTTGGGTTTTTTAGACTAATCAAGGGAACGAGGGTATCATATTATACGCCTTCCCATTCTCTGATCTCTTTCAAATTGTGTATGAACGATCTGCATTCAAGTAAGTTATTTGATTGGTAATATATGCACTTGAGTTTTATACAGGGCTCTCAAAATTTCAGTATATATCAGGCATTAGTGTTCTTTAAAATGTCTCTATACTGAATCTTTGATTGATGATGTTCTTGATATTATAGATATATTTACCAATTAATTGTTATTTTGCTCCCCTATTTGATTGATTATTGTTGGTTTGGTTGTTCCAGGTTTGTGTTGCTCAAAATTGTTCTTCGTATGGATGCCGATAAGCCCTTACTTCTTCGTATGGCATGCATGGTATCGATTACCTTTTCCTTAAAACTTCTATTCTTAATTGGGTTGATCTAATATGATTTTCCGCTGTAATCGCAATCTCAGGTGTAAATGTTGTGTTTTCTTGATTTCTACTAATTTTACATCTGGATCTTGAAATTTTTGCAGGTGTATCTTGCAGGTGTATATATTTCTTTTGTGTAATTGCA